>LSYV01000015.1:224760-261740 GCA_001584585.1 Gonium pectorale
ACACACACACACACACACACACGCGCGCGCGCATGAACTGGGACGGGAGTCTGGGGAAGGATGGCCCACGCAGTCGCACTCGCAGCCGCGCACACACACACGCACGCGTCAACGGGGACGAGGGCAGCTCGGCGGGATAGGACGGTTGGCCGGCAGGTGGTGGGACGGGCAGGCTGGCATTGGAAGCTGGTTGCTCGTAGACGGGTGGTCGGCGATGGCGGGTCCGCAGCGGTGCTCAAGCTGGTTGTGCCGACATTATCGGCTCCAAGGCTTCACTTGTGACGGCGTGATCCGTCTTGACCTGCGAGTAGCGCAACCAGTTGAGCCCTTGTCTCTGCGCTGACCTGCCAGGAACCCGTCGACCTACCGGTGCGGGGCGGACAAGGACAGATGGCCCGCTAAGTCAAATTCGCAGTCACACTCACAAAAGCTGTCTCGTCTGCTGGCCAAGCCGACTGGGATGCTGATTAGGCGTCTTAAGCGTCATATAGACATGTAGAGTTCACAGCGAAGGTTGTAAATAAAGCAAGTTCTGGCCCCCAGCATAACCGTACGAAACGTGTTGGGACGAGAGCGGGGCTAACTAAACTACCGGCCACGAGACCAGGCGACCCGGCGGGCTCGCATTAATGAATGGCAATATCATCAACAATGAATGCACGTGTCTTCGCAGTGCACCAGCGGTCCCGCGCGTTGGACGCACCCAGCCCAACCGTAGGAGCCTTTCGAGTGTGCCATAAACTGCAAACCTTTGCGCCACGGATCTACCCATCAAGGCGCACAGCTGCGCGCGTCTGCACGCGCAGCGTAAAGCAGGCTGCTGCTGGCGACACGTACCCGTCGTCCAGCGCTCCGCTGGCCTCGCTGGCCCGCCGTGACATTCTCCGCGGCGTGGCGGCATGCACCGCCGCAGCAGGGTTTGCCGCGACCCTCCCATCTCAATCATGCGGCGCAGTCCTGGTGGAAGAAGAGGCTGCCATGTCGGTATACAAGCTTGTGGGCCCGTCGGTAGCCTCTATTGCCATCGTCAAGGTAGTCGGCGGCGCGGCTGTTCGGGAGGCGATTGGATCCGGCGTGGTGTGGGACGACGTGGGTCCACACGTGCTTACAAACTTCCACATTTTGCCGCCGCTGCAGGGCAGCTCCACGGTGGGTGACCTCTGAATAGGGATAAAACGCTGAGTTACAGGCTTTCCCGCTGAGAACACTCGCTCGATTTTCAGGGAAATGCGAATTCCTTGTCAGGGCGTG
The DNA here is from genome assembly GCA_001584585.1 of Gonium pectorale. NCBI lineage: Eukaryota > Viridiplantae > Chlorophyta > Chlorophyceae > Chlamydomonadales > Volvocaceae > Gonium > Gonium pectorale. The sequence goes on from LSYV01000015.1 coordinate 226,012, forward strand.
AGCCATGGGGGAGTGATGGCGGTGATTGCAAACTCGCACGAAAAGGGTGCCGGTCGTCCTCCGTCAGGCCCCTTTCTCCCTGTCACCCTGTTTCGCCTCCCCTCCCCCAACTGTATCTACCGCCCCTGTGCACCACACAGTTCCGCTCCCCGCGGCCCCGCCTCGCCTCCGCTGCTTCACAGGTCCTGCAGGTGACCGTGCGGGATGTCTCCACGGGCGTCCCCACAACGCTGGGCGCACGGGTGGCGGGCACCGACAGCCTGCACGACCTGGCCGTGTTGCGCCTGCTGCCCCTGGCCGCCTCCGCCTCGGGGCAGGAGGGGCAGCCACAGGAGCCGGAGCTCGTGCTTGCGGGCGAGAATGGCCTGCCGTCCTTGCGGCCGGTCCGGCTCGGCACCTCGGCCGATCTAAGGGTGAGAGACCCGGGGCTCAGCCAGCCGGGCATCGAGTTTCGGCGAGCGGGCTTCCGTGTCGCCCATGGCGGGCCGTGGCGTGTAATCCATCTTCGGGGGATGTGCCCATGAAGATGTGTCCGTACCTCACACGCACAGGGCTGCCATGTCCCATCCTATCGACCGTAGGCCCCACCCCGACCTTCAGGTGGGCCAGTCGGTGTTCGCGCTGGGTTGCGTGGCCTCTCAGCCAACCGCTCCGAGCACCAGCCTCTCCGCAGGCCTGGTCAGCGGCCTGGACCGGAGCATATCCTCGCCCGTGGGGGCGCGAATCTATGGCATGATACAGGTGGTTGAATGGGACGGTGGGCGGGACGGTCGTGCAAAGTCCCCTGTTTTCGTGCGTTGCGAACATCCACGCTCTACCTCTCTCCCAGTACAGGCCATTCAACCCCCTCCACAGCTCTGAAGCTCGTCGCGTGCGCCTGTTTGGTGCGTTCCCGCGCGCAGACGGACGCGCTCATCAATGCGGCCAACTCGGGCGGGCCGCTGGTGGACTCGGCTGGGCGGCTGGTCGGGCTCAGCACAGCGGTGGGAGGCGCCCGTGCGGGAGCGGTGAGGCAGGGGACGGACGGGTCGGACAGGGGAGTCCACAACAGCAGGGCAAGAAAGTGGGCGCAGCGGGGGCTCCGCGGGCAGCCTCCTAAGCAAGGCCTGGGTCGGTGAATGTCACCCGGGGTATCTGCTGGGTGCCCTACACTGGCTGCCCGACAGGTCCGCGGCAGCGGCGTCTGCTTCGCGCTGCCGGCCGACATGCTCCGAGACCTGGTGCCCAAGATCATCGTGTACGGCAATCCGTACGGCAAAAAATAAGGGGCGGCTGACGACCAGCGGAGCAAGCAGGCGCGCAGGGCGCGCAGCGCCGGGTAATCATGGCCTTCATGGCCGTCCAGGACAGCGGCGGGACGAGGTCGTAGGAGCATTCATGTACCGATTCCCTTGCCATCAGACTTATGCTACCTATCGTATTGGTGTACGATTGTAAGTGGGATTTCTTTGCTTACTGCGCTCTCGTCGTGCGGTTGGGAAGCGTGTCGCCTCCGGAGTCTCAACGGGGGGTATGGGGGTTCCCAGGAGGCCTTGCATGCCTTGGAAGCCTGGACTCGGCGCGCAGCGACGCAGAGCCGAATTTGCATTTGGCCGCACGGACACCACAGCAGGCCAAAAAACAACCCGGGCAAAGCCGCTTCTGTACGTGGCTGTTTATTTGAACATGTGTCACGGTCGCCATCGCCCAAGGCGAACGGAGCCGTGGGGCAGCCGCATGGCCCCATGCCAAGGGTGCAAGGGTTGTATGTCTCCTCGTGGACCTTGCACGCCTCCTTGCTCCCAACCATAAGGCAGATGGGCCGCTGGCGCGACGGAGTCCTCATGTAAACCATCTGGACTAGGGGCGGGGGCAGTGAGGCGTTGGTCAACCGACGCGGACATGATGCGTGCGTGTTCTGCCTATGACCAGGGGCCATTGCCCCCTATCAGAACCTCTCACACGGTATGGCGTGACGCGACCCGGTGTGAGCTGAGGTGTAGATAAAGAAGAAACCTGCAGAGAAAGTGGGAGCCTCTATGGTCACACGCACCCGAAGGCGCGACGTTTCCAGTAGGGTGGGTGTAAACAGTAAACGAAGAGTACGGCGCCGATCACCGGTCCATGGATATGCCCGTAATTGTGGGCAGGGTTCGCCAGAACGAAAAGTGCTCTGCAGTGACCTGAGGGCTTTCGTCCTCCCAAATGCATGCGGGAGCCTGTCTCCTGGCATCCCAGTTCCCAGCCAAGGTCCCAGCGGGCCAGGTCCCAGGGCTCCCTCTTTCTGTGCAGGCTCCTCTTTTTTCCCAGCCTCCTTGCCTCCGGCATGCCTCAGGCGCATCAACGCGTGCAGGGCGTTTCGGTTAACCTAAAACGGCCCCCATAAACCATGGGTTGCAATTCCCCTCACAACAAGGGTGGCATACACAAGAACCCGTGTATTGTCTGCCGTGCCCTGCGCACCGAGGTGAGCTCCAGGCTAAAACTACCCCGCCGAGAGCACTTCCCCGTGAAAATTAGGCAGAAGACTCCAAGAGAAACAGCCGGGAACAGCCGCCAGCTGCCAGCGCCTGCAACCGAGGTCGCCCGCTCCCACGTCGCACCGAACCGGCCGTTAGGCATGGGGCCGTACGGGCTGTTTCTGCATACTTGCATCGATATGCAGTCATGTCGCGCGCAGCCATATACGGCGTGTCAGTGCGAATCGATGCGGTACTCCAAAACCCCAACGTCCATCTAAACTGCATCGATAATGGCATTGATGGGTAAATAAGATAGGTGTCGTTTAGCACAGAGTCGCGACTGTGCTTAAGCGTCCACAGTCGGCTTGGCAGGATGCTGATTAGGCGTCTTAAGCGTTATGTAAACATGTAGAGTTCACATGAAATAGCGTTGGTTGTATATATAGCCCGTTCTGGCCCCCCAGCTCTCCCACCCAGGGGGGCACCCCTCGGGGGCCCGGGCCGCCCAGCTACTGCAGCTTGAAAGCTGAAGTCTACACAGAATAGCCATGTCGAGTGACGGGTCTGCGGAGTTCGGGTCTGCGGACATCGGAGAGACATCCGGCGACGAGGATATGAGAACGTCCAGCAGGAGCCACCGGGTAAGACGGCGGTCAGCACATGTGTCTAATAACTCCTTATGACATTGTCTTGCCACCTTGCAGAGGCGCCGTCGGATGCCGGAGTGGTCGCTCGACGAGGAGATTGTGTTCTCAGCGAAACACTCACTGCACGGCAACGCGTGGGCAACAATTTCTAACAGCCTTCCCCGAAGAACTCCAGGAGAGATTAAGGTCGGAACGGGAGGTCGCCATCGGCATGTGCCCGCATGTCGGCCCGCCGGACTGCTTTCGGGGTCAACCTTGCAGATCAATGTGTATCAAGTTATGATACATTACCGTTTCTGTGCCCCCTCCTGTGCCCAGCGTTAACCAGTGGTGGCTGACAGAAATGCCCACGTACATTCTGCACTGTGTAATCAGTCTCCCACACGATGGCTGCCCTGTTTTGCCGCAGAACATCTGGCACAGCACCCTTCGCTCACGCCGCTGCGGCGGCCGGTCTCTGCTGAGGGATTATGCCCTGGCGGTGCAAGGGTTAGAAGGCGACCCGGCCGCCCGCAGGCGGGCCTTTGAAGAGGTCTACAGCGCGCACACGAATGGCCAGACTGGCACGGCGGAGGAGTTGGCGGCGGCGTCAGCTGCACGGCTGAGGAGCCAGGAGTCCGCAAGTCAGGCCCGGAGTCGCAAGGCCAGCCGGGCTGCAGCAGCGGCTGTCACTGCACGGCCGAGGCTTCTGGCGCCGTCCGCAGGGCCACAGGCACTGCTCCCCGGTGCAGGTTCAGCGGCGGCAGCGGGTGGTGGCCAGCGTGCTCAAAGGCACGGATCCCCCTCGCAAGAGCTTTCCCAGGAGCTCCGCTTCAGGCCCCAGCCGCCAGCTGGGCTCCAAGGCGTTTTGGCGGGAGTGGGCGGGCTGAACGACGAGGCACTCCTGAGCCTTCTCGGTTCCCAAATCGCCGCTGGTTGGGGGCAGGAGGTGCATGGCTTAATCGGTCTGGACCGAGCCGCAGGCAACGACGGCGCTGCCGGGCCTGTCCAGGGACCCGGCAGGGACGGCGGCAGTGTATCCGGCGCGGCCCTCAGGACCGTCCTCTCGGCGCCCCAGCCTGCCCTACCGCCCGAGCCCGGGGTGTTCCTGCGTGGGGGACCGGACCCGCAACACGCGGCAACGTTGAAGGGCGCTCCCAGTGCGCCTGCTCCCTGCCATGCCGGTTCCCTGCGCACCGATCCGACGGCCATCCTTGCTGCCCTGATGGCCGCCACGGGGCCAGGGGCAACTCCCGCAACCGCCTCTGAAGCTGGTGCCGCGGGCAGCGCAGCTCTGGTGGGTGGCTCTGCAGCAGGAACGGGCAGCTTGGAAGCGACACCATCAGGGCGGGCGGCTTTGCCAGCCGGAGCCGGAGCCGGGCCCGGGTCCCTGCGAACTGAGGAGGTGGTTGGCCTCATGCTCCTCATGCAGGGCCAGGGCCAGGGCCAGCAGGATGCCGAGCAGGGCCAGGCAATGCAGGCACTCGCCAAACAGATTGTGGCAAGTCTGCCTCAGGAGCAGGCGCCAGCCCTGCTGCAACACATTGCAGAGGCCATCCTGCAGCAGCAGCAGCAACAACAACAACAACAACAACAACAGCATCAAGAACAAGAGTACTATGAGAAGGCTAGCACAGGCCTGCCGGGCCAGCAGCAGGCCCTGCAGCCGATGCAGCAGGTCGCCGGCACCCTGCTGGGGCAGCAGCAACAGTCAGGCCCTCAGGCCATGGCTGCCCATTTGGGGCAGCGACAGCAGCAGACCACGCAGCAGCTGCCCCTGCAAGCTCTGCAGGCGTTGCAGGCGTTGCAAGCGTTGCAGTCGCTGCCGGCGCACGCGCTCACGCCAGGTGCAGGCGCATCGCCCCGCAAGCGGGGGCCCTCAGAGCTGCTCTCAGACCCAGAGGAGGTGCCGTTAACGTGGGGCTCGGGCAAGCGGGGCAGGTCCCGGCGGGGAATCGGTGCTGGTGCCGGTGGCAGCGGCAGCGACACCCATGAGTTGATCCGAAGACGCAACAATTTGTTCTCTTCACTCATGGCTGCCGGTGACGACGACGACGGGACGCCATCCGTTGCGCACTGTGCGCAAGGTGGCGGCGGCATGCGCGGGGAGCAGGCAGGGGGAAGCCTGCCGTCGCCGCTGCAGCAGCAGCCTTCCGAGCCGCAAGTCTCGCCATCACGACGGCTTGTTCTGGGAGGTTATGGGGCAGCAGCAGCGTCGGCGCGCGAGCTACTGCCAATAGGCAGCTCGGATTTTTTAGACCGCGCAAGTCAAACTGCAGCTATGCAGCAGCTGCTGCAACTGCAGCAAATGACGGCGGTGTCATCGCATGCCAGGTCCGCGCCCGACAATTGGCAGCCCCAAGGCGCTCATGAGGGCCGCGGCCACGAGAACATGAAGGTAGACACGGCGGCCGCCAGCGATGGAGGAGTTGCGCCACCGCAGGCGCAGCAGGGGCCCACCGGCAAACCCAATCTGCAAGCTGTTTTGCTGCAGCTGCTGCGCTCATTACCGCAGCACCAGCAAAAGCAGCTATTTCAGCAACTGCGAGAGACAGAGCGCGGCAACCTGGAACCAGAGCGGCTGCCGACGGCGCAGTTGCCAATGCGTCAGCAGGGCAGTGCGGGCGGCGCTGCTGAGTTGCCGACAGCGGCTACGTGGCCGCCCACACGGGGGGTGCCCACAGGCTTCCTGGAGAGCCTGGCTCGTGGCGCTGGCCCGGGAGCTGGCGGCGCAGACCTGACGTCATTGTTGGCTCTCGCGGTGAGGTTGATACGCTCATGGGATTGGCGGCTAACGGTTGTTGCACGGGGGCGAGGGCGCTTTGGAAACGACGTCATGAGGTCAGCTTACCAGAAGTACTACCACCGGAGAAGCCTCTGTTGTCTGGTGCCAAACTCCACCGGCCTTACACTTTGCTGTGCCAAGAGTAGGTATGCAAGCCAAACAGTGCATCGGCGTCTTGGTATTCACTCGTAGGCTCAAAAGGCGGACACAGAGCAGTGCCGCCGAATGTTATGCTCTATGCTCGAGTGTTCATGCCATATGTCCCTTGCCCTCCCGGGCAACACCAACCCGTACACCTCACTACTTCGCAGTGTGACCCATCTCTTAGCCGGCTATGGAGCTTGGGCAGCGGACTGCACAACAGCCCCGACACGACGGGCGCAGCCGGCTTCGCAGGCCCGCTATCACTGGCCCTATCGGACCCTGGCACGCGCTTGTTCTTGGCCGAGACTCACTCGCAGCCCGTCGCCCCGAAGAGCTCCGTTAACAATGGAACGCTGGCGCGAACCACCGCCGACTCATCGCCGCTTGCTGCCTCCGGACGGCAGCGCGACAGGGTGGCCGCTGGCGAGCTCCGCCGCAGCGACTCGCTCCAAGCCCAGCCTGCGCCCCGCGCCCAAACTCAGTACCACGACGACCGCAGCAACTCTGGCGGAGCGGCGCGGCACGACCGCGACCAGCCACCCCTCTCAAGCGTGGGCCTCGCTGACATCCTGTCTGTCGCTGCCCAGGTGACGCCGCGCACAGGAACCCCGGCTCGTGGCTCGCCCACCTCCTCCAGTGCCCTGGACAACCGCGAGGCAACGGCAGCCGCGCAACCAGATTCCGGCAGGAATGCTGCAGCCAAGACAGCGCGTATCGGCCCAGGGCCGGAGGGCGCAGCGCAGTTCAAGCTGGTGTCGCTGCTGCAGGCTGCCCTGGCGAGCGGCGTCGCCGGGTCCCGACGTGAATGGGATTGGAGCCCCGAGAGGCGAAGCGGCGGCGCCAGCCCAGTGTGGGGCACGACTGACCGCGACAGCCCGCACCGGCGTTTGCGCGCGGGACCGCTGGAGGCCCCAGGCCTGAGCGGTAGCGGCACTGCAGGCGGCGGCCGCGACGGTAGCAGAGGCAGCGGTGGCGGCGGCAGCGGTGTTGGAGGCAGCAGGCCCGGCAGCAGTGGTGGCCGGCACGGCGGCGATGGTGCTGGAGTGGGTGTAAAGGACAATGGCAGCGGCAGTGGAGCGGCAGCAGGTGAGGCGACGGGGCTGGTTTCGTCGACCGGCTGCAGGACATAGGATCAACGGCAATAGTCGGGATTGAGCATGGTTAACACAGCACGCATGGCGGCATACGAACCTTAGCGTCGGGGGCTGACAACGTGCTCCCTCCGCATGAACGACACAGTATGACGCGGGCGTCAATGATGTTGTGACTGCTCCACAACCATTGCGAGGAGTGACTCGTGCAGACTCCGGTGCATGTTGCGGTCAAACCAAAGAGGAGCAAACCGATGTTACAGATGTTACAGGTACCCGTCAAAGCCGGTGTGGCCATGGGTAGATGATAAGTAGTCCGTCTGAGGGCATAGCTCCCTCCCAGGCAAGCCAGCGACTCCCAGACGTCAATTAGTGTACCAGCTTCAACCACTCCCTCCAAGGCAAGCAGCATCCGCCAGCGACCGCATCCGCCCACTACCTCGAGATCTCAATCAAGTGGATCCGAAGCGTTCCGACCACACCGAAAAAAACGAATGGCGCATAAGTCACCCATGCCTTTTTGCACAACTCCACATGCAGGTCCTGTGATTGCGCCTGTGCTGGACCTGAACGTCACGGATCGGATGCCCGCCCCGTCACGAACAGCCTCTTTGCCGCGCGGGACCGTGGGATCGGCAGGCGTCACCGATCCCTACGCGTCGGCATCAAGATCGTTGGCAGGCAGCCCCGCTCGGCGAGCTCCCCAGCCCGGCCAGGAAGCGTCGGGTCCGAACCCCTTCCTGGTTATGGCCAGCGCGCGCCTGCCGCCGGAGCTGGCAGCTCTGCCGGCCAGTGGCGCCGGCACTGACGGCTCTGACAACTCCCCGACGCACAGCAGACAGGCCGTTGTGACTCCTGTACTCCAGGGCACACTGCAGGCGCCAGCGCCAGGGGGCCAGGGCGAGACTGCTGGTGGCAATGCCGCGCCAGACCAGCTGGAAGTGGCTCTGATGCAGTTGCTCAGGCAGCATGTTTCCCAGTCGAACTCTGGCCCTGGCACCCAGTGAAGGCTGAAGGCCGGGGGGTTCGGGACTCGGTCGGAGTCGCTTCCTTCGTGAACGTACCGAAGTTTATCTTCAAGAGCGCGAAGGGTTAGCGCTGTCAGGAGACAGCGTCAGTTCCTTGACTTCTGAGTGTCCACAGAGGCATAGGTATGTAACGATGTGTTGGTTGTTGCCGGGCAATTTGTGAGGGCATGAGTCCATGCTGTGATTTTGCTGCTTTACCTGCTGCCCCATGTCGCATTACCATGCTGGCGCGCGGCAGGATGAATGGTCGCATCCACGCCTCCGCAAGGAGGCCGAATCCGATTTGGACCGCCAGGCAGTTATTGCGTGGTGTTGGACGATGCTATGGTGGTGTACGACACATGCCAAGGCTTGGAAGAGCAGGTGGCGTGTTGCCGCCTCGGCATCAAAGAAACTGTAGCACTTCAGGTGCACATCAGGCTGCCTCCATTTCACGTGCTCGCTGGCAGTATAGCCAGGTTGCGGGCATTGGCTTCGCTGCTTCCTGTTAACAAGTACCATCCTGTTTTTAGGGGCCGCGACCAGGCCCCGCTGCATGGAGGCCCGCTGGCTTGCAAGTGTGGCATACGCGACACCTTGACTTGACGTTCTCTGTGACGCGTGAGTGGGGCAGCTCGGGGCGCCAGCCGGTCTGGTTGGTGACTCTATCCTACGAACGCCCACATACGATGCGCCGCTGAGGTGCACGGTGCGTTGCGCAGATCCATCGTGTCATGTGGCTTGCTTTCCGGATTAGACAACGGCGCACTCGAGGTGTCCAGCATTCTGGCCCCGGTGCACAGCTGCTTCCCAGGGGCAGGGATGCGGTCAGTTTGGTGCAATGTCATACTTTGCACGTATGCGCATTTATGCGTGGCACTAGGGACCTGTGTGTGGGCGAGCTATGAGAGCTGCGCAAGCAGTTGGTGTCTTTGTGGGTGATGTGTTGGCGTCGATGTGCTGAGCAGCGTGGATGGACCGCTTGTTTGTGTGCTCCATTTCTACGCTGCCAAGACATACGACAGGTATCACGCGTTGAGGGGCGCTGGTCTGCTCCGTATCCGTTGCGAGTCTGTGCTTGCAAAGAAGTGGCTGTGGCAAACCGTGCGGTATGTTTCCAGACACGGCTATCCCTGTGGCAAGACGTGTAAGGCTAGCGGGCACGGCAAAAGCTGGCGCTTTAGCATCTGCGAGAGGGTAGCCGGGGTCCACCTATGCCTATGGGACATGTGCACTACGCATTTCGCACTACGGTTGATATCGTGCTGCCTGAGCTCCTAAGGCCAGGCGCACGACTGGCCAGCACCCAGCATCCGGCGCTCGAGGTAGGTACAGGGCGTGTGTCTGGAGCTCCAGAGTTGTGGTCGGCATTCTATGTGAGTCTAAACCTCGTAACCCCCTTGCCAACAGCCTGTACATCGCTTGCCGCTCATCTACCCACAAAACCAAACGGCCTGAACGGCGCTATCTGCCGTCGCTAGTTGACCGCCAACCCACGAATCAACCTAACATCAACCATACGAGCCTCCACTACTACCCAAATCATTAATCGTAAACCTCGCCCGCCATGCCCTGTACTCGGCGCCCTGCTGGAAACATCACACCCTCGGGTGTGTATGTCCGTAGAGGCTGCCTTCCCCGTTTCTGGTTCTCTTTCTTCTTAATCGAGAGCAGTGGCCACCGGGTAAGATGGAGGTCAAGGTATGTGACCAACAACGGAGTATGACCACCTTGCAGACGCGCCGCCGGATGCCTGAGTGGTCGGTCGACGAAGAGATTCTGCTCTCAGCGAAGCACTCACAGCAGGGTAATGCATGGGCAGCGATATCTCACAGGAGAGATTGATTGGCATGTGCCCGTATGTCGGCCCGCCGTGTCACATTCGTTTGGTGTACGTGTTCATTTCACGGTCCTTTGACACGTGTATGTACGCGTGTGTTGTACGGTGTACGGCGCTGTTGTGATTTGCCGTGCAGATCTTACGTTTTTAGTGTCGCAGCGCTTGTGTCGCGCTGCGCTCATCTTGCTCTTGGGCAGTGGCCCACGAGCGACAAGTAGGCCCCGATCGTCACTAAGCCTGCTGGCGGTTGAGTATTGTAAGGGCATGTTATAAATCGAATCTCCCAAGAAGATGAACGGTAAGATGAAGCTTCCTCTTTCGCCCCACGAGCCAGACTTCCGCACCTCGTTCTTTCAATTCCGTTTCTTTGACAGCAGCGAGACATGATCGGTAGTTCCTTTCAGCGCCGCAGGCTATACCTTAGCCGCGCCCCGAACTTATCGGAACCAACCTTGCAAACTAGTGTGCGTTAAGCTCCCGTAAAACGTCGCTGCGCCCCTTGTGCCCGTGCAATCCACACATGGGAGTGGCATTTTATGGCCGACAACAATGCCACGCACGTTGTGCACCGTGTGATCAGTCTCGGGGGCGGGACGAACGTCACATCCCTTGCATGGTAACCACCCGCCCTACCCGAAACGTCGCGCCTTCGGGTGCGTATGACAGGAGAGGCGGGCTCCCTCTTTCTCTCCAGATCTCTATTTTTTTCTCCCACAAATGGCTGCCCTGTTTTGCCGCTCAACATCGGGCACAGCACCCTTCGCTTACGCCGCTGCGGCGGCTGGTCTCTGCTGAGGGAGCGGCTCTAGGTTAGAAGTCAACCCGGACGCCCGCAGGCGGGCCTTTGAGGGGTTCTACAGCGCGCACACGAATGGCCAGACTGGTACGGCTGTGGAGTTGGCGGCGGCATCAGCTGAACGGCTGAGGAGACGTGTGAGGAGCCAGGAGTCCGCACGACAGGCCCGAAGCCGCAAGGCCAGCTGGGCTTCAGCGGCTGTCACCACTTCGGCGCCTGCTACAGCTGCACCGCGGCACCGTCTTGTCACGACCTCAGTACGGAGTTGGATGGGTACGGACAAAGTTGAATCGGCTCCTCATTCTCTCTATTGATCCAGGTGAATCCCCCACCGGCGTTCAGCCGGGTCTGGCACTCCTATTTGAGGTCCAAATCATCCCTGCCGCAAAGCGCAAACTGGTGCATGAGGCCATATGGGCCCAAGCATTTCTGCTTGATAGAGCCAACAATTATCCAACGTTAACGCACATTAGCGCATTAGTTAGGGTTTATTTGAGAATGTTCGCGTCGCCCCGCAACCTGGCACCTCCTTCACCAGCGCTTCAAAAAGTGCTAGTGATTGGTGCTGGCGTTGCGGGGCTGCAGGTTGCAAGGCAGCTCCAGAAGTGCGCAAAGCAGGTGCGATGCCCGATATCAGTAACTCGGCTACGACCGGCTACTCTTAACAGCTTGAAGAAGGCCTCTGGCCATTGTCCTCACTCTGGTGTGCGTTTCGGGTTGTACTGAGGTATCTTGACCATGGTCTGTCCTACAAGGTGCTGGTCCTTGAGGCTCACAGCGATGTCGGTGGCGTCTGGGTCCAGAACTACGTGGGGTACTCCCTCCAAGGTGATTAATGCTGGCCGGACGGAGCTTGTCGCTGCTTCACCACGCCATGACCATGACTGTCGGCAGCTAACCTCCACGTTGCCTGCTGTACCCCGATCCGACCTCACCACCTCTCCGTGTCCCCTATGCAGTCCCGTGGCGCACGTACCAGTTCCCCGACTTTTTGTGGCCCGAGGAGCTGCGGCCGCTCAGCGAGTACCCCACGGGCCAGCAGGTGCAGCAATACATCCGGGCGTACGCGGAGCACTTTGGGCTGCTGCGCCACATACGGCTGAACAGCAAGGTGCTGCGGCTGCGGTGGCACCCAGGCAGCTGCAAGTGGGAGGCGGTGTACTGCGACAGCGCGAGGGAGAAGTTCTACAAGGTGAGCGGCTTCCACCGTCTCCCTCCAGGTACGCCCACTCTGCTGCCCCGAGTCTGTGCGGCGGCAAGTAAACCTCCCAAGTATAGAAAGTTCTTTGAGCCGGCTTGGCGGCCGTAAGTCTGCGCCGTTTTCACACGAGGATTTATGAGCACTCGTGGCTCTTGCCCACCTGCCCAACCCTAGGTGCCTTCTTTGGATTATGTGGTGGTGTGTACGGGCATCTACAGCTCCCCGTACATCCCCCGCTACGCGGTAAGGCAGTGCGCCATGGTCAATGTCTAAGTCTGGTTGTATGGGTCAGTCGCAGCGCAGTAGGCACTGGGCAGCAAAGCAGAAAGTGCTGGCTCAATTACGGCGCTGTCCTTGCTGTGGAGGAACCTCGCGAGTTAGCGATTCGTGTGCCCTCCCTTGTCGCCACGGCACGACGGCAGGGGGCCGAGAACTTCGCCGGCTTACAATTACACGCCAAAAACTTTACTGAGACCTCAGCTGTCAGCGGTCGGCGCGTGCTGATCGTGGGCGCCGGCAAGACCGCCCTGGACTGCGTGTGCAGCCTGGTGGCCAGCCGCACAGCCTCCAGCGTCACCATGCTCTACCGCCAGGCGCACTGGCCCATGCCGCGGAGCATCCTGGGGTTCTCCATCCGCAACCTCCTATTCAACCGGGCGATACCCGCTATGTTGCCGCCCTATTACACTGCCTCCCCCGGGGCGCGGGCGGTGCACGCAGCTGCCCGGCCTCTCAAGAGGCTCTTTTGGAAAAGCATGGAGGTAGGCGCGGCCTCAGAGCTTGAAGCTTGCTATTGTCGTAAGGGCGCCAAGGTATTGGCGGTGGGGCTGACAGGGCGTGCCGCGGTGGTCGGGTTGCGCCGGGCATGCTTGCCTTGGTGTGAAGCGCTCTGTGCTCTCAGCGGCCGCATCTCGCCAAGCCGCCGGTCTGCAGCTTCATAAGCATGCATAGTTCTGTCACACACCGGTTCGGTTTCAGTTCGGTTGCACTCCTTGCCCATGCTCCATGCCTGCTACCCGGCTTCACCGCCGCCCCGGCATACCTCGACGTGCCTTCCAACGCTCCAACGCGCAGGCCGTCATCAGCCGCAAGTTCCACATCCGGAACGCCACGCGACCGCACGTGCCGCTGCCCGCCGACCTGTTTTACGGGGGGCAGATCCTGGACGATCGGAGCCTTGGCGGCGGCCACCTGGGCGAGGGCGACGGGTTCACCACGCTGCGAGGTGAGGTCTCGGGCTACCGAGCCCTAACGCTGGTCGGGGTGAGGTATGGCACAATCTGGTAAGCAAGGATTGCGTGCAGCTGTCGTTTCTGACTGACATTGCGGATTGTGGCTTGCATGCACGGTGTGACCCAAATCCTGGGCAGCCCGACAATACTACTTGTGCACGATTGTACTACATGAGCATATGCATGTCGGCATGACGTCATGCCACCGGCCTCGCAGGTGAGATCAACAGCTTTGTTCGCCATGGAGTCATCCTGCAGGTGCGGCTTGGCGCTAGTATCCTTGAGTGCGTTGCAGACTGTGGCTTCGTGTTCGTACTGAAAGACTTGAGTAGCATTAGCGCCATGATCTGGCTCTTTGCAACCTCAGCTTCAAAACATTTGGTCGCTCACTGGGTCTTGCTTGCTTGCGCACGTAGGACGGCAACTTCCTGCCGGTGGACGCAGTACTGTACTGCACGGGGTACGAGAAGACGTACGAGTACTTCGACGGGGATATCCGCTCCCGCCTTGGGCTCCAGAAGGACGGGCTGTACCTCTACCGCAACTGCATACCGCCCGGCGTGCCGCATCTGGCCTTCGTGGGAAGCGAGGTGAGGGCGGAACGCCTGAAAATAGAGTGCACCTTTGGATCCAGCGAATGTTTCACCCAGGTCTGCAAGCAACGCCATCTCAACGCCATGGCTGTGGCCCTAAACAGGTCAGCACCTACAGCAACATCCTGACCTACGGGCTCCAGGCGCTGTGGCTGTCTCAAGTTCTCTCAGGGGGCGTGAAACTGCCTGCGCGTCGCGTCATGGAGGAAGACATCCGCGCGCAGCAGCACTGGCGGCGCCAGGTCATGCCGGCGCAGCGGGGCCGCGGCGCAGTGCTGATGCTGTACGGCATGCAGTACCACGATCAGGTGCGTAACCCACTTGGGAGTACTAAGCGAAGCGGAAAGAGTAGCAAACCCGGTCATGACCGGTCTACCGGTTTGTTCAATTCATCGTTATGGTGTCTCACGTTAATTAGGGGGCGCTTGTCTCTTGTCCCCCCACAGCTGCTGCGGGACATGGGCGCCCAGCCGCGCCGTAAGGGCCTCAACCTGCTGGCCGAGTGCTTCGGGGCGTACACGCCCGAGGACTACTCTGAGCTCATGGCCGGTTGCGGGCCTGCAGCCGAGCGAAATCCTGTGACGGCGGCCGCGGACCCGGCAGCGAAAACGGAGGTGGAGGCAGCAACCCGCCGATCCGCGGGTCAGCTGGCCGCGTTTGAGGCGCCAAAACGGGCGAGCCGGAGCATCGCGGAGCTGGCAGACATGAGCTATCGCCTCGAAGCCCCACGCGGTGTGGGAAAGGCGCCCGCACCCCGGGAGTCGACCGACCTCGTTTTCGAATTGGCCACCGGCAACGGCCTGCTGAGCTCCTCCCGGTACAGCGATGCAAGCGGCACGACCTGTGGGGCTCCTGGCAGCTACATGTCGGGCATGCTGCGCTCTGGCAGCTGCAGCGGGGTTCGCGTTGTGCTCTCATCCGACCCGGCTCCACGAGCGACAGCGGTTGGTAGACGGACGCCGGTCGAGGGCGCCGCCGCGCTGTCAGCAGCGCCGGGATTCGGCTCCTTGTCTGCCAGGGGGAGCATCGCTGCGCGGACGTCCTCCGCAGTGGCCTCAGCAGCAGCTCCCTGGCAGGCCCGCAGGGCCGCCTCTGCGCCGCGCTGGTTTGGCGCGTTTGGCGGCCCGACCAAGGGGCGCCCGCTGCCACCCAGCTCCACTGGCGCCGCTGAGCCACGGGCTGCACTTGGGACTGCCCCGCCATCGCCATTCTGCAGTGCTGGGTTCCCTGGCTTGCGGGCGATGGCGAATGGGGCCAGAAGCGCACCCAATGCTGGAGGCACCACAACGGGCATCGGTGCAGGCACCGGCCCGTTTCAGGTGCGGGCTGGTGGCGCCACCGCAGCCGTGCTTACCGAGAAGGGCGTTCACGCGAGTGCTGCAGGCGACGACGATGCCGTCGCCGCTGAGGGACCCATAGGCGACATCGATGTGCAGACGCCACCTGCGCGTGCGCATGCTTGCAACACCTCGGCGGGCAACAGGGCCAATGCCCCACAGGCTCGGGCGTCCCGGGTCATCTTCAACAGGGCCTCCGTCTCCCCCGGAAGCCCCGGCAGTGAGTGCATTCCCGCCGGCAGTGCAACCCCCAGCAAGGGCAAGGGCGGGGAATTGCTCCCGCGACCGCGCTTCACACCGCGAAGCGACACCACGACCAGCACTTCGGGCGCCGGTGGTGGTGGCGCCGCCACGCTGGATACCTGCAGCCCGGCGGAGAGCTGCGGCATGACGGCCGTGAACTCGAGCCGCCACCTGCAGAGCAGCGCCCTAACGAGCCTGGGCGGCAGCTGTGAGGCGGCCGGCGGCGCGTACCTCGGCGGCGTGTACCTGGGGCTACCGGATGCCGGGAGTGAGCACAGCTCTTTGGGCGCTGGCAAGAGCCCTATGTGGCCACGTGGGATGCTGAAGACTCAGGTGCAGCTGTCACCGCTCGTCGTGCAGACCGCTGATGCGCACGACAGCGGCGGACCGGTAGCCGGCGAGGCGAGCGGCAACGACGGCGCTGGCACTGAATGCGCGGAAGCGGCTTCGGCATCGGTGCGGGACCCTGCGACGGTGGATACGGCGCAGGCCGCGTCAGCCCCAGTTTCGGTTGAGAGCGGGGGGCCGTGGCCGGATGGCGATGCATTCTCCTTTGGGCCCGCCTCCCTTCCGGTATCAAGGCCAGGCGCTATCAGGAGGTGGCTAGAGACGGCAAAAGCGGCCAGGGTTTTGAGTGTGAACCCCGGATGCAGGCGGGGCGCCCTGGCGTTTCCGTCCGCACATTCGAGCGCCGCAGGCTCACCCAGCGCTTCGCTGTCCCTGTGGCACATCGTCCCCATTGCGCTGTCCCTGGGGCAACGCGCTGCAAAGGAGCAACGGGGGACCGGCGGCGACCGCTCAAGCAGCAGCAGCCGCGATGTGTCTGTGAGGCTGGCACCGGTTGGCGCGGCCTCGGGGCCCGGCATGTCGCCATCCTTGGTGGATGGCGCGTAACTGCGCAGTGACCTTAGCTCAATATAATAGAGCCTGAAGGGCGGCCCTTCAGGACGTGCAGGTTCGCCACTGCATGTGATTTACGGCATTACCGTATGTTGCATGTGCGCAGTGACGCATAGCATTTCAACGTGAGTGAGAGCGGCCGGCCTGAAGCAGTAAACGGTGCATCTGGCCAATCACTGAGCTAACGCGGACAACGTGCATATTGCAGGTGCTTGATGCCATTCTATTGCTCCGTTTCGTTTGTTTGATGGGTTGTGGATGGGGCACCCTGATTGAGGTTGGCGTCGCGTTGTGCACAGCAAGCGGCTTTTGCCTTCTTGTTCTGGCTGGGTAGCTATCGTTGTGGAGTCCTGGCGCAGTGGGCAGTGGTAACGCACGTGCCGGAGAGCTCAGATGCCGTGGCAGCAGGTGACACGCACGTCACAACTCGGGACCGGGCATTGCGTAAGGCAGTGCTAGCATGGCTGCTTTCACGTGGTGGCTGATTGCGAGCTAAGGCTATACTTCGCGAGCGGATTGGCGGGCTGCGATTGGCGGTGAACGTTGCGTCATGCCGGCGGCCTGTCCTCCGGCGGCCTCGCCATAGTCCAAGGCGGCAAGGGCGCTGCACGCTTCGTGTGCTTGCTTATTGCATGACGGCATCCAAAACCATGTTATTCTGTACGACCGCTCACGTTTGGCGGCGTCATCCTCGTGATTGCTGCATGTTTATTGATCGTCGTTGGTTGCACACGCATTGCTGGTAGCGCTGTCAGGCAAGCGGCTAGGTTGGCACCGAAGGCTGGTTTGTGTAATTCTTTGTTATTGCTGTCTTGGTCCACAGGTTTGTTCATCTATTTATGCATATGTGCCAGAGCCTTTGGGGCCATGGCTGTGCTTGTGATCCGTGGATGGCGGAATGTACTCTCCGTGAGACTTGGCGGCACAAACCCGATTGTGAGCATTAGGTCGAATGCCGGTGGCTACAAGGCCATTGCATACTACGTGAAGGTATTGCACTTTGGGACCGTTACTGGAACCGGTTGAAGCGCATCGCAGCGCGCCCAGGTGTTTATCCCGTAAAACCGATAACTTCAGTTGATTGAATCCGTGCTGTGAAAATCTAGCGGATTGTTCCCAATGATTCATGCCGTGCACGGCCCTAATCTTTTCTTGCATGGTTTCTTATTAGTTGTGGCCTCTCCTTTCGACCAAATCAGGATGGGCGCCCAATGTCTGGGAAAATTATTGCAGGAAACGCTGTAATATGTCAGCGGAGACGGGGCGTTACCCAAGTGTAAGATGTACACTCTTCGTGTGTGCCAACGCGTATTTCATACAGGCTCCAGGACCTCCTGAGTTGGCCGAATTCCCACTCTGATGTGCAACCCGACACCCAAGTACAACAGAAAAGATTATGCGCATATGCCCGCCATTCCGGCCCCACGCTGCCTCATCGACAGCAAAGGGTTGTTGGATAGCTCCAGCGCGCAAGCCTGTAAGTCAAAACTCAGAATGGAGGCTTGCGAGCAAAGTCCACTCCGGAATCATTCGTGGGAGGACGTAAGTACGCGCAAATTGCATGCCAGAGAGCACCCCGACACGAGCTCCTGCAGCTCCGCTGTGAGGAATGAAGCGTTACCCGCCCTATCGAAGAACAAACCCCAAACACCGTAGCGTAGCACAACGAGAAGGCCGCTCCCAGACAGGACGCTCGTGTTCGAAACTACAAACAAGATGACTTCAACATGAATGTACACTTCGGTACCGCCCCAGTAAGCCTGGGCTAAGGCAACAATAGGCCGCGAGAGCCCCACTCCACCATCCACACTAGCGTTATTTGGTAGCACCTACACGACCCAAGCTCGACCCTGCGCAGCACACATCAGTGCTATGAGATGCCGCAACTGCAATCTCCGAGGGTAGGCCCTCACGAGTGTCAGCCTGCCACTCGAAGGCATCATGGCCTGCCCTCTCATCCTAGTACGCGTGCGGTTACTGGACCGAAACCTCCAGGAGAATTCACACAGTTTACGTGCTGGACTAACCAGAGCCATGCCAAGCGCTTTCCAACCCACCAGCAAGCCCCGTTAACCAAGGCCGTGTTTCCAGTACCGAGCCATGATGCACAATATTTGCCCACGTTCCTGCACTTCATGCGAGATGCCCTGGGCCGTTACGCATTCTCGCAAGACTTGACTGTCACTTTGACCGCCCTAACGTGGGTGGTGCCGCACGCCTGCGCGCCTTTTCTCACTGTAGTGAGTGACGCAGCGCAGTTCGCCTATTCGCCAGCACGTAGCATGCATCTCCCCACGCCCACGAGGCCATTGCGAGCTGTCTGTCTGTCTGCAAGCTCAATTGGTACGTGATCGCGGTTCGCTACCAAAGTCCGCAAACCGCCTCAAAGTTAGATGCGGACTGTAGCGGGCGAGACCTAGACGACAAGGCCCTGGCGCATCAGTCCCGCAGGGATGACATCCATCTCATTCCTATCTATCTTGGCATGAGGCCTGCTGCCGCTGCGGTCGCCGCTCCACCCCTCCCGGATGGCGCCTGCGCAGCTGTGGCTTGTATCCGCGCCATGTCCTGGGCCGCAGACGGGTCCGCAGCCTGCACACAAAGCGCGACGAAGGCGTGCTTTTGACCGTGCAGGGCTTTAGGTATGGTGCAACGTGCAAGCGCAATGCAGATTTCGTCCGTAAGCCGCAAGACTAACGTGGGTCAGAGCCCCGCTACAAGGCAAAGGGTGACAGCTGAGTGGGACTTGCTCCACTGACGCTGAACGAACCCAAATGAGGACCCAAAGGATGCATTATCCCCTCCCAATCGAATCCCCATGCACGCAGCTCCTGCATTTACCATACCGACGATCGATGGCCAACCCCGCCGCCGTTACCGGCCCTTACATTGAGCACCACCCGATAGAGCGGCCCCTTGCCCGCTTCCACGCGCTCGCCCTTGGCCGTGTGCAACCGCGGCCCCGCACGGCGCTCCGACGTGGCGGCCGTGCTGATGCTGACCAGCTGGTGCACCCCCGCCACGCCCTTGAACCTAAGGAGCCGAGGGCGTCGGTACAGGGGAGGGAGGGCCAGGTGCGTGGGCAAAACTAAGACCAAAAGCATGGGGAGAGCGTCGTCGTCATGAA
This sequence comes from Gonium pectorale, assembly GCA_001584585.1. Lineage (NCBI taxonomy): Eukaryota > Viridiplantae > Chlorophyta > Chlorophyceae > Chlamydomonadales > Volvocaceae > Gonium > Gonium pectorale. Next base: position 245,375 of record LSYV01000015.1, read on the forward strand.
GCACGTTGTCAGCAGTAGTTACATTCCCGACGTTCTGCGATACGGTGGTCACAAATAAACAAGGCCGGGGATGTGGCCTAGACTGAGATGTCCGAAAGGAACGTGCACTTTGGAGGCACACAGTAGCAGCTCGCGCGGTTCTGTCCACCACGCAACAGTGGCCAACCTGAAAGTGCCCAGGTCCTCAATCAGCAGCTCCTGCGCCCACAGCCAGCGGAATGCGCCCGTGCGGCGGCGGATGCAGATGTCGGGTAACGTCGGAAGCGAATGCGGCATCGACTCATAGAGTACGGTGGATGCACGGCGCAGCTTGCTGTTGCGAGCTGGTGGAGAGACCCTGCGCCAGGGAGGGGGATGACGGGCCGCATGCAATCGGGCGCACGAAACAGCAGACAGTTGCTTCACTTCCACACTTTGTATCGGCGTGGCAGCAAGTGCACCGTGCCATGGACGTTGCTTCGGTTGTAAGGACGTTAGGAGCTCCGAATGTTAGCAATGACAGCACAACGATTGCTCTGAACGGGGCCCGTGCGTCCTCCCGAGGGGCTCGCGCCGCACCTCGTCATGGCCATACTGCGAGAATGCGAAGCAGGGCCGCCGGTGGAACCAGTCGCAGGGTTCTGCGGGCGTGCCAACTGAGGGGCCTGCAGCAGCGACGGCGGCTGGTGTAGGGATGCAGGCTGTTGTGAGGCCATCCGCTGCAAGATGGTGGACGCCTCATGTCGCCGGGGGGTCGCGATGCCGGCGCTCGCATAGCCGTTGCTGGACGCGGTTCGCATGGTCGCAGCGTCATTAGGCCGCCGCAGCGTTGTTCGTGCCGACTCGGCTATCGCGCTCTCCAGCGCGGCCCGCATACGGTACGGCACGCTAGCGGGGGATATGTCGTACGCCACAAGCTCGCTTGGTGACAGTTCGACCACTGTCATTTCGCTATTGCCCGTATTGATGCGTCGCAGCGGGGCTTGTGGTGACAGCGATGGCGACAGCGGCAGGGCCGCCACCGCCCATGCTGGGGGCTCCCCCGATGCAACAGCAGCCACCGCTGGCGAGTCGGCAGCGGTGGTGGGTATTGCCTCCGAGCCGTCCACAGTGATATCGTGTGAGGACGACGCGTATGACACCCTAACGACGGAGCGGGGCTCGGAGCCGCGACGGGTACCGAGCCTCGATGCCGCGGCTGCGCCGACCGCCGCGGCCATGCCATGCAGCGACGCCCCAAGGCCATCATGGCTGCTGCTGTCGGCACTTGCAACGCCGCCGCCCACAGCACCTGGCCCGGCACTGCCGACAGGAAGCGCGTATCCCGTTGGCGTCGAGGTGCACGGCGAGCCCTTGTGTGTGCCGCGCCGGCGGCCGCCAGATGCCGTCCTCACGAGCCCGAGGAGCCCCCAGCTGCGGTTGGGCCCGAGGGATAGCTCCGCCGCGCACGCCGCGTTGGCGGCCACAATTGCTGCTCCAGTAGCGGAGATGGCGGCCCCGGCGGCTCTGGTGGGGCTGCTGGGCGCTCGCGGAGTACCCGGCATCAGCGGCTGGTGCTGTGGCACACGAGCGGCCCCGCCTCCGCCACCGCTGCTGCTGCCAGGGGCCCCGCCGGCATAGCCGTTCGCTGTGTTGCCTCGGGAGCCGGGCCAGGCGCGCGCAAGGCGGCGGATGCTGGAGGGGGACGTAAAGCCCTGCCAGGGGTTGCTGGGCTGGGTGGGCTCCTCGACCACCACCATGACCTCACCGCCATCCTCCAGCTCTGCGGTCACACAGCGGCACGCGCAAGCAAGACGGGGTGGCTGACTGGCGCATGTATGTGCCCCCAAGGGTACCAGATGCACGCAAGAGGTCCAGTGACCACCAGCACTTAGGCAGAGACACGACGCAGCTTCGGTCCCCATGACGAGGCATCCAACACGCCCGACCATTCTCCCCACTGCTCCACCTTCGCCCACGGGATGTAGCAGCGCGTGGGAACGGTCCCCATTGACCAACACGACGTAAGTCCGCACGTAGAACTCGTACTAATGAGCGCGTCTGCGTAACGTCAAAGGACGAAAACCCACCGGACGTGCTGAGGGCCTCCCCCGACCCCTCGTTGGCTCCCGTGCGAGCTGCTGCATCCGCGGGCATGCGCCACCTGGCGGGAGGCACGTCGGTGTTGTCCACCGACGCCACTAGCTGCACGGGCTGACCCCGGCCTTGGCCCTGTTCCTGGCCAGAAGCCGAAGCCGGGGTAGGTCCCGGGTCGTACGGCGCCGTGGTGCATCGCAGCAGGGCCGAGGTGGGCTGCGTGCCCGGGAGGGCGTCCCCCAGCCCCAGCCCCAGGTCGTTCCGCAGGATGTCCTCCATCAGGGACCTTGCCACGATTACCTGCGCACCGGGCACGGTGCAGAGCGCGGTATACTGGTGGCTGCCGAACGCCGCAGAGCGGTGGCTGCCGTAGTTGCTGCCTGTGGCCCAACCAACTTCGCACTACTGGTGACGCTAGAAACAGGTGCCCAAATTGGTCCGTGAGGTGGAGGCCCTGCTTTCAGCCCGTCCCCTCGTACTTTTGCCCCCAAAGCGCATGCGCACCTGCCCACCCTGCGCGGCAGCGTGGCAGAAGCGCGCCGCGCGGTTGACGCACGGCCCGTGGTAGTCGGCGCGGCCGGTTGTGGGGTGCGGCCCCACCCGAGTGGGCACCCCGGCGTACATGCCCGCCTTGACTCGCGGGCCGCGGAACAGCACCGCCCCCGTCAGCGGGTGCAGCTGCTCCTGCATGCCGGGCAGGCACAGCATGGGCGGAGTCCATGACACCTGCACGGGGTCGGGGGAAGCGGGCATGAGTGTGGCCTTAACTGGGCTCATGACGACAAACTATAATAAAAAGAGCCCCGCAGTGCACCCGGCCCCATCGCTAAGAAAAGTGGCGCCTCTCCGGTGCAACACCGAGCGGCCATTGCATCAAGCCCTTCACGCTTTCAGAGCCCTGCTCCCCGCCCTCCCTTTTGTGGTCCACAATACGTCCCGCTGCCTCTGCGTCATGTCCGGCTGGCTCACCTCCATGATCAGCTCCTGCAGCATGAGGCACCACTCGAGCGCCTCCGCTGGCGCCGCAAAGGCCATCATGAAGTGCCCCTCCTGCTCGAGGCATTCGTAGCCGCCACATACCAGCAGGCTGCGCCGCACCACGTCGTTAAATACGGCCAGCACATCGAACGACAGATCGCGGCTAACGGCCACCATCTCGGGATAGCTGTTACAGAGGAAAGGGCAAGAAGAGGACAGGACCGACCCGCGGGCACTGGTGAGACAGTTGAGGCGTCACCGTGGAATCATCATCTGGATAAACAGCGCAAGTTCGTTGTCGCGCCGGCGAATTGGACTAGAGCAAAAGCCGCAACACGGTCACTTTCCTTACAGGCATTACGCGCCCCGGGAGCTTGGGTATGGGCGGGGCCGGATGCTAGCTCTTTGGAACCCACCGCTCAAGGCTGCAGAATGCCACGGCCACAGCTGGCAACAGGCGCGAAGCCCCACGCAGATGGCCCAGAGGAGCCGCCGATGCAGCGGGTGCGTCCAGGTAACCCGGCGTGAGCTGGCGCGCCGCATTCAGCGGCTTGGACAGGCGCGCGCGCTCCTCCAAGCCTGGGACGAGCATCTGCATATGAAAAGGATGAAGCGGGGTGTAAATCCTTAGCAAGCTTCAGCATCCTGAGGCTTTCTACTGTTACTGGTGATAGTCAAGGTCCACGCGCGCTGCGATGGACCCTTGCTGGAATACAATTTCGGCGGTTCCCTTCTCGCACAGCCGGCTAAGCGCAGCTGCTCTAGCAGCAACAACAACACACAGCAACGCCATGGATCCCTGCCCTCCCCGCTGAAAATTTTTCTACAGAGGATATGACTTCCAAGGCCCCAACGCGCCTGCGTCAGACTGATGTACTCCACTGACGACCCCGCCTGCAGCTCAAAAACTCCCATGGCCATAACGCCCACTGCCGGGGCGGCGGACGCACGCCGCTGACCCGCCTCGCGGTGAACGATAATGGCCGCGGTGGCGCGGCGCGAGGGCGCAGACGACAGGCTATGAGGCACTTGCCGGAGGTGCCTGCAGGCGTGTAGCATGGCCGGGTGCGGGGCGTGCAGGCGAGCTAAGGCAGTCGGTGCGAACCCAATGTCAGCTGCGGCTTGGCCTCGGCCTTGGCAGGGCATGATGCGACACCATGCAGTGAATCGCAACACGGTCGGGTGAGGCAACCGTGACGAGCGCGGGTCATCGTGCGGCCGGTACGTGGCGTGGCAGGTGTGAGCTGCCGGCAGCTTCTCCCGAGGCACACATCCTGCGCCGTGCCGTGCACGATGCACGCGCTCCTTTCAATCCTCCCCCGCCACACGCTTGCATGGATCCCCGCAGCGAGCACGCACCCGACGGGTATAGTCTCGTGCAGAAACCTGAGAGGCAGCGTAACGTCCTGTTCTGAAAACGAACCCTCTCCTCGGTCCGTGCCGCCCAGGAGCCCGGCCTCGCCGCCGCCGCTGGCAAGCCCTCCACGGGCCCGCATGCTGCCGCAGTGGACCATCTGCGGCGTGGGGTGCGAGCGCAGCAGGCGCTTGGCGGTGGCCGGGCCGAGCTTGGAGCTGACGAGCGATAGGCGCTCGCCGGGACTTGGGCCAGAGACGTGGCCGCCGCCGCTGGCGCCCGCCGTCCCGCCGAGCCCGCCATTTGCACCCTCGGCATCCGTCGCACCGCCGTCGTCACCGGCAACGCCGCCGCCGCCGGTCGCCGTGGTGCAAGCGTCCACACTGCTCCTTGACGGCAGTGGCCCCGGGGCCGAGGCAATGCCGCTGCTGTGTCCGCCCCGGCGGAACTCCAAGGGAAGGGCTTCAGCCGTAGAGCCGGTGTCTGTGACTGTCAGCATGATGCCGTTCACGTCCAGGGCTGCCTTGGGTCGCTCAAACGACCGCTTGGAGTATACGCGGTACCAAAGCGGCGCTTGCTGCGATTGTGGTGAGACCTGAGGGGCCACTGCCGCCGGTGCTAGATGCGGTGGCAGCGGCGGCTGCAGGACCTGTGACTGGGTATTGCGTGCGCTGGTGGACGTGCTGCTGCGGGCCCAGGAGGGCACAGCGCCCGGCACTTGGCTGGTGCTGGGTGTCTGCGAGGCGGCGCAGTTGTTTAGGCGGCTGTGAGCTGCGGGCGGCGACCCCGATGCGGCCATCTGCAGCTCGGGCGTTCGCGTGGAAAGGGGGCAGTAGGGGAAAGAGCTTCAGTTGCTAGAGGGCGTGGCCACGCTTGCCGCCCTGCAGGGCGGGCGCCCAGCCAAGTTGACATAGCCACAGGTCTCAACCGCTTCCATCGCCCTCACATCCCCGTCAGCCCCCGTGCCCTCTCACCTCCAAGCTCATCCCCATTCGGGGTACTGGCAGAGAAGGCGACGCCTGGGACTCGGAGCTGCCGCCTCCCACGGGCAGGCCAATGTCAGCCGGGACCGGCGACGCAGACAAGGGCTTTGTGGCCACCGGGGCGGGCCGGACGGCTGGCGAGCCCGCGACCCCGATCATTCGCAGACTGGCCAGGCGCGCAGTCGCCAGAAGCCGCTGGCTAGGGCCGGTAATGAGCCCTAGCAGCGCACCGCTGCTGCCGTTCACGCCCCCTCCTCCGTTGCTCTCGTTATAGCTCGCGTCCGTGCCCACTAGGCCTCCGTTGGCGCCGGCACGCTGCGTTCCATCGGCAGCTAGGTGCAATGAAACCGGTTCTGTGGGCTCGGGTGCGTTCGCGAGATCGATTGGGTTGCGAGAGTGGTGGCGGCTCCGGCCGTTGGGCTCGAACGTAGCAAAGCGCCCTACCGAGGCCCATCGCGCGATTGACGTCACGGCCGCCGTCGCAGATCTCTTGCCGCAGCCACCAACTGCACCGGCGCCGCCAGTGCCACTGCCACCGCTGCCGCCATGCGGCCTTCGCCGGCCCCCGCCCCCGCGCGACAGCATCTGCGAGACGCGCACCCCCATGCTGGTGAGGTGCGTATTAACCGCGTTGAAAGTGTTGGCATCCACCAGCACCTGCAGTTAGAAGGTTTCAGCGGCTAATGGTTGGCGATAAGAGGGAAACGAGGAAACATTAAGCTACCCGCGTATCTTTGGTCGCAGCGCTACTGGGCACGCTAGCGAGAGCAGCCAACAGTCGAGCAGCTCTCAGAAGCACAGCGATGCGCAACGCCCTACGTACTCAGTCATTGGCAGAGGACACTCTGGATTGTTTCGCAACGACATTACTAGAAGTCACATCAATCCGGCTGTCTTTAGGCAGATCCATCCCGTGCAAACGTGCGTCCACCGAGCGCGAATACCCGAACCCTACCCAGGCGGCCTCTCACCCACCTGGCCGCCGTGTGGCAAGTCCGCAACCGCCTGCAGCCGCCGGCGCACCTCCCCGTAGTACTCCATTCTCTGAGTCACGGCGTGGCTCCGGAGCGGCTCCGCTGAGCCCGTTGCCACGCCCATGCGCACCCGCAGGCCCCGGTACAGGACCCCCTGGCGCGTGCAGCACTCCAAGTCCGCGCCAGTCAGCTCCCAGCCGGCTGCAGCGGCGCTGCCGGGCGCGCGGGTGGAGCTTCTGGGGCCAGCGAAAAACGGGGGTGGGGAAGAACAGGAATCATGCTTGGAGGCGTGCGCGGGGTGTGGGTGCGGCCGTTTTGCGAACGCACCTTTCCAAGGACGCAGACTACCCCAAGCATTCGACACCCCGCGCTACGCGCCGCGGGGTTACGACGCATGCGACACACGATTGAGGGGCAGACGCGCTGACTCACGCGCTGTTCGCGCACGTTGGCTGCGGTCGCGCGCCGAGCGATAGGCGCGCCTGCCGCGAGCGGTCGTCGTAGGAGCTCCGGCCCTCGCCTCCCCGGCTGTAGCCCCCTAACACGACGCCGCTGTCGATGCCGCCGACGCTGTCGTGGTGCCCGCTCTCTGCATTGCTCAGCACCCGAAGGGAATGCTCCACTAAGAGGGTACGCCCCGTAGCACCAGCAGCAGCCGTTGCCGCCACCGCTGCCGCCCTGGCAGGAGACCCGCCGGCGATGGCGGGTACAAGTTCATCGTCGCCGCAAAGGCTGCTACAGCTGCCTCCGCTGTTGGCGCCACCACCGGCTGCTGCACTCTGACCCCGGACCATGCTCTCGCCGATGAGGAAATCAGGGGTGTTGAAACTGCTGGAAGCGCGCCGAACGACCGCCAGCTCCGGCAGCGTGAGGGTGAGCGGCGCTTGTGGCTGCTGAGGCACGATGGCCGGCTGAGAGGCAGGCCAGCCGTGCGCCGAGGGCACGCCCCCAGCTGGCGAGACGGTCCGGTAGGGTGCTCCGAGGGAGGGGATCTGCGCCAGCAGCCGCGGCTGCGTTGGCGCTGGCTGCAGGGAGTCCACGGTTTCGATGCATGCCTTGTGGTGTCGGAACAGCTCGGGGTCCCACTCCGCATCTGCGAGGGGCATTAGAAGTGATGCTTGCACGATCCACGGGGACTCCGTGCGGAGTTGAACGATTGCTGCATGTGAGGTGCAAGTGGAGCACACGGCCTAGGACAAGACAGTGCACGTCCAGCAGCCCGTGACCGCATCGCGGCTTGAGAGCCCCCTAGGTCCCCAGCTTGTCGCCCACGCGTTGGCGGTTTGCGCACCCTCCTCTTGTTGCTCAATCCGCTCACAAATCTCGACATGATACCGCGACGTGCTATCTGTCGACTACCGCACTCTGCTGGTGGCATTGGCTTGAACGATGCTAAGATTGCTAACCGCCGACTCACTCAGCAACGCCAGCTGTGACGTGATGCACCAGCCCACCGCATCCGCCGGCTCGTGGAAGGCCACCAGGAAGGCGTCCCCCTGCACCGTGGGCAATAAGCACGCGATTGCAGCGTTTACACGCATTCAGTCACGTGCAGGATGCTCTCCAATATCCGCGGCCGAGGGAAGTGCAGGCATCAGCCCCAGCATCGGCAATGCCCGTACAATAGGGGGCATTCCTTTACAACCTTGCTGTTCAGTTCCTCCGGCGGAATCGCCAACATACCAACCGGCCGTCCAGCAGGCCGGCAACTCACTTCGGTTTGAACCTCGTACCCGTGCCACTTTGCGAGCTGCGAGCGGAGCGTGTGATCGTGGAGATCTATGGCAGCCGCCATCAGGTCCTGGGGGGCAGACGGGGCGGGGCCTGGATACGCCAGCGGCATGGGATAACGGCCCCCACGGGGACGCGGCCCCAGAATTCCTGACGAGCACCGAGGGGCAGGCACAGTGGAGCAGGTGCGGGCGCGGTGTTCGTCACAGGTGTTCGCACGCGCGGTGGTCGGTTTCGGTGCTGGCAGCAGGCCCCCATCGAGTACAACCGATGGATGCATAGGTGCATGCACCGCCTAGGATGTCCGGTCTGCTAGGGCAGCACCGCGAGCCTCCGTCTGGACATACCATAAAGTTGGTTGCCCACCTCGGGCTGAGGTCATGAGGTGCCTGCCTTGCAAGGCTGCCACGCGGACATTGCGGAGTGAACGCCGCTTCCCTGCTGCCTAGCCACGCGGCAGCCCCATGCAGGCCCAGCCTCAAGGCAGCCCCGCCCGCTGCCCCGCATGCCAACGTCCATCGTATCAGCTTCCCACTTCAGACCTACCGTGTCCCACTCCCAGAGCTCCGTGCTACCCTCCACTGCAGCGCAAGGTCAGCGGGAGATGCCCACACGCCGGGGGGTAGCGAAGAAGGGAAGCGGTTCGCGTCGCGGACACGAAACCGTGTGAGAACACACGGGGGGATTTCGACAAGCGAACAGCCGAGCGCGAAACCATTAACCCACAGGAGGAGCAAGTGTCTTCTTCAATCCGGGGGTCCAGCGGAACCGCAGGCCCAGCATAGCTCGACCCATCTCACCGTCCGTTAGCACCAGTGTGACAGTACACGATCGAGCCCTGCGTCCCGTGCCTGCGTGCAATATGCGACGTTCTATGCGTCAGCATGCCGCCAACGGCCAGTAACGAGGCCGAAAAGCTGCGGCCTGCCTAAAACCTGGAAGCCCATTGCGCACTCGAGTATGCCAGCTCAGGAATATAAAGGTTAAAGTGGGTGTTCCTTAATCCTGTGGGCTTCCTCGGATTTTCCCCTCTCCGTTTCGTGGCATCTCCCGCATCGGTGCCCACTCACCTGGCGGCAACCTTTTGGCCGCCAACGCGCGGTATCGCGCAAGGGAGGGCGCCAGCCTGCCGGCGACGACCACCATCAGCACTGAGGCGGTGACTGCTCCCAGCGAGACTGCCAACACGGCCCACCAGGAAAACGCCCGCTTCGCGGCCTGAGGCCGCGCCGCCGCCACACACTCCATGGCCACAACCGGGCCGGTGCGGGCGCCGCCGCCCGCGCCATCGCCGCTGCCGGCGTCGTCGTCAGCGCCGGCACGCGTGTAGTTTGCTGCGAAGCCCGCTGCGCATGTACAGCCCTGGTACTGCCAATAGTGGGGTGACACCGTGGCCGGCTGTTCGCCTTGCCGGAGTTTCACTGTGGGACACCAGGGGCCTCCTGCCCGATTGCCCTCGTTGAGGGTTGTCCTGCTGATACAAAGCGGGCCAGGGATGCCACACAGGGTGCAGTCAGCGGTTACCGTTTACGGACAGCACACAGCTGGCCGCCCAAGTTACCCCCGGTACGATGAGATGCCCTGCGGCCCCGCAAGGTGATAAGGATTCCTGTAGCCCTTGCACCACTGCGGGCCGTTTAGCAGCAGTCGTGCACCTTACCCCACTGTAACGGTGCCTGCCGTTGCCCCACCGCCCCGACCGCACATGTTTGAAAGCTCCAGGTATCGCGGCAGTCCAGCTGCACCCGGCACCGCAGCTTGCATGCGCGTATTTTTGATGTCCAGGGTCTTGAGGTTGTCCAGGTCTGAGGAACAGCATGGTGTGGGGTTGTTCAGTGTGGAAGCGGGGGTGCGGCATTCATGCATGCCGTCCGTGAGCTGAAGCGCTACATGCTTCGCTGCTTATGACATTTATCCGATTGTGCAGGCTGTGCAGTCCCTTGGCGCACCTGTTGGCAGCTGGCCCGTGAGGCCAGGGTTGTCCGCCAGCACGAGGCCCATAGTATGCAGCCCAAAGGAGCTGGGGAAGGAGCCGCTCAGGTTGTTCAGTGAAAGGTCCAAGAACTGCGTCAGGGGCAGCGGAGGCGAGCTGGATGCTATGCAACGAGTCCATAGGGAATGCGCAACCTCTTGTGGACTAGGGTGTATTGAGCAACGCTGCCTGAGGGACCTCGCTGCTCGACCGGCAGCGTTGCTCCAGCAGCTCCCCGGCCCCGGCGGCTCACCAGCTCGGAGGCCGTGCGCCGCCGGTGACCCGCCATCCGTAAAGCGCAAAGCTCACCTGCCACCTCGGCAGCCCCGCCAACAGGTTGCTCACCTGGAGGTTGTTGCCCGCGCGCATGTCGGAGGGCAGTGTCCCGTTGAGCAGGTTGTCACGAAGGGCCAGAAACGCCAGCGAGTTCGCGGTGCGCAGCAGCGGCGCCACGGGGCCCGCCAGGCGGTTGTGCGAGGCGTCCAGGTACGCAAGCTGGGGGAATGCCCCCAGGTAGCGCGGAAGGCCGCCCTCCAGCCGGTTCATGGAAACGTCCAGGTGGGAAAGCTCGGCTGCAATAGACAGTTGAGGTGTAGTGTGTTAGCTGTGGTGAAGGTAGAGATGGGTGGGGCGTGTTGCGAGCGTTCACGCAGCGCAGTAACGGTGACTTTAATGGCCACGCGCAAGTGGTGCGTTGGCGCGCACCTGAGAGGGATGTGCCCTGCGGCAGTACAGGGAAGGACCCCGCAAGTCGGTTTCCCGCAAGTCGAACGCTGCGCAGCTGGGAAGGTGCGGCAAAGACCTCGACCGGCAGCGGCCCAGAAAGGTTGTTGTAGGCGAGGTCCAGAAACTGCGGCATGGGGGCCAGCGGCGACTCAGTACAGGAGCACGCATGTTACGCTCCTTTGTATGGACGTGGCCATGTCGACACGGGCCACATAGGGGCGCCATCTGGCCAGCTGCTAGGATGGCACGACGCAATTCGCAGAGCGAACAGCGCATCGTAAGTATAGCAACCAAGGCGCAACGCCCCGGACGAGGAACAGCTGAATTCCTCTGGGAACGGGATGCTCATAATGAAAGGCTGGCCACAAGGCCCTATCCCCGTGTATGTACGTACGGCAAGCTTTCCGTTGGGCGCTATAATGTGTATTCAAGCCTCACCTCCAGCGCTGGGTTCCGCAGAAGACGCGCCGGCAGTGTCCCTGACAGCTGGTTCGCAGGCAGCACCAACGACACAAGCCGCGGCAGCACTGCAGTCGCCGATCTATTGCCATCCGCGGAGCTGCTGTCCTCGCCAGTCACCAGCACATCCAAGGGGCCCTCCAAACGGTTGGACGCCAGCCCGAGGTACTCAAGCCGGTACAGCATGGTGAGGGCGGCGGGGCTGCCCGTCAAGCCATTCTTATCCAGATCCAGGACACTGCGTGGAGTTACGGGGCGGCGGGGGCACGCAGCAGAAGGTGGTCATTAGCGTGGCACGACGGACGGCCTTGGCAGGACCGTGCTACCTCGTTAACTCGGTACTAAGCTGCAAACGCCAGGTGCGGCTGAAGGGCCCGGGAGGCTTCCGCAGCGGGAGCGTACATGCGAGTCAGGGCTGATTTTATGTCGCCGGAGTGCCGCATCGCGCTTGGATGGGGGATTGCAGCCCTCGTCCCAGTGCCAAAGGACTCGCTTTGTGGGCTGCCGCAGGCGAGCAGGGTTCACAGCAACGGCAGGAAGCAGCACGAGCCACTTCCCCCTACATCTCCACCGACAGCAAGAAGTGGATAATGGGTCAGAGATGAGGGAGAGGCCTCCCACCCTGCAAAATGTAACTATGTGCCCATCTCAACAAAGTAAAACAAAAACATCGCAACCCCCCTGCCACTCACGTTAGCGTGGCACTGAGGGCCTCCCAGGGTACTGCGCCAACGTCTCCCGTCAGGTTGTTGGCAGGTAGACTAATTCCCACCACCGCCTCAGGGCTGCCAGGGCAATCGTCTACTCCACCGTCTCCACCGCCGTCATAGGATGCATCGCTCGCAGCGGCGTCGCTGCCGCCGCCGTGCATATCCAGGTTCACGGGGAGGCAACAAAGTACCCCCTCCCACCGGCACACAGAGACGTTTGGCTGTAGCCAGTTCCGCGCACGCGCCCAGCGGTCTCCGTTCCAGGCCCAGTAGAGCCGGGTAAGCGCCCATCGCTGCTGGACACGGCATGGCTCGCTGTCGCACGCTGTCGGGTCAACGTCCAGGCCTGTGACGGCCGGTATGTATCCCGCCTGAGCTACTCGTCGACTGCGCCCAGCGTAAGCTTCCTTCTTCCCAGGAAATGCAAACTGCGAGACTGCCCAGCTAGACTGGTTTGTGAACGATTCGGTGTGTTGAGTTGTAAGGAGCCACGCAAGAACGAGCAAAAGCGAGCGAGCGAGAAAAGCGCAACCCATGTCTCGGAAAGGAGCATATACACGCTTGAGGCATTTCAATTCAACTTATGTTCAGGTTTTGCGCCCGTGTAGGCTTAGTCGTCCGTCTACCGTGAGGCAGTGTGCTTTCTGCTGCATTCGCAGACTGAACAGTTTGAGTTGCAGGAAAACTGGTCCTACATTACGGAATGGAAGAACTCCTCTGTGGTTGTCTCCGTTGCCGTATCATGTATCCGTATCATGGCGCCACCCGGCAACGTCATGAGCCATAGAACAATGATTATAATGAACTGTCAACGTTTGCGGCGGCGCACGACTGCAAGCCGCAATTTTTTTTACATTTTAGGAAAGTTGCTTGTTGGCAGAGTGCGCGTGCACTAACCTAGAATGCGCACTGATTACGAGTTGGGGATCCAGCTGATCCAGTGGCAAGTAGCATCCGCAGTTTAAGTGACCCGCGGTTCCTTCTGGCACGTAAAACCTGGGTTTGCATCCACTTTGTCCCTCCTCAGCAACTGCTCCTTACAATGACGGCCGGACTGACCGACGCTTCGATGTCCATCTTTACACGTCTGCACATTCGTCGTTTTGGGTGGGCGGGTGGGACCGCCGGGTCGGGTCGGGTGCCCGCCCGCTGCTCGCCTACAAAAAAAGAGAACCAGAAACGGGGAAGCCTACGGACCGGTGGTGAAGTCGGCAATGCCGAGGAGAACGCCCACGACCATTCGAGCGATCGAGCTAACAACGCAGTATCAAGGACGCCCTGGTAAGCTGTCCTGTCCATGACCGGGGGACCGGTGCGTCTGCTCGTTTGCCTCGCTCGCTTGCCTTTTTCTGTACCGCCCTCCCGCCCTACTGGAAACGTCGCGCCTTGGGGTGTCTATGGCTGTAGAGGTGTGGTGTGGCTCCCCAATTGCAGTGTTTCATTTTTCCTACGCAACGCTCTCCTTTTGCGTGGCTGTCATCGTTGCCCTACCGGTAACCATCGGGAGGAGCGTGGCACCGCATTTGAGCAATCAAGGGACGCTGAGAGTTCTACCAAGCAACTGTCGACTGCCTTCAAATTTCGACGGCGACAGGGTATGGAGCCCTCAACCGCACGCTGGTTTTTCAGGGGGGGAGCACACGCAGTGCTCCGGCGGGGATCCTAATCCGGGTCTGTGGATGGAACCCGGATTCGGTTTATCGCGTCCCTGGTAGGATCGCCATCCCCATTCTTCCAACCGGCAAAGGTATGCTTGCAAGATAGGAAATGCCGGATCCGCCCGCATATATGGCGGACCGGCATACGCCCCTGAGGCGCACGACAGGTGTGGCGCCGTACAGGTGTGGCGCAGCCCCCACATGATGCGGGGGACGGTGGTACCAAGATCTGCCGGTGCCAGCGGTGGCAAACGACACTACCGACAATGGCTGAATTGCATTTTTGGGTGCGTTTGAATGTCCTTCGAAATGGACCGTTCTTTCTCGGAGCTTGGTGCTTAAAGTGCCATGCAAAATCTGTTACAGCTTTCCGGTGCTTGGAAGCTGCGCCAGGGAGGCGCACTAGCATCCAGCAAACCTTCCCGTCTATACAAACTTTGGTATTCGACTCGATCGTACAGATATTGGGCCATGTAAGATGTAACCATTCCACGTCAGCAAGAGGACACAGCGACGGGTGTAGCGCTTTCCCACTGCCTAATGCAACGTTTGGAGTGGATGCAGCGAGCGGACCATGGTCATTTTACATTGGTAATAATAATGATAATAATAATAAGCGAACGCCGGGTGTGTCACCCTGGCGTAGTATTAAGGGGACGGAGGGGCCCGTCACCGAAGACGAACGCGCAGACACATTATAGGATGGTTTACGTTGTTTCCCTCCCAAGGCGTCTGTACGTCCTTATGAGGGGTCCTAGTGCGTCCACCGCATGGTGGTGGAGCTTGGAGCAGCAGGAGCGTGCTGGGTCTGTGGCGACTCCTAGGGCCTGTAGCAGGGGTTGGAGTGTGGCCGTGATTGTTCCTGCGTGTCCCAGGGTCACAACCTGGTCGCTAGAGTAGAGCACGGTCCATCCGGCCTGTTCAAGAAGGTCTCGGAGCCGGCGGTGTTGTGCCGATTTCTCGTCCTCTTTTTTGGAGTGGCGGAGGTCGCCCGTGTAGCCCACCTCAAGGATATACACCGGGTGGTCCGCTTTGTTGAGTGGACCCTGGTAGTACGGTCTGGTGGTATCGGACTGACAGAGAGTCGGGATAAACAGGATGTCCGGCCGCAGGCGAGAGGCGGCCAGATGTGTCGTGTCGGCGGGCAGCATCCATGAGGGGGGGTATTTGCCAGAGACGTAGACAGGTTGCTCATCTCCTTTGCCTGCGCCCATTAGCATGTATCCACCGCCTTGTTCGCCGTCCTGGATGCAAGCGGCGATGAGGCGCACCGCCGCGTCGTGGCGCTGGATATACATACCGCTAAGGGTTGGGTGGAGGCAGCCACCTAGGAGATGCCCTCTGCTCCCCGTTAGCAGCCCTCCAAGTGTTTGGGTCGCTTGCGATCGGCATAGGGGGCATGTACCGTCCGCCCCGTGGTGCCCGTACCTTGCAGCCAGCTGCGGGCAGTACAGGGTGCCCCATCGTGTGTTCAGGAGCTGGCGGAGCGACCAGATGTCGCTTGTGCTCCGGGCCGAGGTGAGATTACTGCTGTGGGGGCATAGGCCCTGGGACGCGCTCCGCCATAATTGGCAGAACTTTGTGTCATTGGTGTAACCTACATTGGCCTCCTTCGAAATTGTCTTTTGTAGTGACCGGTTCAGGTCGCTCACATAGTGATCGGGACCTTTAGCCGACTCCGCCCACCACCACAGCTTGGCAAAGGGGTCGTTGTCGGCTGTTTCCACAACGGTGCAGACCCCTGGGTCTGTAGCTGCACGGGCGGCGCCCTGATCAGCCATGTCATTGCCATGGAGTCCGGTGTGGGATACGACTTTGATGAGGTCGATGGTTTTCCCAGCGAGGGCCAGGTCGTAAAGGACGTCTACAGTGCATGACAGTAGTGCACGCGATTTTGATACGTGCAATTCCCGGGGCGCACGTATGGCTTTTACAAGTAGATCCAGCGACGCCTGGGAGTCCGTCGCTACTGTGACCTGTTCCTGGTTGGCGCCGACTTCGCTGAGCGCAGCCTTGATGGCTGCCAGCTCGGCCCGAGTAATAGTGTTAGTACATCCCTTGCCCTTGGGGTTAATATATATCGTTTTCTGGCTTGTCCAGGCGCAAGCACCCAGAGCAGAGAGCTGGGTCACTCCCTGGTTCCGGAGCCCAATTTGGGCTGACCACCGCGTTTCGCTGCTTCGGGGGCATAAACTGTGTATTATTAGTATAGTGTTTGAACTGTGAAAATAATTTTGACCTGACAGTAGGCCCCGAGTGCGCAATCAGACCATGTAACGCGACAAGTGTAGAATTGCATTCTTTATCACCTGATCATCTTTATATAATAATATACATGAAAAGGAGAGGCTGGAGCTTCCGCGGGGCGCTGCTGGTGCTCATTTGGGCCTGCTCGGTGGGTCAACGAGCCGATTGGGCGAGCGAGCCGCGGGCCGGGGGCACCCAAAAGGGTTTTAGGGTCATAAGAACAGTAGCCATGACGTTCATGGCTCTGCACGCGTCTGAGGCACCGCGGTTTGGCACTTGGGTGTTGCGCGTAGGCCACACACGGGGTCATGCAGACTGGATCGGGCTGCCCCGCGAGCAAAAGGAAGCAGCCCTATATGTACCTTATCGATCCCCCGGGTCGGGCCCGGGCTGCGGGGCGCGGCGTGCGAACGCCGCGTGATGGGAGGCTGGGCGCCTGGCGGCCCAGCGAGCGGTTCACGGTCATGCAGACTGGATCGGGCTGCCCCGCGAGCAAAAGGAAGCAGCCCTATATGTACC
>LSYV01000015.1:264015-305539 GCA_001584585.1 Gonium pectorale
GCTACGGGAGCCGGCCGGTATGGGACGGGACGCCGAGTTTGGGGGGTTTCGGCCAAAGTTCAGAGAAGTTCAGCTCGCGCCAGGCCTTAATCCACAGTATACACTAATAGTAGCCCCTAGAGCGGTCGCTGGCCCAGCAGCGGGTGGTAGGCGCTCTGCGCGGCCCCCGCAACAGCGTGCATTAGGCGTGCTGAACGACTAGACTTGCCATCTGAGCCAGAAAACAGCCAGTAATTCACCACTGGACATAGTGTTGCCGAATCCGGGCCGGCCAGGGCGATCGAGGACGTTCAGGCTCGGAAAACGGCCGCAATGGCGCGGGGGCGCGAGGACGGGGGGTCGACTCGACGCCCGGACCAGCTCGCGCCATAAAACTTTGCTAGCGCAAATCGCCTTTACACTTAGACACAGTTTATGCCCCCGAAGCAGCGAAACGCGGTGGTCAGCCCAGATTTGGCTCCGGAACCAGGGAGTGACCCAGCTCTCTGCTCTGCAAGCACCTGTGCGGCTTCTTTCCTGTCCAGTTTCGTTATCGACGCATACCCTGCAGCTACCGTCTGTCCAGATGATATTACTGGTACCATACCTTAAGGGCAGCATCGCCGCGAAGCGGGAGCTGGCCCATCCCTCGGGCATCTGGACCGCGACCCCGGTAGAGGTGCGTGGCATGGGCGGCGGGGCAGCGGCGAGGCTGCGGCGAGCCTTATTGGTGTAGGGGCGCGTCAGTGCCGGGTTGCGGTTCGTGACCGTCGGCAGCCGTGATGGGGCTAGCGAGACCCCGCCTAGGCCTTGTAGCTGGGTGCGTAGGCGCCCCTATTGCCGTGTGGTGTTGAGGGCAGTCACTGCCTCCTCGTTGGCGACGAGCAGAATGTGGAGCCCCCCGCGCGGTGCACGGCTGGAGGCGGTTGCACCAAGGGCTTCAGGGGCCCCCCTGGTGCGTGCTGCGGCAGTCTTGCTATACTGTACACATGCGGGCTTGTGAGAAGTTTGGTGTATGGCCCGGTCCGGCTCCATGGCAAGATCATAAAGGTCGCGGTGGGGGAGCTTGACAGGGCCTGCGTTTCCGCGCAGGCCACGGCCCAGCCTAGGGCCTTGGCCCCTTCCGCAGGGGTGGGGTTGGGATGCGCCACCGAGAGCCCCGTTATCGCCTCGGAGTAGGCGTCAGGGCAGGCCCCAAAGCAGGCGTCTTCCTGGCGCATGCTGTGATACCAGGTGGCCGCGTCGCTGCAGTTTAGGGGCGAGGCGAAGCGTTCGGCTACGCCTCCCGTTTTCAGTCCTTCCAGTGTAGAGATGAGTGCTGCCTGAAGCCCCTCATGCATTGTGTGTTGGGAGATTGGCGCTGACTTCCGGTGACGCCCTCCCTCCGATTTATAGTACTGTAGGAGGCGTGCCACTGCCTCTGCAAACGCCGCGTCCGTGGCTGCCACTGGTGTGCGGCACTGCGTGTTGGGTACGCCGACGTGAACCGCGTGTAGAGTGCCCAGAGGCGAGCCAAGGTGAGTGTACCGATGACGGTGCCATCCGGGTTGTATACAAACGCAGTGTCCATGTCCGTGGCGGTGCCGCGCCATTCAGCGATCCGCCCAGTTTGGATGGTAAATCTCTGGGGCGGGACGATGTCCGAGTACGGATTGCAGGGGGTGCGTCTTATGTTTGTGCTAGCCATGATGATTCTTGCCCTGTCGGTTGGGTCCTCAGGCCCCGGGTCTGCCCAGCGGCCCTGCCTCTGGGCATTGCTGAGGTTGGTGTCCTGGCTGGGGGGCGGGTGGGTTCCCCCTTCGTCGTGTAGGGTGGGTCTGGAATACTCCGCGAGGGCCGTTTCCCAGCTGGGGCATTCTGATAGCAAGTTCAGGGGTACCCAGGCTGGCTCCCATTCTACATACCTGAAGTGTTGGTCCATCGGGCGACCATAGAGGGGTGTGCGTGCGGGTTGACCGTCGCGCGCGGAGACCTTAGCGATTAGTTTGGGTTTCATCCCCAGCTTCAGGTACATCTCAATCGCACCAACCGGGACAACTTGCGGTTTCCATATGACTTCGTATTGGCGTTGACATTTCTCTTCCACCGTGGGTTGGTCGCCCCTGTCCCGGGCCTTCTGCAGGTCCCGGTCGGTCATGAGGCGGACAGTCCTCGGGCCTTGTGTGATGTTCTGGATGTCATCCAGGTCCCCACAGAGATCGTATGTGATCTGTGTGGCTCCTTTCTGTTCCTGGTTTTTGGTCCAGGGCACTAGGTTGTACAGCATTTGCTGCCGTGCGAGCTGCCAGCGTCTGAGCTGTAATGAGTCAACCCAGTGCTTTGGCCATGGACCCCGCTTACGGGTGGGCATTGCACCTAATCGCGGCACGGATCGGCTTGTGTCGGTAAGGACCACCTCAAGGAACTCCTTACTTGAGATGCCCCCAGTCTCCCCGGGCGCACCATTTTACATTGGTATCATGGGAAAGCAGGCAGGTTACGACCTGTTAGTGTCTCGTTATTGGATTTCTGCGCAACTCACCATGAGCTGTTTGCAGTTTCCGGAGTTGGCGCTGCTGCACCACACGTCCCGAACAGTTCAAGCCGTATAACAGTGACTCACTGGCAAGCTGGTCCCTCAGGGACGGGAGGGCCTGTCTTCTCACTTGTATCGCCGGCGTTGACTTGTATACTGGTACATATGTACAATTCCTCTTGAAATGCCTCGCCTTCGGGTATGTCCTGTCTTTCAGACCATGGTAACCAGCCGACGCGCCTACGGCATACACACCGCCATAGCACCCGTGCTTACGGCATCATGCAAGGAACAGAGCAGTTCGAGGTACGCCCTGTAAGGTGACTTTTACGTACCAGTACATTTGCACATAGGGACGCCCCAGCAATCATCAACACTGGCTGATGCACTGACAACTGATCAAACGCGAAGGGCTCGCTGGAGAGGTACGGCAAAACCAGTGCATGTCCAAAAGATGTGCTCAAGTTGCTTTTGCCGCGGCACAAGCAACCCTAGTCAGCATCCTTCACCAAGATCGGCGTCCTATACCTAAATAAAACCGAACAGGGCCCCCCCTTACAGCGGCGATGTTCTTGCCAGCACTCCTAGAGGCGCTAGGCGTTATTGTAGACGCGAGCAGGTCTGTTGATGTTCATCACACCTACCGCCCTCCCGTGCATGCGAGCCCTACCTGTGGGTCAGCCAGGCACGCCAGCTACCAAGGCCCCAAACCCTACCACCAACATCAACACAAGACAGTATCAAAAGCTCCGTTCCCAAAACAAGCATCGTGACCTTTCAACACGAAAGACTGTACAATACAGCAAGAACCGTAACCTTATCACATGCAAATCTGTACGGTACAGCCACACCGTGCATCTATCGACGTTGGCGTATCTAATCAGGATCCGCATCTGCGTCTATGATGCACAGGCATGCGCCGCCCCGGTATGCCCCGGACAATGTACACTCAACAACGACCAGACACTGAAACAGGATCTTCCCACAACGCTACTTGTGGATGAACGAGCACGTCTTCATGTGCATTCCGCAAAGACTTAGAAGCTGAGGCGCTGAGGAACGATTGCTCAGCACATTGCCTCTCCGCCTGTAACCTTTCACAGAACAAAACCTTTACTGACCGCTTGACCACCAGCCGACCTTTACCAGAAAGGCGCCGCACACCACATGTACAGCACTGAAATACAAATACCTTGCACAATAGAAGCGGCGCACAGTAGGATGCGGACGCTGTATGCGGGCTACATCAAGACAATGCACAAATCATTCAGTGTCAAAAACCAGCATGCCTCAAAAGCGTTCCCCGCCCCGCCCCAATGCGGGTCGGGGCAGAAGGGGAATCCCACGCCCTGGCCCACAGTCAAGACAGCACTGCCTGCGGCGACACGCTCTAGGCAAGCGCAGGACGAATTCACCGTTCTTACGAATGGGCACTGCGTAGTACGAAGACGACGGCAGGGTGGGATGCCAGGATGCCCAGGCGCATCACGTCGGAGCATGCTCATAATCGCCGCACGTAATTATCAGCGTCACGAGCCAACCCATCCAAGCACGTGAGGCTGTGTGCCGTAAGGGCCAACGTGTGCGTGGCTACGGACAACACTGCCGACGTCATGCGCACAGTTCCGCGGTACGCATGCTGCCCTCGCCTCCAGCGCCGCCGCACTCGTCGCCGCGTGGGCCGTCACAGTCGAGCGGGGCGCAGGCATCGAGGCGCCGCTGGCCCGCGCTCCTAGCGGAGGCGCGCCAGGGTCCAGGATCAGGCGAGGACGCAACTGTGGAGCCCGCGGTGCAGGGACCCAAGGCCGACACTGCATGTTGTAAGGACCGATCGTGGCCGTGCGCGCTGCGCGCGGACACCCCCACAGCTGCCGCTGCACCGCATGCGGACAACGCCACGGCCACTGCTGGCCAGCCGGCCGTGATGCTGCGGCTCCGTGGTGCAACGGTGTCACTGCCCGTGCCTGCTATGGCGGCGTCCGACGTAAGTAGACGTGCAGTCGATGACGATGCCGACGGCTGGACAGGATGCTCGGCGACGACGTCGGCACGCGCGGTTTGGCGGACGAGCCCCAAGGCGCCGTGGGAGCCCCCATACGCTGCAGCCGCAGCCACCAACGCGGCAGCCACCTCTCCCACCACCACCTCACACTCCGCGACCGAACCGACCCCGCACTGCACATCGCAGCAGCTGGGCGATGCGTGGAAGTACATCATGCTTGCATGCCGCAGTTCGCCCGCGCCCCAGACGACCTGCGGAGCGCTGGTGGCCGTAGGGCAGCGCCTTGGGGCCGCGATGGGGCCGCTCAGGGTGCTGCAGGACGTCAGGATGCAGCTGCGGCTGCTTGTCGCGTTGTGTTTGTTAAAGGATGTGGCGCCGGTAAGCGCGCCACAGCCGTCGGTGGCGCTGCTCCCGCTGTCGGCGCCTGCAGTGGCGGCCTCAGGAAACTGGTGCGGCGCGAAGCGACTGACGGGCGGCGTCAGCGCAGGCGAGCGGAGGCGCACCGCGATGGTGGCACGGTACCCCCCGGCAGCTCCACTCCCGGCGCCCAGAGCAGCAGGCTCCCCGCGCCGGAGGCAGCTGGTCGTTGGGCTCCGCCCCAGGCGGGAGGACTTGCGCCGCATCAGCAGTCCTGTGGCGGCCCTGCTCTGGAGGCTGCCGTGGCTGCTGCAGGGCTCACACGGGGAGAGCTCGCCCTGTGGCTGCGCTGCATACCGCGCCTTGAAGCTGGGCGCCTTTCGGGAGGGGCCGGCACAGACCTTGGCGGCGCCGGGCCCAGGGTCGGGGCCTATTGGGCAAGACTCCAGGCGGCGGAGGCCCCCCGCGCCAAAGCCGTAGCCGCCATCGGTGGTGGCCGCGGCCCCAGCTTCAGCGAAGCTGTAGCAGCGCTCTGCCCCCATTGGAGTGTGGGCCGGCGACAGGTGCAATAATGAATCGATGTCCTGCCACATAGGGCCGCTGCGGCGCCCCTGGCCACCGCTGCTGCAGCCGCTACCGCTCTTGCCATCGGGCAAGCTCTCAGGAAGGAACAAGTCCTGGGCAGCCATACGCTCAGGTCGCTGCAGGCAGACGCTGGAGCCTGTGGACCCCGCTGACGCTGCGCCGCCGCCAGCGTCAAATGCCGAGCCGGCTGCTTGCGGGCACCCTATGCGCCTCCGCTGGGCCAAAGGCTCATGGCCGAGTGCAACAACCCCGGGCTGCGCCTGCGGCTCGCTCTCGGCAGCCGAGCCCCCGCTGGCCTTGGGGCTTGTCACTGTGCCCGCGGGCGTCTGAAGGCCAGCTCGATGCCCGCCACCGGCCGTAAGCTCGGAGTAGTCCTCGGGCGTGTACGCCCCGAAGCACTCGGCCAGCAGGTTGAGGCCCTTACGGCGCGGCTGGGCGCTCATGTCCCGCAGCAGCTGCAGCCGGGCGTATAGGACGCGGACGTTAGTGAGTAGATCATATATACATGCAAATCAAGCGTTGGTAGATGAGGCGTGAGAAAGATCAATGTATGCACAGCGTGCTGTCTACTGCCCCCCTCTGCCCCCCATAACGACAAAAGGCATTTACACCACCCCTGCCCTGGCCTTCAAACCTTACATGGGCCCCTGTCCTGTACCTGGTCGTGGTATTGTTGACCGTACAGCATCAGTACGGCACCCCTGCCCTGGCCTTCAAACCTTACATGGGCCCCTGTCCTGTACCTGGTCGTGGTATTGTTGACCGTACAGCATCAGTACGGCGCCGCGATTCCGCTGCGGCGGGATAACCTTACGGCGCCACCGCTGCTGCGCGCGCACGTCCGTCGCCATCGCGGCCGGCGACGGTAGCTTTACGCGGTCAGACAGCACCTCCGCCAGCCACAGCGCCTGCAGGCCCTGCGTGAGGATGTTGCTGTACGTGGCAACCTGTCGCGGGGTAAGACGCACAAAAGGGCCAGTGTGAGCTCCGTGCTGGAACTGGACCTCATGGCCCATGGGGACACCCGCCTTCAGGCGGATTGCAACGTTCCACAGAACCCCCGGTATGCCTCCAGGCTGTGCCATCTGGCGGTCATAACGGCCACTTTTGCCCGCAGATCCTACCTCGCTTCCCACGAAGGCCAGGTGCGGCACGCCGGGCGGTATGCAGTTGCGGTAGAGGTACAGCCCGTCCTTCTGGAGCCCCAGCTGCGACCGAGTGTCGTGGTCAAAGTAGTCGTATGTCTTCTCGTATCCCGTGCAGTACAGGACGACGTCGACGGGCAGGAAGCTGCCGTCCTGAACGGATTAGTAAGGACGGTTGCGCAGGCCGCGGTTTGCGAGGCACTGCTGGACCACCGCATTGCCCCTTGGGGGGGACCACCCCGATTGCAACTTGCACAAACGAATCAATGACAGGGATCCGGGCGCAGCTTTGGGACAGAAGCGACTTGCAATCTTAGGGGCATCGCCGGTCCGCACCGAGCCGACCGCACCTGCAGGATGACTCCGTTGCGAACAAAGCTGTTGATCTCCCCTGCATGCATGCCAAGGCATAAGTCAAAGAGGAGAGGCCAACTTGCAACCCGGCCACCGAGCGCCTCATCGACCAAGCAGCTCGAGCAGCAAACACATGCGGCAACGGCACCATGCGGCACCTCGCCACCGCATCGGAGTGAGTGCACCTGCCCCTTCCAACCAGCCCCTTGCCCACCCCACAGGCTCTTGTAGCTGTCGCTCTCGGCCAGCGCCACGCATCCGTCCTCCAGCACCTGCCCTCCGTAGAAGAGGTCGCCGGGCATAGGGACGCGGGGCCTGAGCTCCCCGTGCAGCCCGAACTTGGAGGCGATGACGCCCTGCAACCAAGCGCAGGCGTGGTGGCGTGTCGTTACCGGCTGCATCAGCCACGCGTTGCATTTTACACCCTGGGGCGCTACCTTATTGGCACGACAGGGTCATGAGCAACTCTCTAGAATGTGGGAACACGTCACAAACCAGCAACTGTGAGTTCGGACATGCGCTTAAGAGTGGCAACATGGCTCATGACGGTGCATGGTGCACGACACGCGCAGGTCGCATTCCCAGGATGCCGTGGGCGCCTCTTTGTCCGCACCTCCATGGTCCTCCAGAACAGGCGCTTGAGCGGCCTCGTCACCACGTCCAGAGCGCGTGACGTGCTGCCGGCGACGTAGTACGGCGGCAGCATGATAGGAGTGGCGCGGCTGAAGAGTAAGTTCTTTGTGTTCAAGCCGAGGACAGTGCGCGGCATGGGCCAGTGCGCCTGGCGGTACAGCATGGTTACCGAGGCAGCTGTACGGCTGGCCACCAGGCTGCACTCGAGGGCGGTTTTGCCGGCGCCCACGATCAGCACGCGCCGGCTGTGCACCACCGATGTGTCCACGAAGTCCTTTGCGTGCATCTGTGCACCCGTGAAGAGCTCAGAGCCCTGCGTGACGAAAGCTCGCACGTAAGCCGGGCTCTAACGGCGCTGCTGACAAACACGAGTTGCATTGGGCACGGCGGTTGTTGTGACAAGTAGTGACTGCTGCAACCGGAGGAGCACGAGCTGCTCACCGTGTAGGAGGGAATGAGCGGATTGTTGTACATACCGGTGCAGACCGTGACAAAGTCCACGAATACCTGCAGCCAAACAAGGCCAATCCATGGAGGAACATGGATATCAATTCACAAGTTCGGCAACACTAGAGGGACACATGGGCGGAAGACATAAGGGTGAGGTAAGGGGTCACTGCCATTACACGTCTATCGAGGGCACCCGCAGCACTGCCACCTGTTGAGATACACAAGGAGATACATACCAAGCACGTGGCGCTTGAATGTTTTGCGCCCTGCAGTTATGGCCATGGGTACAGCAGGAAGCAAAGCCGCTCACCTTGCAGAACTTCTCCCTCGCGCTGTCGCAGTACACCGCCTCCCACTTGCAGCTGCCCGGGTGCCACCGCAGCCGCAGCACCTTGCTGTTCAGCCGTATGTGGCGCATCAGCCCAAAGTGCTCCGCGTACGCCCGGATGTATTGCTGCACCTGCTGGCCCGTGGGGTAGTCGCTGAGCGGCCGCAGCTCCTCGGGCCACAAAAAGTCGGGGAACTGGTATGTGCGCCACGGGACTGCGGGAAGGCACGGATTGATTCTCAACAGTAATCAGGGGCGAACGACGTATGCCCCGCCGCACGCACCGATCTCAGCACCAGCACCAGCCCCGTGGCGTCGCTGGAATTGCGAGGGGCAGCAGCCGCGGCCGACAAGCGCATCGGTAGCGTCCAAGAACGTGACATTGATGGCTTACCCTGTAGGCCATATCCCATGTAGTTTGCCGCCCATACTCCCCCGATATCCGAGCTCGCCTCCAGGACCAGCACCTACGAGCGGTGCGACATGCACCTTAGTCTGCTAATATACGTGTTCATGAACTGAAGAAGAAACTCAGATGCCGCAGACATGAGTCAGTTGAGCCCCGCTCCGTTCAATGCGGATTTCGATACCTGGTATCCTATATCATGAAGGCGTCGTGTTGTTTGAAGCCCGGCGACGCCTCCGCCCACAACCAAGCACGTGCGCTCTCCAACTCTGGGTTCTGGACGCCCAGGTAGCATATCCAATTCAGGTGTCTGGCTCTGCCGCAAGCATATGCCTATTGCAGCATCCGCGAAAGGTTGTAGGGGCCGCATTTGGAGGCACTTCGGTCCGAAGCATGATAAAGAGTATTGAACAACATACGCACGGCGCGTTTTATGAATACGTTCCGCCACTAGGGACGGACGAGTCGACTTACCATGCCGTTTACGCTTTCCCGCACATCCCGTTTGCGGTGCCACGTGACTGTACCGTCGACGATCGCATCATTACTCTACCTGATAAGACAGCACAAGACTGCGCATTGCAGCATTGTGATGGCTCTGGTTGCTGTCGCTCAGTCAGATGGACGGTTGGCCGCAGTTGCTGCCCATTAACGTGCCGGACTCTTGAGGCCACTACCGTAAGCTAGACTGCAACAGCGCAGCGGAACGGTTTTGGCGAGGGCTAAGCCGGTGCACGCTGTGCAAGCGCAACGCGCGGGACGGCGCGCGGCACAACCGCCTGACTACTCCACATACCATGCAGCTGGGTAGTACAGCAAACGTCTCGGTCGTCGCGGTGCAGCCAAGCCGGATTCAAGCGACAGCGGGTGTGATTGGCCATGCTTCTTGGAATCTCGCTGGTTTCAGGCATGCGTCCTGCGGCGCTAGGGGCGGCCCCGCCGTTTGCGTGGGTACCTGCGAGCAGGGAAGTATATGCTTCTGGCGGGTATGCGGAAGCGATCCCCAATCCAACACCACCGCAGACTGGACAATGGCTATGGGGCGAAGCTCCGCAACCATTTTGTCAATTCGGATGGTCGTAAACAAACCGCTACTCGCCAAGAACTCGGGCCAATATACTGCCGTACAGCGCATGCGGGCATAAACGCTTGCAGCTACGCTACGCTGCGTGCGGAAATCGTCGTGTTTCTGGACATGCATACGCCTGCGCCCTACCATCCTAGTATGACGAAGGCTGCGGGCGACGTGGAGGGCCCTCTCGGGCCAATGTACTGAGCTCCGTCTTATAGTCTGACCAGCAACAGCCGGCCAAGCGGCCAATCAAGAGAAATCAAGTGTTAATTGCTGGGTGGCCGACGCACTGAGCAAACGCCGGCGCGGTGCGGTACGTTGCAACTGTCAGCAAAGAACCTTGTAGCTAGCCAGCAATCGGCATTGAGCCAGGGCAATGAGGATCAGCAACTGAACAAGCGTCGCAATAACCAAGCCCGCCCTGCGCGCCTTCCTGTACGTGCTCATTCGGACGTACGTGCTCATTGGGACCCTGAAATCGAACGTTGCGCACATCATGACATAGGCATTGCACCTCAAGTGCAACATCGCTCTCCTCTCCCGGAACCAACCCCAGCTGGGGATTGCATACGCAACGGGACCCGAACGGGACCCTAACTGTTGGCAATGAATGGCGCCTCGCATCATGAATTTGAGCCAGTCTCAGGATCTCATGGACTATAATTTTGATGCGCTGCAAGAAGCGAGCTTTGAAACCGGACACGTGCATACCGTAGGCCAGGATCCAACCAAGTAGTACCAAGCAACCAGTTGAAACAGCTGCTCCGCCGCTGCATTCGTACTAGAGGCCAAAGCCACGTGGAAAGCTGTCGAAGCCCGTCAGCAGCACGCGCAACGTACACGCTGGGCGCGGCACGCTTCGGATAAAACAAAACTCCATTGCCGCGGTAAGCAGAATATCGTTCTTACAGCCACCCTTCAACCCAACGCCATCCGAAGAATGTAAGCTGATGCAATGCGCGCAACATATGCTCCAAGACGAGACATCTGTTGCTATGCACAAGCGCGCGCAATACGCCTTCCCCCGCCAGTGTGACGTTCTGCTCGGCGCCCAGGCGCCTCCCCTGTCCTAACCTTGTTCTGCCAGGGCCTCCTCCATCAACACCATTTCAGGTCCGCCGCTGATTGCAGAACGCGGCCGGAGGGACGGCTCGTCGTGCCATGCCGCGATGCTCAGCTCCGAGTCCGCGCCGGGGCCATCAGCGCCCGGCACGGCGTGCGACTCCACCAGGCCTCGCCGAGCGTGGCCTCCTCTCAGCCTGGGCAGAACATGCCACAGCGATAGGGAGGTGCTCCGCGGAGAGCAAGAGGAGCTACGCCCCATTGCAGCAGACCCCAGGGCGGTCAGCAGACGGCTCGCGAGCAGCCGCGGCGCTCCTGCATATGCGCCCGGGTGCTTGTCCTCCGCGACCCCAGCAGAGCCTACCCAGGGTGCGGTGAGGGCTGCGGCGCTGCCGGCGCCCGCGCCATTCGAGCTCGTGTCCAAGGACAGCGCGAGCACGTCACTGAGGTACTCCGATGAGACGTTGGTGACCGCCCTTCGAAAGCAAACCGCCCCGTTGGACCCGCGCTCGCCTGCTTCGGCTGCTACCTCTGCGGATACCTCAGACACGTCCTGTACGGTCGCCGCGCGAGACACAGGGCCAGCACTGGAATCCACGCCGGCCCCCGACACTGGACTCGCGGATGCCAGCTGTGAGTTGGGGGCCTTGCTGAGCGCGGCCACGGCGATTGTGACGGCTGCCACGGCCAGCGCCGCCACGGCGACCTCCGACGGCCCTGGAGTGCGTCTCTCTGGCAGCTGCGGTCCGGCCGGCGCGGGCGAGTGCGGCCTGGGGGCGGCCTCGCCGCAGGCGGCCTGGACTGAGCCGCTGCTGCCATCGCAGTGCGGGCAGCGCCGCTCGCTGAGCGCGGCGCTCCATGCGCTGGCCCCGGTGGCCGTACTTGGCATGCTGCGCGTGCCGCGGCCGCATGACGCCGTCAAGGCCGCGTCGCAGCAGCATTCCGTCTGCGAGTTCCAGCTGTGACCCGATCCGGTGGCCGCCCTCAAGTGACCGGGCCCAGTGCGGCTCGAGCAGGCCTGCGGGTGTCGCAGGAGGTGCGCCAGGGCGCCGTAGTGGCCTCCGCCTCTTCCTGGGCCGCCTCCTCCGCCCCCGACTCCTCCTCCGCCTTCTCCGCCCCCTCGGCATGTGCCGCTGTAGCCGCATCCGCACATCGCGATGCTGTTGTTACTGTTACTGCAATTACGGCTACTGATGGTTCCGCTCGAATTGCAGCGGGGGCCGGGGGTGGACTTCCAGGGTCGACCACCCTCTGCCATCTCCCCGTTGTCTGCTGGTCCAATTACCGCGAGCGCCCCCGACCCGGGGCTGGCACAGCGCGAGTCACCCGCCGCGCGTTGCCGGTCCCGCGACGGCCGTTTGAATCCCGCCGACGTCTCCTTGCCGTGCGGCGGCTTCCTGTGCATCGTCGGCGCGGAGCCCGCCCGTTGGCACGCTCCCATATCGTTGCTCGCACCCCTAGTCCGCTGCGAAACGGCGGTTCGCGCGGGCAGCAGCGCTCGCTCTCCCTGCGGCGAACCCGACACGCCGCTGCACCCACCGAGTCCGTCATTGGGCATGGGCGCGGCCGGAAGACGCCGATTTGAGGCGGCTGACATGGCCGGGTCCGGGGCCGCGCGCGGCCACGTGAAGCTCGCGGACACGTGGGCGCGATGCCCCACCGAACCCGCACGCTGCCCCAGCGTGTACGAGGAGTGCCGTGGAGGCGGCACCGCTTCCGCCCCGCTCGATTGCCGCTCCGCCATGTCGATGCAGGTGCGGCCGGCACTCACGCCCCTGTCAGGGCGGACAGATCCGAAACTGGGCAGCATGGCTCCTGGCCGGTCTGCAGCCGCGCCAGTGAGGGGGCGCTTGCGGGAGTCGGCGGACTCCTCTGCCTGGCACGCCGGGGCCTCCGCACCCAACATCCGCGCCAGGTGAGACCACTGGGATTTTGACGGCTGGGATGCGGTCCACGCCGCTTCCAACTCAGCGTCAGGCCCGTCCTGCGGCATGAGCGGCGAGTAGTCCACGGCGGAGTACGATCCAAAGCACTCGGCCAGCAGGTTGACACCCTTGCGCCGCGGCTGGGCGCCCATGTCCCGCAGCAGCTGCAGGGAGATAAGAGAATGGTTCATTGCTTGGTACCAGTATGGTGTGACGTCGGCGCATAGGTGTGCTGCGCCGCTATTTCCCGGCCGTCGTGTGACGTCGGCGGATAGGTGTGCTGCGCCGCTATTTACCGGCCGTCGTTGTACTAACCTGGTCGTGGTACTGCATTCCGTACAGCATCAGCACTGCACCGCGACCCCGCTGCGCCGGCATAACCTGGCGTCGCCAGTGCTGCTGCGCGCGGACGTCCGCCGCCATCTCCGCCGGGCACGGCAGCGTGACGCGGCCTGACAGCACGTGCGACAGCCACAGGGCCTGGAGGCCGTGCGTCAGGATGTTGCTGTAGGTGCTGACCTGGGGGCATGTAGTCGAAAGAGAGGCCGTTCTGTAACCTTTGCCAAGAGGAACTCGGTATGTGTTCTACATGCTAAGGACCTCTCCGCTTCCCTGTCTATCACACACGTGGCCCTCCCAAGCGATACCCTCAGAGCCAAAGTGGTCCTTTCACCCCTCACTTGTCATTCGGTACTGGTCTCCAGAGCGCTATATGTGAGAATCCTCCCGCGGTCATTCCGCCCTCACCTCGCTCCCCACGAAGGCCAGGTGCGGCACGCCGGGCGGTATGCAGTTGCGGTAGAGGTACAGCCCGTCCTTCTGGAGCCCCAGGCGGGAGCGGATATCCCCGTCGAAGTACTCGTACGTCTTCTCGTACCCCGTGCAAAATAGCACAACGTCAGCCGGCAGGAAATTGCCGTCCTGCGGAGGTATGCAGGTCGGTATGCATGGCGTGAGGAAGGCCAACGCATACCGTACATTGCAATCCTCGACACACCACACACGTCACCGTCTGCTGAAGCACATATGGGGACACGGCGCTGCATAGGAGCTGTGGCATTGGTGAAAGGACTAGTGCATGCCGTAAAGCACGGGCAAGTCGCAACAGGCCCCCGACACAGGCACCTGCAGGATGACTCCATTGCGAACGAAGCTGTTGATCTCGCCTGCGGGGCACGGCAGGGAACCGTGAGGCAGCTGCTGAAATGGAGGGATTCCACTTCGTGCGGAGCCGCAACTTACCACCAGCCACCAACGATGGCCGACTGTGCCAAGTAGACAGACGCATCAAGGCAATGGACTAGGTAGGAAATGCAAGACTAGGTAGGAGGTGAAGGGACACCGCCGCGCGCTCATCCTACATGTTCTCACCCCGGAGGCTGGTGAAGCCGTCGCTGGACAGGAACCGGGTGTAGCTGTCCTCCAGCACCTGTCCGCCGTAGAAGAGGTCCGCGGGCAGGCCCACCCTGGGCCGCATCTCCTTCGTGATCCTGAACTTGCAGCCCACAAAGCCCTGAAGACAGCCACAGCAGCGCGCCAGGTTGAGCGCAGCCCGGTTGAGTGCAGCCAACGAAACAGGGCTTAGCTGTGGAACGTGAGGACGCATCTGCGGCTACGGCAACCTCCAGGCTGCCTCCGTGAAAGGTGGGCGCTGCCCTAAACGTCACATCAAGCGGGGTGTCTGTTCGCTAGGAAAGGGGAGAGACGACCATAAGTACAACTCTGTGGGTATGGGCGAACGTTCATGGCATGCCGACTGCGCAACAGCCCCATACCCTCAATAACCGCATACCTGCATGGTCTTCCAGAACAGGCGCTTGAGCGGCTGTGCCACGACGTCCAGTGCCCGCGAGCCCCGGCCGGCTGCGGAAGTGGCGCGGCGGAGTAGGGCGGTCGATGTATGGTCAAGCATTTCAAGCAGTTTGACACGAACCAGCCCATTTACTCACCGGTATAGTACGGCGGCAGCATGGCGGGCGTGGCCCGGTTGAAGAGCAGGCTCCGGATGCCGATGCCCAGGATGCTCCGCGGCATGGGCCAGTGCGCCTGGCGGTAGAGCATGGTGACGCTGGCGGCTGTGCGGCTGGCCACCAGGCTGCACACGCAGTCCAGGGCGGTCTTGCCGGCGCCCACGATCAGCACGCGCCGACCCCGGACGATGGACATGTCGACGAAGTCCTTTGCGTGCAGCTGCTTCCCCGCGAAAGCATCCGCGCCCTGCCACGATAGGAGCCGCAGAAGCACATTGAGGTGTCGGGCCTTTCATGACACACAAACGCACTGCGCACAAGGTGCGAGCGTCAGCATTGTCAGACTGAAGCCCACCTACACGATACAGATACAGATTACAGGCTCCCCAGAGGGGCTGCACGCCACACGAGCCGACCCGCCATAGCAGAGTGGGTGAAACACCCGTTGTCTTAGCCGTGAGGCCCAGAACACGAAACACAAAGAGCGCAACATGACACACACACCAACTTGGCGCTGTGAGGACACGTATGCAAACACGAAGCCGATACGGAGCGATGCGTAGATGGCGCCTACCGTGTAACGGGGGATGAAGGGGGAGCTGTACATGCCGGTGCAGATCACCGCATAGTCAACACGAACCTGCGGTACAGCGGGGTACATCTACGTTTGCCTGGGGTCTGCCGGAACATGAACCGTCTCTTTACATCCGTGTACGACTTGTGTCGCACGGCAGCGGATGCAGCACGCAGCCTTCGATTTTCGCTCGGGGCATCCAGCGTGTGGAACCGGCACCTCATTCTGAGTTTAGGAGGGGAAGCAAGACAGTGTTGCATAACGGCATGTGACGCAAGCCCTCCCCGTGCTTGTGTGACCAAAGCCGCTCACCTTGTAGAACTTCTCCCTCGCGCTGTCGCAGTACACCGCCTCCCACTTGCAGCTGCCCGGGTGCCACCGCAGCCGCAGCACCTTGCTGTTCAGCCGTATGTGGCGCATCAGCCCAAAGTGCTCCGCGTACGCCCGGATGTACTGCTGCACCTGCTGGCCCGTGGGGTAGTCGCTGAGCGGCCGCAGCTCCTCGGGCCACAAAAAGTCGGGGAACTGGTATGTGCGCCACGGGACTGCGGGAAGGCACGGTAAGCCAAATCGGCAAGGCTCAGAGCCACGACAGGGCAGGACACGGCAGCATGGAGCATCTAACCCGACCTTCAGGAAAGTGTCTCAATGGGATATCGGTAGCAACAAGCTGCCCGTTGCGATGGATCGGGAGTGTTGGACTACCTCCAGTTCCCCAAGTTGGATGGGTGGTTGTCGCCCCGGGTCCTGGCAAGACCGTTAAGAACACCACACAGGCGTCCCGCACACCTTGGATTCCGTACCCCACATAGTTGCTGGCCCACACGCCTCCGATGTCCTTGCTCGCCTCCAGGATCAGAACCTGAAGTAAAAAGTAATGAAGGGCCCGCGACCTTAACATCCCTCGGAAGGACATAACTGGCAGGACAGGCAGGTACTTCATAACATCCTGTCGGACAATATGCCCAAGTTACCAACCCACACGCAACCCACGGACGCCTCGTTCGCCGAACCGCACACCTGGTACCCTATCCGCTGCAGGTGGCGCGCCGCTTGCAGGCCAGCTACCCCAGCGCCAACAACCAGGCAGGTTCGCGGCTTCCCATGTTGCACGTTGGGGTCGGGAATGAGGGCCGCATCAGTTCCGGCGGCTCGCTCCATCGCTACAATGTGTGAGCCTCTAATGCGGCTTCAATACTCGTCTACAAGCAACGACACGGCTCCTGCATTCAGGGGAAAGGGCGAGGGCGGCACTCGGTTCCGACATAGTCAACGGCAGGTGGGCTAGAAGTCCATGTTCTCTTGTAAGTGGATAGGGTCTTTGCCCGCGCTTTGCAGAGCAAGCCCCGCACGCGAAACCAAGAACGCCCCAACACTGCTCTGCCCCAACACCTCCCATCATCCCACCTTTTAAATGAAATGCAGCGAGACAGTTTCGCTCTCTGTTGCTGATGTGTGTGCCTGCGTCTCCGCGTCGTCATCGCCATGTACCTCAAGGTGTCCTTTCGTCGCCCTGAGCAACCTCTATAGATCGCTTCATGTAGCCGGTGCCATGATATAAATGGATATGTTAAGGCATCACCTTATGAATGGAACAGCCGTAACTGAGTAACTGTCGAAACGGCTGTGGCTTCACTTTCTACGTATTTATGTGCGTTGCATCACAGGCTCTGGTCGCAGCCGTAAACGGTGCAGTCACATACAAGTTGTTGTACGTCATCAATTACGAATCCCTCCTTTGGGCTGCCGCTGGCTCCACGCGATGCTGACGCAGTAACGGACTTGCGCTGAACACTGACGTAAACTATGCGAGCAGCATGTCTATCAAGGTCTTCCAATCGTGGGCTTCCCCAGCTCGCCTGCCCCAAGATAGCCTAGAGTTTTGCAGCACCTCAGCATCGTCCTGCAGCTTTTTTCTTTCAGAAACGCGCAGAGAAGGAGGATGCACGCCTCTACGGTCAAACGCACTGGAAGTTGATACATTTCCAGTAGGTGGGCGGTACACAAAGCTATTGAGCCACCACCCGACCCATCCCCAGATAGCAGTTTATCAGCTTAACAGGGTCTTTCGAGATTTCATTTGTCGTTTCATGCTGCGGTCGAGGGTATATGTAGACATGGCGGAGTAGTGCAGAAGCGGGCCAAAGCACTTCCTCCCCAGGACTAGGGAGCAGAAGGATCAATCAAGAATTAGGAGCAGTATGCCACGCGGTCATGAAGCGTGGGTAGGTGTACGCCAGCGGCTCCTACGGAACAAGCACCGGTTGGGGGGAAAAAAAGGGAAACGACCACAAGGCAAGCGAAGGGCCCAAGAGTGCAGGCGGTGGTCTGTAACTTCGATCCCCACCGCTTGCAGGGTCACAGGCAGAACAATAAACAAACAGGAAACCGGCCACCATTACAAGACGGAGGCTGCAACCGAGGAAGGGCAGGGGACACACAAAACACATGACACGGCTGGTGGACAAGTGGCGCCGATGCTTTACTGAGATGTCGATCTTCGGGACATAGAGCCGTACGCCGTCCGGTCTGTTGGCGAGAAAGCGGCGTGGCTCCTGGCTCGTCCGCAAGCCCCTGCCTTGGGGTCGGTCATACAGCATTCCGGAAAGCCTTGATGGCGGGGTGGGAGCATGAGCAGCTGCATGCGCAGCCCGAGTCCTACCCATCCAATGGGAAGCAGCCTGGTATTCAGATGGCGAAGTATACGCATTGGAGGATGCTACCGTTCAAGGATGGGGCAGCTGTCTCCTGGCTGCCGCATGCGTGCACCCATAGCACTAGTGGTCCAGGAGTGGTCAGCGCAAAAGTATTCCAGTACTTGGTTTGGCCATACTTTGGGCCTCCGGCTCGTCTGGGTTTGTTACTTGTAGGTAGCGCGCCTACAGCGTGTAACATACAACAACGATGCTCCGCCACAGCAGCTGTTCAAGGACAGAAGCTCGTGCACTTGGGGTGCACGTCGCCGCGGCATGGTGGAAACATGTGGCAGTGAGCAAGGGGAACCGTTTACTCGTCGCTGGTATGGTGCCTGCCAGACCGAGGTCCGCGAATGCCTAACATGGGGCCAAGGATGCCATTACTGCCAGGGAGACAAGAGCACCTCCTAGGCACTTCACGGGGCAGGGCAAGCAGGGCAAGCGGCCAGCGTAACAGAGCTCCACCGATGTCTGGTGTGACCATCGGATGCATTACCGGTAGACGCCAGTTCAAGGGTCAGCCGCACAACCTTAGGTACTGGCGCACAACACCTCAGAAAACACCAGCCTGACAGACAGCTCGAAGCAGGACACATGGGCTCGGTCCATGCCCTTTTGTGCGTAGGCACATATTTCTGTAAACTAAAGGGTGCGCTCAATGAAACCGGGCAAGGATGTACATACGCTCACCAACGCAATTCATGCCATCCTTTCTAGCGGTTATTCGCTCGCTTCAGGCGCTGTTCCCAAAGCGCACGCTCCTCCCTGACCCTCCCGCGCGTGCATTACCGTGAACAACCGCACATTGACATTCTCCCGGCGAAGCCACGCATACAACACTTGCCCTGTTGTTAGCTCCCTCCGCCCCTATCATGCTTTGGCATCCAATATGCCGGGCTTGCAGTTTAGCAATGGAATCCGGGGAGGTGCCGAACCCACAACAGACCAGGGAGGCAGCCGGCCCCAGTAGAAAATGTCGTACCCCGTACGAGCGAGCATAGCTATTAGCCCCCCACCAAGGGTTTGAGCTTGTTGTTAAGCAATTGCAGATCGGCAGATGCCTGGCCCAGAAGCTGCATCAACGGATGGGGCGCAGGCATGGACCCGAACTGTGCAGGAACACTGCCCGTGCCTGAGCCGAGGCCGGTGGCATGCATCTCTGAACCTGTGGATTGCCGTACGGGCGCCACATGGCAATCAGCGTTGCGTGCTGCAGATGTGCCCCCTTTCAAACGCTCGGACGCCCCGCCTTCACCTTCGCCAGCGGTATGGCTTCGTGTTTTGTCCGGCAAGCTGCTTGTTGCGGTGTCGTTGCCGGATGCTTTCCTCCGCATTACATCTCGCAGGACCTTGAGATCAGCTTCTGGCCCCGCGCCCTGCTGCCTGGTCTGCGCAGGTTCTGAAGGCCAATGGTCTCCCGCAAGCGACTGGCGCGTGCTCAGCTCCAGCCTCACCACAAGCCCTGCCTTGTCCCCGCAACCATCCGCTGCGGCCCGGGCCGCAGGTGGCAGTTCGCAGGGCTCGCCCGCCGCTGCCACCAGGTGCCGCGGAGACACGTGGAGCTCACCGTGCAAGTTGCCCCGCAACTCCAAGACCATAATCTCCTCCTTATCCGCTGCCTCGGCAGCAGCAGGCAGGGCCCTCCCCTCTACCACCATGGCCTCCGGCAGCTGCCCGTCTGATGGCGGATCAGACGTTGTCTGCATACGGTTGGGCGGCTGCTGGGGTAGCTGGTGACGCTGTAGTCTTTGCTCTCGAAGTCGCTGTAGGGCCGATGCCGCTGTGTCCAGTGCGCCCCCGCCAGATCGCCTCGCGCCGGCTGCCTGTGACGCGGCGGCCCTGTCGGGCCTGTTTGGGTCCTCCTGGGGGCCCGTCAGCCAGCCTGACAGCGTAGGCCTGCCATTGCCAGCGCCGCCGCTGCTCTTAATGGCAGCGCCACGCAACGGCGCGACTGAATTGGACGCAACTGATGAAGGGGGAAGGACCTGGCTGGAGTGCTGCCGCGAAAGAGAGCCGCTGACACTCTCCTCCGGCTGGAGGCCACGAGCAAAGGTCGGTTCTTCCAAGAGCTCGGGGCGGCTTCCTTGCCACGGGCCTACCGCAGAGCGGCCGCCGGTTGCCCCGTGAGACAAGTCTGATCTGTAGTCACGCACGGCGTCCTGGCCGGCCGCAGTCGGCGCGGAGATTGCGCTTGAGCTGGCCTCCGCGTCCAACTTTGCCTCTACGGCAGCGGCCTTCCCATGTTGCTGTAGGGATGCGCGATACGCGTCATGCGCTCCCTGGTCTTGGTGCGACCTCGACGGCTGAGACACAGATGGCGGTTCAGCCACAGGCGAGTCGCGGAGGTTTGCGAGCAGCGTTGAGATGGGTGACAAGGCTTCCACCTTGTCCGGTGAGGCGTTCAAGGAACTAATCCGCAAGGCGCTGACACGCGGGGCCACTGATGCGCGCGGATGCGGAGAGGCTCGGTCGACGGCAGCGCTGGTTGCCGGAGCTGTCTGGCGCCGAGGCGCTGGCCGTCCGGACGTCGGCCCCAGCAGTGGCAATGTCTTGCGGACGCACGGGCTCTGCCCGCTGGGACAGGGAAAGATAGGTGGAGGAAGAGGAAGCGGTGGTCAGAGACAAGGGGTTGCGCAGCCAAGGGATGAGGAAGATGCCATCTGGATCAGGCAGTTGATCAGTAACCCGTCGGTTTC
Source organism: Gonium pectorale (assembly GCA_001584585.1). NCBI lineage: Eukaryota > Viridiplantae > Chlorophyta > Chlorophyceae > Chlamydomonadales > Volvocaceae > Gonium > Gonium pectorale. The sequence continues at coordinate 284,765 of LSYV01000015.1, forward strand.
CTTACGGAACGTAGCGTAGTAAATGGAAACCGAGGTTTTCAGCGTTCCACGGTAGTGCACCCACACGGGTGCACGGCTTATGTGTCTTAAGGGAAGTGTGAAGTCGGTGTAGGCCATTCTCGCCGATTACAACGTAGCAGGGTAAGTGCTTGTTCCGAGGTTCTAGTGGCTTGGAAAGCCTCCATATCAGGCCTCGGGATAACGCCACCCAGGCGCCCCCTGCGGTGAATATGAACGCTTTCTCTGCTTGTACTCTTTGAAGCTGTGCGTGTGTGTTTGGACCGGACTGGTCTTTGGCGTGTCAGATTTGACTGGTTGTCACGGGGTTTGGGTTGGCTTACAACGGGAGTGGCAATGCTGGAAACAATGCAAACCAATCAAGGGTGCATCCCACATCATCCACTACTTGCGGGTTCGCCCCTTGTTGTACCGGCCGTCGTCACAGCCTAATCCGGGGTGTACCCTGCCCTCCGTCCCCTTTCCCAGCCTGACAGCACTTGTACATAGGCCTTGTTTTCGAGGGCGGCTTTATTACCACCAGCACGCAACAGCCTTCCCGCTAGTTCATGGCCCTCACCTGCCGGTCACAGTGCCAGAGACCGAGCCATGCGAGGACTCCGCGGTGACCCCACTTGAAGCGACGCGCCCACTCGCTTTGGACCCGTACCAAGCTGCGCGCGCGGATTGTGCAGCCCCACGCTGCTGCCGCGCCACTGCAGTCCTTGCAGCTGCGCCGCTTGGAGGTCCCCCGCGCCCGGCATATGAGCCCTCAGCGGTGGATGGGCGCCCTGCCGCGCAGCTCTCAAGGCGACGCGATGCTGCCGCTGTGGACACCTGGGCCGACCGTGCACTCTGGGGGCTCCTCACGCTAGCGCTCATCCTCAGAAGCTGCTGCAAGACCGCCGTGCCGCTCCCAGTGGAGGCTGCCGTTCCGGCTGAGGCAGCTGCCGGGGCCGGTGCTAGGCGCTCAGGCTCTGCTGTGTTGGTGGCCGCATTGCCAGGCACCGTCGGGTGCGGCGGGTGAAGGGCGCAGCGCAGCACGTGGCCCAGCAGGTGGGTCGGCAAGGGCTCCCGCGGGGACTCCTCCTCGTCCGCTCCCGTGCGCCTTTCCTTCCGCCCGAAGGAGCGGGACCGCTCAGACGAGTCGCAAGTACCACGCTGCTCACGCTCGCATGGCCCCCAAGCTTGCGAGGCCCCATCCGCCTCCAGAGACGAAGGCGGACCATGCCCCGCTGCAACGGCCCGACCCTGACCTCTGGGGTGCCGCCATAGGAATGCCTCAACGTCCGACTGGACGTCCGTCCCCTGATCATTGCGGCAGCCCGTTTGGTAATATCTGCCGCCGTCCGAGAGGCTTCGCCCCGGTGAGCCGCCCTGGAGCGACGCACACGACGTCGTCGCAGCGTGCTTGCCTGCAGTGGGGCTCAAGTCCCGTCGCGAGTGCTCAAAGAGCTGTTGCGTGGGGCTGGCGGGCGCGGATTCACCTGGCCTATGCGGGGGCATCCCGCGCTCACCAAGGTCCTCCAGGTTGATGGGCTGCCGCGTGAGGGACGGGAGGTGCAAGCGAGTGGGTGGGGGAGAGGGGCTGTCGGGGCCATCCTGCCGCGTGTAGTCCTTGAACTCCTCAAGTTCCCGGTACAGCTGCGCGAGGCTAGCCTCGACGCTGCTCAGCTGCTGGTGTAAGATTGCTGGAGGCGTCGATGCCCTTCGCTCTCGCTCCTGTAAGTGCATCGGGCCATGGTATCATATACGCCGTTTAATAAAGTGGTCAGAACTTGGCGTGAGGCACAGGCTTGGCAACCCGCACAGAAGGCGGTCTTGCACGAGAAATGTGCCGATGCCAAAGCCAGCATGTGAAGAGCATTCGCTATTGTAGCAGATAATCCAATCGGTTGAAAGGGAGACCGCATCCTCTCAGTCACCTGGACGGGCTGGACATCAGGCCGCTCTGGAGACACCCAGGCGTCATGGGGGACACCACCAGGGCTCGTCACTTCGGCACCGAGGTCAGCCGTAAGCGTGCGCGACACCTGCAGGTCTCCGCCACGGCCCAGGTTTCCCCAGTCCTCTGTGGAGGGCTGGTTCTCGTGGGACGGTGGGGACCAGGGCTCGCTGTCGTGGCCCGGAGTCAGCCGTGTAGCGGCCTTTGCGAGAAACTGGCTGAAATCGCTGTCCTCGAGACCTCCATCTCCCGCTCTCTTGTCCCCAAGGCCGTCCATCTCCCTCTTATTGCTGAGAGTTGGCGACTCTGGCGGAGCCCCGCGCACAGATGCCCCCGAGTGCTGGGCAAGCGAGGAGCCAGGCTGGCCATTTATGGTGTAGCTGGAGCCGGGCCATGTCAGGGCCGTCCCAATGCTGCCGCTCGCGTCAGGGGCACTGCCACCACCGACGGCCGCGTCGCCCCTTGGCGCCGTGGACGGAACGAAGCTCGTGGCCCCACCGCGTGACTGCGGCTGCAGCACGGCAACGTTCGCCGTGGCAATGGCAGCGTCCCTTCCTGGTGGCGCGGTCCGGCGACAGTCCTGTGTGCAGTGAACCGAAGATGCCTTGTGACCGCCGCTCAGCAGCCGGCGCTGCTCGTGCAGGGACCTGTGCTGCGCCATGATTGTTCGTTCCAGCTGGGCAACATATCTGTCCTTCTGCATGGATGCGAACGCATAAAGGACACGCGGCAAGCATTCAATGTTTAGCGGCAAGCAGAAGCGGCAAGCAGAAGCGGCAGGCAGAAGGAAAGGCTCGTTGCTGACAGCGGAGATCAGGACGCATGAGAGATGGAACGTGCAGGATCGGACATGACTGCAAAGAAGCCGACTCTCAAACGTTTGGTCTGGTGTCAGGTTTTCATCGGGCACGCAGGCGGTGTCCATGCGGCAGCAGACGCAACTTGCACAGTCAGTATACAATTTGCGGCACTTACAGCCCGGGCCTCAGAATCCCGCTTGCGCAACTCGTCGTTCAGGTTCTTGATGCGCTTAAGCGCCGCAGCGAGCCTGCGAGCAGGGCCGCCGGCACGCCCTCGTGTAACGCCATGCAGATGAAACTCCACGTGCTAGCGGGCGGCGGGTTCTGCGAAACTTTCAGAACGCTATGGAGCATAGGGTGAGGGATAATGCACGTCGACGTGCATCAGGACTACCCGCCACGCGACGCACCTTGCCTCGGCCTGGACGGCTGAGCGCTTCCAAGAGGCGTTGCGCAGTGCCTGGGCACCCCGTGATGCTCCATCCCTGCTCAAGGCCTCGGCCAGGCGGCCTGACAGCTCCTGTACCCGCTGCACCAGCATGTCCCGCTCGCGGGTCAATGCTGCCAGCGCATTGGTGGCCTGCGCCCAGGAAGGACAACATGCAGTTGGTTGCAGAATGCAGCGCTTACCAAGACCACCTTACTAAGCACCGGGAGCTGCCTGGTATGCACTTTGCAGGCATACATAGCTTCTATGCCAACGGCAGTACTTGCAGCGCAAGGTAGCGGCAAATCGTGCCTCTAGCGCACATTGCACCAACGGTGCAGCGCAAAGCTTCACATGGCAAATGCCCCTTCACCGCGTTCCTGCGGCTTGCCAAGATACGAAACCAGTTGAGGTGTCCCAAACACATCTTCGAGAAAGCATTGCAAGCGTTTGCTAATCATGCACAATTGCACCTTGGAAAACGCAGCATGCTCAAGAGGCTCTGGCAGCTGTTCGTCCAGCACGCCCGCGGCCGCGGCATCCTGAAGCAGACCCTCCACCCGCGAGCGCCGGAGAATGTCCCGCCGATCCAGTCCGTCCTCACAGGAGCTCGCCAACCCAACGTAGCTCTGCTGAAGCTCCGAGAGCCGCGCCTGTTTAGGTGGCACATCCGCGCGCAGAATTAGCTCCGCGGAGAGACGGCTTATTGTTCAACATGCTGCCAGGATTCAGCGGCTGGGTACCTGAAACCCGTTGGGCAAGCAACAGAGGAGGCCACGACAGCAGCAAGCCGGGACCACCAAGGGTCTACTCTGCCATTGTCCTATGTCAGCCTCGTAACATCTGACGGGTGACCATCCCTTTCACCTGCATTGCGTCAAGCTTGGCCTGCAACTGCTTTCGCTCACACGCTGCGGCTTGCAGCTTTGAGGATAGCTGCGCGTTCTCATGCTCGAGGGCCTGAGTGCGCGCGTTCCGGTCGTCTCCTCTCGGAATCTGGCGTGGCGCCTCAGGGGCGCCGCGCAGCTCGTTTAGGAGGGCAGCCTGGTTCGAAAGAGTAGCCCGCAGCGATGCAACCTGCATGCGTGGGACAGAGCACATGCTGTAATCGCATTCCGTTACCATATGCGCGCACCCAGTAGAGCTGGCCGGCGCAGTCTGGTACCGACGCCTAGGGATACCGCAACCGCTGTCCAAGCAACGCGCAGTGCAGCAAGCACAATAATACCAGGTGCTCTGCCGTTGCTACCGCGGGGCAACACGTGATATGCTTGCGGGCCACGAAAACTCCCTTCAACGGCAGCGGCTCAACATGTGTGAAATCCAACCCTCTTTAGCAGTCAACGCATACCTGAGCCTCGAGCTGCTGACGGTGTGCACGCTCCTGCAACAGGGTCTGCTGCTGATCCTGGGCTGTATTGCTTCCTCTGCTGCTCCCGTGACTGCCTGGGCCATCTGCTATAGGAATGTCAACACCGCAGTCAGGGCCGACGGCCACGCACACAGGGATAAGTGGCATGCGTGTAGCGTCCACGTTGCCACTGCGCGGCGTGTGCAGACCATAGTCCATATGGTATGTGCCACAAGGCCACGGACGCCGAAACATCGTTGTGCAGTGCCCAGTGACATCAACGAATGCCCCGCCCCCCTTCGCGAGTAGGCTCGCATGGCGGCCCAGTTCCGCAGCTCCGAGCATGCCCACCTCGGCCGTCCGTGTAGGCTAGCAGCCCTTTCCGTTCTGACTCTGTAAGACTCTGGAGGAATGTCTGCGGACCACTTCGCATATCTGTTGTAGCTCTATAGGCCTACATTGACTTGCGCCCTAGAACAGCTGCCGACAGATACTGATGCTGCTGCTTCACTCTTATCCATACGAAAGCACTCTGTGTGTCGGCCAGCTTGTTTGATCAGTAAGCGGCGTGCAGAATCAGGTCAGTTCAAGTCAATTCCGTAACTGCGCCAATGTGCTGCGTTTGTAAACAGTGAAACATGGGTAAGATTGTCCCTGAAGGTGTGATGCCGTACGGTGCATGGTGGTACGGTGTTTTGGTGTGTGCTGCAAAATGTCCAGTACAGACTGGGGACAGCCAAGATTTGGCCTGCAGGAACGTTTGGCTTAGGATGAGCCGTGATGAGTCTCACCTGCAGTCCAAAGCTTGGTAGGCCCCAGGTAGGCCCTTGTGCTCCAGGCGAACGATGGCTGTCCTTTCTGGACATTCAGCATGGCTCAAAGTACACACATGAGATACACCTTCGAGATGTAGTTTTTATCATCATTACAGAAGGTTGCAGTTGGTCGGATGTTTGCGACCCTTCACACCGGGGTAACTAAGGTCGAGGGTTGTCTGAGGCACCGCCCAACGGGGTGCCCCTAGCGCCCGAGGCCCAACTATCCATACTCTGTCATCACTCTGCGCTAAGGCCATGGACGGAACCCAAACCATTGGGCACCGCCCGGCTAGTAACAGCAATTCGCTGCGCTCCTCACCCGTAGATCTGTGTCACGTGCACGCATACGTTGCCCAAAGGCACATGAGAGGAACAACATCAGGGGAACAGAGACACAAGGGGGACATGTGATCGTGGCCTGCCGAATGCCCCATTGAGGCGAATGAATCACTAAGCATGTACAGCCCGCGGTGTCACTGCCGCGCTAAAGTTGGTTCTATCCGGCGGCGTGTGGCCACGTCGGTTCCTAGCAATGCTATGCATGCAAAGGACAATCAGCTTATGAAGAAATAACGCTCACATGTCGCCTAGCCCCGACCAAAAAGGGGAGCACCCCTTGCTCCGTGAAATACCCAGTTTTGCCACCTACTACCGCTGCACGCATATCAAGCCACGTCAGCGCTGACCTTCAGCGTACTACATGTCCGGTATAGCCCCCGCCCTTAGGAACGCGACCAAGCATCCATGCATGCCGCCTACTGGGCGCGGGCGGTGTGCTCGCGCAGCACCTTGACGACCGACTTGAAGGCGAACCACTCGGGGATATCCTCCCCGCTGCGCAGCATCTGGCGGAATTTGGTGCCGCTGAGCTTCTTCACGTGGAGGCCCTCCTTCTTGGCCACGTCCACCGTCACGTAGCCCTGTTCCTCCGTGTACACCACGTCGGCTGAAGGCACCGTCTGCATGCCCAGCTCCTCTGCGTGCTGCTTGGCGAAATTCTGCGCATCGTAGATGCCATAGAAGTCCTCGCCTGCGGGAATGTGGACAGCAGGCGCGCTGTGAGAACACGATGTCTGCAGGGTAAGGCGATGCATGAATGGGAATCAACCTTGTTGAGCTAGGGATGCGCTAATTGGTAGTTCACTGTCCAAGTCTGCTGACCCACATCCCTCCCAACCGACTGCATGCGCCAACGTCCTTGCGCATATGGCTCGCGAGCGGATCTGCTTGTCTGCTGTACGGAAAAGGGCTCGCCACAGCTATGGCACTTCCAGGTAAGACGGGGCGCGTGCGCACCTGACAAACAGCTTTTGGAGCCCGCCATGTCGCGGCCCACGATGAAGTGCGTACAGCCGTAATTCTTGCGGATGAGCATGTGCTGAATGGCCTCGCGCGGGCCGGCCATGTGCATGCTGTATGGCAGGTAGGCCCACTTAATGGCGGGATTCTGCAGCTCAGCCTTGAGCACCTCGTACGTGTGGTAGCGGACGATGCCGGGTATGTCGTCATCCTGTCCGAAAGAGCAGCAACTTTAGACGAGCGGCATATGACGCATATGTGCGCCTATTGCTGGTAAGGACGCAAAAGCGGGGTGTTGTAACCCTTTGCCACGAGAAAGCCAAGTGAGCCCAGGGCACCGCTCTGAGTGGGTGTGACACAACAGAGAATTCCCACGGAGCTTCAAGGCGCCGTACGCTGGCACGGAGCCCGAGAGGGCTGCCAGGAAGGGTCAAACGACTACAGTTTCTCGCCAACACCCAAACAAGCAACATGTTGGCATTCACGAATCTCACGTACGCGCGCACCTGGGTGGGCCCGCACGTCGGGTGCACCAGGCACACTGCCCCCGGCCGCACGTTGGGCGCGTGCAGAGCCCGCGTGAACAGCTCGTAGTGCGCTCGGTGGACGGGATTGCGGCACTGGAACACCACGACGTCCTGCTTGGCCGGCAGCATGGCGCGCACCTCCAGCGGCGTCGCGCAGGGGAACACCCTGTGCGCGTCGGAAGCGGACAATCCTCAGCCTTCGCCTATTGCCACCTACGGTTCACGCCTGCCTGCAGCACCATAAACGGCCGGCCGTACGCGCAGAGCGCGGAAGCCGTGTACACTTGATAGCCCCACGCGGTGTGGGCAGTGTGTGTCCCCCCGCGCTGGGCGGGCGACTCCCGCAACCCAATCTCAGCTCCGCGCACCTCTTCGGCCGCTCGAAGCCCCACAGCTTGCCGCCCAGGTAGTACTTGCCGCGCTCCATGGCCACCATCTGGACGCCCGGGTGCTCTAGCGAGCTGCTTAAGTAGCACTCCTTGGTCTCCAGTGGCTTGTTAGGAGCCCATTTGCTCTCCACCTCCAGCACGCCCAGCTTTTGACCCTTGTACGTGAGCAGCACCTGGCAGGGAGGGAGAACGGCGGAAATCGGGGGCATGCCTTTGTGACTATGCAAACATGCACGTGCTGACAAGTGTGCACATTTATGGCCCTGTGTCCTTCTATTGCGTTGAAAACTCACTCGTTCGCCCTCCTTAACGCCGTCCTCGTTGGTGTCCATAACAACTGGGAGACCGAAGATGAGGTTGCTGGACGGCAGCCTGAGCAGCATTACATAGAGAAGTAGCACCAGGAGGAGCGCGTGAGCTGGGGTAGGGTCGGAGGTACGAGGGTGTGCGTGCGGGTTTCCGTGTCAAACCCGCACCTCATGTTCTTCACGACGTGCTCGTACACGTCCCGGTTCATGAAACCGGTCAGGGGCGAGAAGCCTCCCACAGAAAGCAGCTCCACGTCGCAAGCGTTCCGGTCGCTGCACTCCTTTGTGTGCTTGCATGACGCGATGAGCTCCTGTTGCTGGGCTTCATCGCTGACCATCAGGTTCTTAAGCTCGCCACCATGGGGCAGGATGTGTCCAGTCGCATCCCTGTCATGGGCAGTCGATAAGACATGCAACCACCTGGTGATTGTCAACCCAGCCGATACCCACTCACGTCTTGAAGGGTACTGCAGACGAGGCAAAAGCGCGAAGGCTGCTCGGTAACGCATGAGCCCCAATGAGGCCCTTGCCCGCAAAGCCGACCCGGCCGAGAAGCTGTAGCATCGCGTTTACTGACGAGGTAGGTGCAATCTGTTGATGGCAAACAAGCGGCTGTATATGTTTCCAGAATAGGAACTCAATACGTGCTTTGCTCAAGTTTGGCCTGGCCACTTGGCCTCGACCCGTACCCCGTACGCCCTCCGTGCGTCCCCCCTTACCTCAACCTAATGTCCCACACCCAGCCCGCCCGAGACTCAGTCCGCTTGCTTTTGAGGCTGCCTGCCCATAATGCAGCACCTTTGGACACCGTCTGCGCCACATCCCATCGCCATCCCTGCCTCAGAGCAAGCGGGGGACTGGGGACTCTGGAAACTGGGCCCGGGGCACGCACGCGCACATGCATGCACGGCATGGAAGGATTTGCCCACCCCAAAAGCACAAAGCATTACCATTGTTTAGCTTGTGTCCGTCGATGTGTTGGGCGCGGCCTTCCGGGCCGCGGCTGCCCTGCTGAATGACCACGCTGTTGTGCCGGCGGCGCGCCGGCGCCAGCGATGTGCCAGGCGTGCTGTGGACTTGCACCTTGTTGGGTGGCACAACCCTTGTTGACTGCCACACATAAATCCATGTAAAGCAGATCGTGCCTGACTTGAGTGGGTGCCTCTGGAAACTGGGGCATGCAGTCGGCCAACTTGCAGTCGTGCTAAAACCTCACATGCCCCAGGGACAGCTGTCCCGGCGCATCATTAGGTAGGGCATCAGGCCATTGCGTAGGGGCGGCAGCGTCACCCATCGGAGATGGTGGAGAGGGTTTGGCGGCTGGCGGTGTCTGGAGACCTCCCTCGAACTTCATTACTGTGCTCTCGGCTTTCCTGATGGCAGGTGCATATAGTTCGGTGCATATTGCCCAATGCCATACCCCGGGCGGGTACATCCCTTAGGGTCCCGGTCGTCACCATGCTCCACCGGGCCATGCCTTTCTTTGATGTTTCAGTACTTTGTCACCTACGCTGGGAAACGGCGACCCATGGTGGCCACGGTATCGGCGTGCACGCAGTTTGGCACTGTGCACCTTTGCTCAATTGGTGCGCTCAGCCTCCGTACGCAGACGATGCCTCTGCGCACTCCCAGCACACATGTCAATATACGGTATTCTCTGGCGTACCTGCGCCGACTCTCGCGGAAGGGCGGGCTGCATCGACCCCTGGTTCGGCCCTGATACGTGGCTGCCCTGTATGTTGCATGCTCACCAGTCGTGGATCTGCCTGAGCTGCTGCGTTTACTTACCAAGCAAGGGTACAACGGAAGTTCTGACCCCACGGACTCAAGCCTGTCTGCTACATAGAATCGGCTGTATTTCGTTATGGTAAAATAGGTTCTACTTCATGGTCTCCGTAACGGCAAGAGCCCGCAGCGCAACCGAGCACTTCGCTAACATACAGGCCGTTTGTTCCTGTTGGGTGTATTTCAAGGCTGCACAATTGCTAATAAATGGATCTACACCGATAAGATTGGTTTAGGCGTCTGGACGTGACGTGGAGTTAACTGCACAAAGGCCTTAAGCATGTCGGAATCGCAGGGGGGAAGTCAGCTGTCCGGCCAGGGCTCCAAGGGCCCGGGCTTGAAGCTGAAATTGAGGGTTGGCGGGGCCGGCGTACCGCGCCCGGTGCCTGGGGGAGGCAGCGATGGCCCCCCTGCCCCTGCGCCTCCGGTGAACAAGATTCGCCTTAAGCTTGCCAAGTCCATAGCAGCAGCGGCTGCGGCAGCAGCGGCTGCAGGGGAGCAGCCTGTGTCAACAGGCCCTGGCAAGGAGACCTACCCGGCAGCTGCAGCTTTGGCTGGCCTTGCTGTTCCCGGCCATCGCGGGGCGACGCCGATCCTCGATGCTCCTGCTGATCCGTCATACGGCACTGCGCCTCAGGTGCTGCCGCAAGTCACCCCTGGACTAGGGACGGGCCGGCTCAAACGGCAGCGTGCGGAGATGGAAACGGCCGCGGACGCTGAGGCGGACCTTTTGGACGAGTTGGAAGATACAGGGCCGGCGCGGCAGCAGCCGTCCGCGGCTGTGGGCCAGGCGGGCAGGCAGGCAGCGGTGGGTGGAGGTCTGGAGGACGAGGAGGGCGATGACGACGACCTGATGCCCCGCCGCGGCCGCGCTGTGGTGCGCGGCCGCAAAGCAGCAAGGATACAAGATGATGAGGACGAGGATGGGGGAGAGGACGGCGGGGGGCCACCACAGCCGGCGCGCAAGGCCATGCGTGTGCAGCAAGATGATGATGATGAGGAGGAGGAGGAGGAGGAGGTGGAGGAGGAGGACGCGGCGCAGACCTGCGCGGTGCCCCTGCCCCCGGCTGCTGTAGCTCCCAGCGCGGCCCCTGCCGTGGACCGGAAGGCGCTGGCCTTAGCGGCTGCGGCTGCAGCGCGAAAACGCGCCGCCGAGGAGGCGGCTGCCGCAGCGGCGGCGGGTGCTGCAGCGGGTGGGGCGGGGGCAGCCGCTCAGGGCAAGGCCCGCGCGGCGCCGGCGGGGGCGCCGGCGGCCGCTGGCAAGAAGGGCGCGGCCAAGGCCGGCGCGAGCCGCAGCGGCCGCAGCCGCAAGCCATCCAAACAGTTCGGCGGCGCCGAGTATGATAGCGATGAGCTGGCAGACGACGGACACGACAAGGACGATGAGGAGGATTTCGAGGTGGTCCTGGAGGACGACGATGACGAATACGTGGACGACGATGATGACTACCTGGACGATGAGGAGCACAAGCCACGGGGGGGTCGCGGGCGGCGGGGCGGAGGCGGCGGCTCCACGCGCGCCGGTCGCGGCGGCTTCGGCAGCAGGCGAGCCCGCGACCGGCGTGGGGAAACCTTGCTCGTGCGCATTAGGGGCGATCGGGAGGAAGGGTTGGGAAACGCGGAACGTTTACGCCGTCCTGGTGTGGGGTGCAGAGGGAATGAATATGGTCCCGGGGATTAGCAGCTGTCTATTATCCAATACTATTGGCGCCCGTTACGTGCGTACGGCCCGTGAGGGCAGCCGAAAGACACACTCCGTGTGCCGGGCTGAAGCGCAAAGTTGTGCAGCGTCGGCGGTTCATACACCGATGCCGAGTTCAAAACACCGCGTCCCGTGCGCCCGTCAAGCTGTACCAAGCGCGCGCCCATGCTGCCGTCCACAGGTCGACGCGCCTGGGCGGCGACGCGGAGGCGGCTCCCGTTGAGACGGACTTTTCGGGCCTTGCGCTCAAGCCCGACCACGCGAACCGTCCGCTATGGGTGACACCGGACAACCGCATCTTCCTGGAGACATTCTCCCCCATCTACAAGCAGGCGAGTGCCCGATAATGCCACGGCGGCGACACGGCCATGCGCGGCGCCGTGTGACTGCCCTTCGTTGCCCCATGTCGTGTGACGCTTGAGCTCGCCCTCAAGGGCGTGTGCAAGTAGAAGGACCAGAAGCCAAGGGGCACCGCTGCAATGCTTGCGGGTCTGTCTGATGGGTATCAGCTGCAGCTCTGAGTTGCTCTGCTGCTCTATCCGCAAAGCGTGGGCGGACGGCATGCACGCAAAGCGCTTTTGACATGAGGCGTGGGGAAAGCCAAGATGGCAACTGGGCCGTAACGCCAAGTCGCATCATGGGTCAACGATTTTGTGGCGGTGTAGTTGTAAACGACCTGTGAGACAGCGATGTAAGCGCGACCAACCGATTCGCAGTGTATTCATGGGAAGGTTAAGAATCCAGGAGGATAGCCAAGCCTCTCACCGGCGACAGCGGCGGAACAGTGGTGGAGTAAGTGGTGGTTTCGGCGGCGGACACGCAGGGCGGGGAGTGAGCTGCATTCCTTTACGAGTTATCCAAGCCTTCCCAGTTTCTCCCTCCCCCTCCCGTCCCGTGCTACGCGCAGGCATATGACTTCCTCATCGCCATCTCCGAGCCCGTGTGCCGACCCGAGGTGTGTATGCCGTACGGCGGGATTTGTGTCGTATGCACGTAAGCGCCCGTACAGCGGCCAATGACCAATCGCATGCACTCTGGTGGTGCTGGGTAACGCTTGAAGTGTTCAAATGGTGGAGGCGCACATTGCGTTTTGGGGTTACGGGAGGGGGTTGGCCGCATTCACCTCGCTGCCTGTTGTCGCGCGCACAAAGGTGAAGTGCTGTACACGAGCTCCAAGATGGAATGTTTGTTGAACACGGGCTAACGGGGAAACCCTCTGTCCGCTCGCCCTGACCACCGCCGCCACCGCCAGGCCATGCACGAGTACCAGCTGACCCCGCACAGTCTGTATGCGGCGGTGTCGGTGGGCCTGGAGACGGAAACGATCATCAGCGTGCTCAACCGGTAGGGGACTGGGAGAGCCAAGATGTGCAGCAGATGCGGATCGAAGGACGTGAGGTGCTCTCGGCCGGGAGTCCTGGGGCGTCAAGGCTTTGGCAAGGCAGCGCTGCGCGGCTGCGGGGGGTTGAAAGGGTATCTGCGCAAACCTGCAGATCTCATGCGGCCGTGGGCACGCTCCACCCCAAGAGGGTTGCTTGGGAGACAAAATGCATAGTCAATGTGCAAGCGGAAGATCAGGATCGTGTCAATAGGTGGCTGGTAGCTGGTGGATACCATACATGGGCCGACCGCCGCCTTTCTCCGAGTCCCACAGTCCCCGCGCTCCCAAGTCCCCTCATCGCGGACGCCGCTCCCAGGCGGTCCAGCGCGCCTCCCTCCCCGATCCGCCCACATGCCGTTTGTTGCCGCCGCCCCTTGCCCTGCCTGCTGCCCCCCCCCAGGCTGTCCAAGGTGCAGCTGAGCCCCGAGACCAAGGCCTTCATCCGGGACAGCACAGCAAACTATGGCAAGGTAAACCACCGCGTTCTGCTGCGGGCCGTGCATACGCCCAAGGCCCTCCTTACCGGACAGCAGCACCCGCTGTTCCTTTCCTGCAGAGACGCTGCGCGCCAGTGGCTCTATGGAGATGGCTCAACCCCCCCCCCCTCGCCACCCCTTGCTTCTCTCGCGCGCTTCGTAGTAGCTTGCTCCGCCTTCGCAACGTGTTGCCTGTCCTGTAAGTGGAGCTGGCCCCGCTCCTATCCTATAACATAATCTTCCCATTCTCATGATGCTCACTTTGCCATCACCACCGCCGCCACCCCAGGTGAAGCTTGTCCTCAAGCACAACCACTTCTACGTCGAGTCGGCACATCCCGAAGTGCTCAAGCGGCTGCTCAAGGTCCGCAAACAACGGCTAGTTCTTGCGTCCGCTTCCGGTTCGGCTGGGGAGTGCCACACGGTGGTGACGCGCCTACAGCTGTTGCGCAGTTGTATGAGTGGTGGGGGCAAGGCAACTGAGGGTGAAGGCGTCCGGCGGGGGTGGGGTGGGGCGGCACAGGCAGGAGCAGGCACGCATTGGTTGACCCGGTCAGCAAGATCCACACCAGTCCTGCACGCCAGCTGCGTGGCCACCATGCCGCAACACGGCACCCCAGTGCTGCGACCCGTCTATCCTTACCAACTCAATGCCCGCCCAACTCGACCCCACTGGTAGGACAAGGTCATCTCAGAGGCGGCTGTGGGCGGAGGTGAGGCCCTGGCGGGGAGGGGAGGAGCTCAGCTCAGCCGGCTCGCCTCCCTCTCAGTGCCACGTGGCCCACGCACGCCTCGTGTGTGCTTGTTTGCCCGGATGCTGTCAGCCCACACTTTGCACCCCAGGCGCACCCCTTGGTTCTGATGCATCACATTTCCCTGCGCATATCGCGGCCACCCCTGCCTGTACCATAGCCCAGCGCAGCCTCAACTCTTCGCGCTTCCCCTCGACTCTGCGCGCACCCCCGTTTTGCCCCCACCAGGCATCATCCAGAGCAGCAGGGCTCTGCGCGAGCACGCCGCTGCCAACATCACCACCGCCGTTGACCTGATGGACGAGCAGGCCGCCGACGGCGCCGTCGCCACAGCTGCCAAGGGCAAGGGCACGGCTGCCGCGGACGGGGGCGGCAAGGGCAAGGCCGTCGTCGGCGAGGACGAGGAGGAGGACGACGGCGTGGGGGCGTACGGCAAGGCGTTCAAGGACATATCTGCGGAGGAGACGGAGCAGGTGGTGCAGGAGTTCGAGGTCAAGGAGGATAAGGTGCGCGGCACTCGCCAGTTTTCATACGATAGCCGCAGGAGCGCGGCGCCGTTGCGGCTCTGTTACAGCGCCGTCAAGCGCTCCGCCCCCCCCCCAATTGGCCGCTGAACCCGCCGCTTCCACACCCCTGGTGATTGCAAGAGAGGTCGCGACGCGCTGAAGCATTTACTGCTTCCTTCATTTCCTGTTTTTCTCCGCCGATGCGTGTATGCTTTGCGGGCGAAGTCCTCAACTTTGCTCCTGTGCGCGTATGCACGCCGTCTACGCCACCCGTCCTGCGCGCCCCCCCGCAGGTGGAGGAGGTGAAGCGGCGTTGCATGCCCGAGGGTCTCAACTACCCCATGCTGGAGGAGTACGACTTCCGCAACGACCGCCGCAACCCTGACCTACCCTTCGAGCTCAAGCCGCACGTCAAGCTGCGGCCCTACCAGGAGAAGAGCCTGTCAAAGATGTTCGGGAACGGGCGCGCCAGGTGCGGGCGCGAGGGCTGCGCGCCTCAGCTTCCGCACCGCTCACGGGTGTGAGGCGCTGCCTGCCCCTTGCTGCAGTGCCTGCCTCGCCCCATCTTCCAATCACGGTGTCTTCCACACAATCATGTATGCTTTCAGTTCAAGCCCGCCCTCTCACCTCACGCCACCCTTGTCCAGCGCTGCGCTGTCCTTCCATGTGTCCTCACGTGTGACTTCTCACCTCAACCCACCGTGCTCCCCTCGCTCCTTGCGTTGCCCAGGAGCGGCATCATTGTGCTGCCATGCGGCGCCGGCAAGTCGCTGGTGGGCGTGGCCGCCGCCAGCCGCGTCAAGAAGTCGTGCTTGTGCCTGTGCACCAGCAGCGTAAGCGTGGACCAGTGGAAGTACCAGTTTCAGCTGTGGACGTCCATCGGGGACCACCAGATAGCGCGCTTCACATCCGAGAACAAGGAGATGTTCTCGGGTGGGCGGGGGCTGGCGGGGGGGAGCGGGAGCGTTCCCGTAAGCGCGTGTCGCGCTTGTGGTAGGGACAGGGGCGCTGAGTAGATAGCAAGACGCCCCACCTCGCCCAGTGGAAAGGGGTGTTGTGCGGGGCAACGTAAGGAGCTGTTTCCGGGGATGCAGGCCTGGTAAAATGCGCGGAGCGATGGCTTGACGGGGCAGGACACCCGTTCCCCGATGCATGGTTACACATGCTCGATGGAGGAAAGGTGCATATGAGCAGTCCCGCCACCGGACATTGGAAGGTAGGATCAAGACAGATGCCTGTCTGCCGTAGACGCTTCCCACCGCTTTTGGGCGCCTCACGAGCGCCCTTCGCGCTCCTGGCGTCCTGCTTCCCGCGATACCGCGCGCCGCCGGTCTTCTGTCGCGCCCCGCTACCCGGCCCCCTCCTGCGCTACTTTACTCTGCGCGTACCTGCGTCGGGCTGCCTGCGCCCGCCAGGCGAGGTGGGCGTGCTGGTGACAACCTTCACCATGATCGCCTTCAGCGGCAAGCGCAGCGAGGAGAGCGAGCGCATCATGAACATCATCCGCTCGCGCGAGTGGGGGCTGTTGCTGATGGACGAGGTGCACGTGGTGCCCGCGCAGATGTTCAGGACGGTGGGTTCGTGGCGCAGGGCTGACGTAGCAGCCACGTCGCGGTGGCGCGAGTTGTTCCTGTCTACAGCAAATCCACGTGGGGGCGTTAGCTGTTGGAGCGTGGGAGAAGCGGAGCGTGGGAGCAATGCCTTCAGCGGCTGGGCCAGTGGTCTTTGGTGGCGTGGTGTGCCCGGGGCTCCCGTGTTGGTTGGTTTCTGGCACCGGTTCGGCTGCAGCTCCCTGACCACCTTGCACATGCCGCCACCTGCCGCCACCTGCCTCCCCCCCAGGTCATCTCGACCTGCAAGTCGCACTGCAAGCTGGGCCTGACGGCCACGCTGGTGCGCGAGGACGAGCGCATCGCCGACCTCAACTTCCTGATCGGGCCCAAGCTGTACGAGGCCAACTGGCTGGACCTCACGCGCGCCGGTCACATCGCCAACGTGCAGTGCGCCGAGGTGTGGTGCCCCATGACCGCGGAGTTCTACAGGTGAGCCCCGGCGGGGCTGCGGGAGGCCTGGCGGTGAGGCATTGGATGGCCACTTCGCTCCTGTTACCCAGCTGCTTCTGGCGCTTGTGAACGGCTCTTGCAACATAGCTGCTGCTCCACGCACATGTCTCCACGTTACACACTTGCCGCAACTATGCATCGGGGTGCAAGCGCGAATCCATGATCCAGTCAGGGAGGTCTTCCATCTCGGGCCGTACGCGACCCCTATAGGGAGTACCTGAAGAAGGAGAACGCGCCCCGGCGGCAGCTGCTGTACGTCATGAACCCTACCAAGTTCATGGCCTGCCAGTTCCTCATCGAGCACCACGAACGGGTCCGCGGGGACAAGGTGCGAGGGCGGCAATGGCAGCGCCAAGGGATGACGCTTACCCAGCTAAACGGCGTTCGCGTTCTCCGGTCAGGGAATGCTGCTGAGGGGACTTGCATCGCCTGCTTTGCCTTGTATTATAGCCCATTATACCGCTAACGTCGCGCCTTCAGCTGTGTATGTCCGTGGAGGCGGCACTATCTTCTGTTGTGACCCTCTGCCCAGCGTGCATCGTGTCGGCGCTCGGTGTGCACCCGTCATCACGGCTCCCGCGGGTTTCCGCCCGGCCGGCTGTTACCGCCCAGTTCGATTGACCCACGGGCCACTGCCTCCTCGGCATCGTTCGACACTGGACACTCCTGAACTGTCGGGGTTCCCGCCGGACCGTCCCCCTTTCCCACTCTGCGGCCGTCCCAAAGTGGGCCCCTCCGGCGATGCCCGGAGCAGCCCCCAAACCGTTGCAGGCCAATAATGCATGTTTTTGAACCTTCGCCGCCCCCCCCAACCACCATCACCAGGTCATCGTCTTCTCCGACAACATCTGGGCGCTGCGCGAGTACGCGACGCGGATGCGGAAGCCCTTCATCTACGGCCCCACCTCGCACGCCGAGCGCACCCGCGTGCTACACGCCTTCAAGCACAACCCAGACATCAACACCGTCTTCCTGTCTAAGGCAAGAGGACCACAAAGACCACGGGGTTCACTGGGATGGTTGGAGGCTCAGTGGGGGCGCCAGTTCTGCAATTAGCGATAGCGGCATGCTGCACATGGGCCAATCAACCCCGCCATTGGTTAGAGCAGGAGGACGTGGAGGGAACCAGGAGGACGTGGAAGGAACCTGGAGGACGGGCCACACGACTTCACCTGCCTCAGGCGCAGATGTGGGCTAGCACGTTCCAGGCCTCAGGTGCCGGCCTTCCCCACATTCTCGGCCTCTCCCACATCAACGCTTTCCCCCTGTGCCTCTTTTTTCCTCTGCCACTATGTGTGCATGCAAGCATGCTTACGTCCCGTCTCACGAAACACTGTGGCTCGTCTCACTGGACCTGGCCCGCTGTGCCGTGGCCGCAGGTGGGCGACAACTCACTTGACATTCCGGAGGCCAATGTGCTCATCCAAATAAGCTCTCATGCGGGCAGCCGTCGTCAGGAGGCTCAGCGCCTGGGCCGCATCCTGCGCGCCAAGCGAGGCAAGGCCGGCAGTGGACATGAGGACGAGGTGCGGGTGGTGGCGGGAGGCAAGAAACGCGGCATTTCGCCCAGCGTCTCCGGGTCGCCATCGTCCCTCGCAGCTAGCGGTCTTCAATCATCCTGCACCCTATTGCCGGGCACCGACGCATGTGCACGCCTATGCCCCGCTCCCTCCTGCCTTCCTCCCTTCTGCCTCCCACCCGCAGTTCAACGCATTCTTCTACACGCTGGTGTCCAACGATACGCAGGAGATGTATTACTCGACCAAGCGCCAGCAGTTCCTCATAGACCAGGGGTACTCCTTCAAGGTACGGCACGTGCCCGCCCCACACTTCGGTTGCAGCAACGCTTTGCAAGATTGCCGCTGCGTTACGAGGGCTGGTGCCGGTGCATGCGAGCGGGGATAGAAAGGAAGCCTGGCACGGTAGTCGGTCCGGACTTCAGGGGCCAAAGATGTTCACTGTACTGGACACGCCGACTGATGCCGAGTGGGCGCCCTGCTCCACCATCACAACCGACGTATAACGAGCGAGCGCAAGGTGCTCTTCTACCGCCTCGTTCCCCTTTGGGCTCATCCCACCGCCGCTGCTGCACCCTGCGCTTCTCCCTGCGCTGCGTCCTGCGCCGCACACGGGGCCCATGCGCGTGTGGCGACTGGCCTGCTAATCCTCTGCCTCCTTACCTCCATATTGCCGTTCGGGCTGAGCCTGCCGCGGCCTGCTGCCCCCACTGCCATGGCCGCCCAGGTAATCACCAACGTGCTGAAGTCCGCCAATGGCGGGGAGGGCCTCATGTACTCGGACCGCGCCACGCAGCTCGACCTGCTCTCCCGCGTGCTGTCCGCGGGCATGGAGGAAGCGGGCGTCGAGCACCTGCGAGACGACGATGCGGAGGGCCTGGCGGCGGCAGCGGGGCAGCGCCCGGGCGCACGGCGGCGCGTGGGCGACATGGCGGCGCTGACGGGCGCCTCGGGCTACCGATACTTGGAGTTCTCGGCAGGCGGCCGCGGCGGCGGCAAGGCGCGGGGCGGCTACCAGGGAGCCAAGGCGCAGTCGTGGGCGCGCAAGCTCGGGGTGTCGGGGAAGAAGTGACGCGGTGGCTGCGGCAGGTGCAACGCGGAGTTATGAGACCAGCGTTACGCGGCAGGCGTCGAAGTAACAGCCGCAGCAAGGCGGTGAGGAGCAGTGTGGCTAAGATGAGGTGGGTCGTGGGTGACTGGGCACGGCGAGCTGCGCCGGGCGCGGCATGGCTCGGGCGCCGGCCCATGCTTGGCGGCCGGTAGGTAGCCCAGGTAGCGCGGAGAGGCAACTAGGGGCCGTGAGCCAGGCAGGAGGACATCGAGCTCAGAGCTTGGTCTCACAGAGGTGCATGCCAGCAAGGACATGCAAGATTTAAACTAGCGAAGCATTAGGCAGGTGTGTAGATACAACTTGAGCGACGCTCTGTGGAAGGGCGGGCGATGTATGTGCGTTACCGTGGGGCGCAGGGGCGGGTGGAAGGCCCTCTGAAGCAGTGTAGGATGCGTAGGCCGCGGTAGGCGGAAGAGGCAAGTGTTTGGTAGGCAAGTTTTCGGCAGCTTGCGTGCTAAGGTGGTGGATGCGCTGTTGGCATCTTCATCTGTGCGTTGCTCCATCTTGTCAAGGAGTGCAGGAACAATGTGCGCGCCCCGTCTAGATTGAGCAGCCTGGTAGATTGAAGGCATGAGCTGATATGCCGTATGATTTAGATGAAGAGGCGAGGCTGTCTAGAATCCTTTCGGATGGCCTACGTAGCGAGAGTCGGGGCAGAACCGTCGACATCAGCGGTGGAGTGATGCAATGACCGGCTGATTGTCTGTCCGCCCAGGTAAGGGGCAGGCATATGTGTCACTCTGCCGTAGTGGCTTTCTGGTCTCTATTCGTGGCGACCCCACCTTCGAGTACTGACTGGTGTGCCTGGAGAAGCCCTTACGCTAGCGGCCAGTATCGACTCATGCACGTGTGTGCATCCAACAGAAGCCCATGGATTGTCTGCGTACGGCTGCCTTGCAGTCGCGGTGGCTTGACACCGGGGATACTTTACTGGGCGAGTCCATAGTTGTACGGAAGTGTGTGTACGGCCGCCATAGGGAATTACATGTGGGATTGCCGAACAACTGGTGTGCAGACGCACGGCACGTAAGGAAGCCACGGTGCAACGATCCCACAGACTTTCAGCTGAAATGCACGTTCCCGTCCGGACTGAGGTCAGAAGGCTGCTGTACACACCGTGAAGTACGCGGACATGCGGGAAATGCACCTGAACTCCACGTGTGCTGCGCATATGCAGCTGTTCTCCTGTACACCCTCCGTTCTCCTGTCTGCAGGCTCCTCTTGCACTCCGTCAACATATGCAGATTACAGGCTCCCCAGAGACGGGTTACAGGCC
Source organism: Gonium pectorale (assembly GCA_001584585.1). Classification (NCBI taxonomy): domain Eukaryota; kingdom Viridiplantae; phylum Chlorophyta; class Chlorophyceae; order Chlamydomonadales; family Volvocaceae; genus Gonium; species Gonium pectorale. The sequence continues at coordinate 305,195 of LSYV01000015.1, forward strand.
ACACGTTTGACTCCCAACCCTCCATAGCAGAGAGGCCTTAACACCCTTAACAGTTCTGATTAGCCGTAGGGCCCAGAACCCGAAACGCCAACAGTCACGCCTGCCACACGCAGAGTGCGCATGGCCAACAAAGGCGCACCATGTGCGCATGCGGCTCAAACCCGCCAGTCCTTCCCCCGAATTGTGCAACAGCACTGGCCCGCAGTCACGCTCGTTGCAGTGCCCCATCGAACTGTCTGCCCCCCTCCTCGCCACTCGCACACCGCTGCTTCATCCGTCTTCACCCCTTTGCTTTGCGGCTTCACACCGAGCCTGCGAACGCACATGACACCTACCGCGCTCGAC
>LSYV01000015.1:317971-346780 GCA_001584585.1 Gonium pectorale
GGCGGGGGCGGGGGCGGGGGCGGGGGCGGGGGCGGGGGCGCAAGCGCGCGCGCAGGCCGCCTGTTGCGGTTCGCTGCCAACAGTCTGCGCTGTTAGCTGGTACCCATGGCGCTGGGGTGCACATCGGCGCAAAGCGGGTAGCGTGCTCGGGCACCGCCCGACTCCTTGACGTCATTGAGCACCTGCGCCGTCGGAGGATTTTTACGGCCTCAAACGGCGGAACAGCCGACATGCACCCGACAGCATCGGGTGACCGGTCGTCCGTACGGCCGGGGCGGCACCACCGACCACCGACCACTTCCGCACCTCAGCGTGGCGGCGGTGATGATGGTGCCACCCGAGCGCAGGATGGCCAGCCGGAAGGCGCCTGTTGGTAGGCGGCCGGGCGGGGGGGGGGAGGGCACCAGGCCGGGACGGTCCGTCGGTGACGCGTGGGCGTGTGGCGCGCTAACGCGTTCCCGAACCTCTTGCACGGTACTGACAGTGTCGCACACATGACACACCTAGCGCGCTACAGCGGTGATTCAGAGCTCTTGCCAGGCTTGGCTGGCTTTCCTTACGCGCCAATCGCTCCCTTTGCACCGTGACACACGATGCCTGTGCCTCGACCACGCTGCCGCGCTTGACCTGACATACGTCTGCTCGCGCGAACTCGAGCACTTAGCCGTTCCAGCAATCCCTCTCCTCTTCCCTAATTCCTCTCCTCTTCCCTCCCCCCGTGCAACCCCGTCTGCACGACCCCGCATCGCTGGGTCTGCGACCCACCCCGCAACCGACAGCCACAGCCGCAGACAATGGCCGCAGAAGTGCGGCCCAACGCGAATCGTGCTTTTACATCGCACTCACTGAAATTGTGTCCACCGCCCTCTGCATCCACCTCCTCGTCTGGAGTTTCGTACGAGGTGCAGACCATCTCCAGCAGATCGCGGCCGTTTTCCATTATCAGCGGCGCTGTGTGCAGGAGGAGAGGGTACGGGCAACCGGTGGTGAAAGGGGCGCTCTAGGTGAACAGCCCAGTGGTGCAGTAGAGGGGCCTGGAGCAAGTATGAAAGTGGCTATGCGCTTACAACGCAGCTTGCAGCGGAATCCTGCAGCTGCCATCAGCAAACCCCGTGCGTCACACTTCTACGGCTGCAGTCACATACGATGGCCTTTACCAGCTTCTGACTCACCAAAGCTTGATCGGAACATGCGCATGGCTGTCTCGACCGCTGAGCGGACGGCTGCAGGACGGGCGGGAGGGAAGGCAGCCAGTCCTTTAGCCGAATGGGATTAAGCGCTCAGTGCTACGAACTTGCGATGCACTGCCACGGAATCCACACCCGCCCTGGCAGCGGAGCACTGCCCTTGGCCGCTATGCGCACCCATTACATGAGCAGAAGCAGCGAGCTCGTCGTCCGTAGCGATGCTCCGGTGCTGTCCGAATGACGACCCACATCAAATGACCCACGGGTCAGTCAACAGAGTTCCCCAAACACCCCCCGGCATCACGCTACCCCCACCCCACCCCACTGCCGATCCTCGACCCACATCCGCATCATATACGGGACTCACTTCTGTCGTGTTGTTTGTACTGCACCAGCTCGAAGGTGTACTGCTCGGGCTCGTCCCGGATGTGCACTCGCTTGCTCGTGGCCGCTTCCAGAGTCTCATAGCTGCGTTGGCACTCCTGTCGGTCAGAGCAAGGGCACAAGAAGTGAGCGTTCTCGGCAAGAGGCGATCATATTTGAGTTGTATGGGTTCGGGCGCAGGTGCGCGATCTGCGCGGGGGGCGGGGGTGGGGAGAAGGGGCCTCTGGTATGGTAAAGCGTGTCGCCGCGAACTCAAGTACCGAGCCTTATCCGCCTACAAATTTCGTCCTGACGTGTCGAAAGGGCCAATCACTGTTGGGGCGCGAGCTCGCAGACGCCGTCGCGTCCCCGTAATCGCGCGATAAGACGACCTCACATGGCCGCAAAAGTAGAGCCCATCGCCATGCGTGATCTCCTTGGACAGCGGTTCGCCGGCAACGTCCTCGTGGCATCCAGCGTGCGTCCCCGCCGAAAAGCACGCCGAGCAGAGCACCAGCACGCGCCTGCCCTCAGCCTCCACATCGCCTTTGGCGCAGTGCGTACACGTCTCGGGCAGGCTCCACCAGGGGGCGGCCGAGCCACAGGAGGCCATGGCCCCCGCGCGGCGAGCGCCCAGCCGCGATGACGCGTAGTCCCTCTCGCTGCAGCCGCAGCTTGCACCAGCAGCAGTCGGTATGAAGGTAACAGCTACCTGAGGAAGGACCGGCCTAAACTGGCAGGCGCTGATTTCGCTACGCTCCGCAATCCAGCAGCAATGTTGGCGCGTTGGAACTGGGAGCTCGCACACAATAATAGCTCACGAATTCTTAATAATCGGGATCAATGCTATTTACGAAATCTCAAAGTGGCGCTGATCGGGCTGAGCTTGGAAACCGGCGCACGGCAACATCGGGCGCGCATGGACGGATTTGGCGCCATTTGGGACCGACTGGCAGCACATTAGATATGTTCTCGCTGGTTTACATGGATCGAATATGCCTCAGCGCCCGAAGAGCACGCTAGAGCGCACACCCCGCAATGCTGAGCGCGTAAATGCTCCATGGTGCCCGTCGCTCGCCACCTCTGCACACGCGCCTCCCGAGCGCCCACACACGTGCCCGTCGCATCATTTCCCGTAGCGGGGCTGCCTTCTACGCCTTTCGTTGTTGCCTTCGCCCACATAGCACCTGCAGTGACGGCAGCTCAGCGGCGGCGCCGTGGCCGTGAAGGCATCGTGTCCGGCCGCAGATGCGCCTGTGGCCAGCAGCCTCAGTCGTCATCAATCATGATCACCCCGTCATCGTCCCCCGCTGCCGCAACGGCAGCCGCCGGGGCCCCGCCCTTGGCGCGCTTGGCGTCCGGCTCGCTGCCATCCTCCGCCTCGCCCTCGTCCAGGCCGCGCTTCCGTGACTGCGGCGGAAGGAGGGGGCGTGGGACACGCAGTTACCCAACGGATACCGCCGCGGGAGCGGTGTGTCTGTGGGGCCGCGGAGGCTGAGGCCTCCCCACGCATGCACCATTTCTGGGCTTGCCCCACAGCCGTCGGGTTGCGTTCTGTGGTAGAGGACCGGTGCCACTGTCCGGTGCAGCGAGCGGATACGAAGGAGATCACGAGGCTAATGGTTTGCGCCTTCCACGGCTTGAGGCCCAGAGGGCTAGGCCGTACCCGGTACTAGCGGTACGATGTCGATATACGATCTCCAGCAGCATCTTCTCCGTGTCAATATCTATGCTGGCCCCATTGAGACGCACCTTGGTCGCCGCCTGGCGGGGGGCCTCCTCCTCATCGTCGTCGTCCAAGACCAGCACACCATCGTCCGTCTCCTTGACCGCCTCCTTAGCGCGCCTGCAACAGTGTAGTAGCAACGGACCCATGGGTCGCTTACGCATGTGCATTAAATTACATATACAAACCGCAGGCCCGGGCCCCACCGCAAGAGCCAACGAAGAGAGGGTGCTGTGTACGACTACTCTACATGGAACAATCCCCCGATCAACCCTATTCCAAGTAGTGAAGCTGGTCCCCCGGGCCAGAGCACAGCATGACATGACAAACCAAGACACCTTTTCCGTCCTCATGGTGTACGGTGCTCACCCTGCGGTCGCTGCGGCAGCGGGGGCCTGCACCGGCGCCGCCCCTTGCCCCTCCGGGGCCTCCTGTGGGGGAGCCGCCGGCTCGGGTAGCGAGCCCTCCAGGACGAAGCCCTCGGGCGCCTCCTCCTCCTTGAGATCGTCCTGTAAAAGGCACACACGCATGGTGATGATGTGTCGTCGGGTCGACACATGGCATGTCCGGCTTGCAACCGGGCTGTGCCAGAGCGCGTCCTGTCGGAGTGGAATTTCAGGACTTGAGGCATGCAGCAAAAGCTTTCAGTACCGAGCTTCGCAGTATGCTCGGTTTTTGAAACCTTACTCTCACAGAGCGCGCTCACCCGCAATGCACCGCCTCTTACGGGCCCCGGCCCCTCCCGCGCCGAGCGCCCACCCGCCAACACACCGTGTGCACCAGTATGAGCTCCACGCCAAAGTGCTGCGACTGGTCCTGCACCGTCAGGATGGTGCCGTGCCGCAGCCCGCCGCCGGGCAGCTGCGCCAGGGTCTTGGTCAGCATTGCCGCATACGCCTCCACCTCGTCCTCCTCCAGGCCCTCACCTGGCAATCGCGGCAAGCGGCGTTTAGCACGAAACCACAGGGCGGGGCACCTCAAATTGCAAGGTGGCAACACACGCAAGGAGCAAACCAGGTAACAGAGCAGAGCAGCGCAACCCGGGACCGCCTAATGAGTCCAGGGTCATGTTGGGCGTTCGCAACCTTCTTTGCGATCAGGGTATGAAACGGGTGGCAAGTAGGACATGGCCGACACAGGAAAAGGAAACAACAGCAGCGACCAGCCTGCGTACACATGGCTGCATGGTAGCGCCTCCCCTGCCGTACGTTGCACAACCGTCTACGACGCCATTTGTCGACGCCAGGATAACAGCGAGACCCGCACAAACGCGCCCACCCTCAACCTCCCTGCTCACCCTCCTCGTACAGGAAGCCCCCGGCCAGCAGGTTGGGCGTATTGACGGCCAGGCGCTTCTTGATCACCCCGGACAGCAGCGAGGCCAGGGTCGTGGTCTGCGGCGCGTTTGGGCAGACGTGCATGGGCGCAGGTGAAGGAAAGCGCATCGAAAAGAGGCTTCTGAACATTCCAGTTCAGCTTGAACGCCGCTTTTTGTACTGTATCGTCCTGAGTTGTGGACGGTGACCGCAGGGCAGCCGGGCTCGCCAGCTGCAAAGCCCGTTGAGGTGGCCCATTTCACCATCGGCTTGCGCCTTTCCCCGACAGCTTACCTCGGTGTTTATCCGGAGTGTCAGCTGCGTCTTGCCACACACCATGCACTTCTTGTTGGGCGGCTCCATGCGCACCACCACCAGCTGCCGCTTGCTGACGGGGAACTCGTTTAGAAACGTGTTCCGAAGCGACTCCACACAGCCTGCGCGGAGCAGTGCAGGGGCAAGACACGACCGCGTTCCAGTCCACAACCACGTCGCCGACGATGAGGGTGGCTGCGCACATGGTGCACGTAGGTTCACGGTGAGCAAGCCACACACCCCCCAGCTACACCTGAGGTGGACGGTGTGCGCGGGTGGGACCTCACGGGGGCCCAGACTCAGGACTACCGGCTGCGGGCTGCGTGCAAACAGCCGAGCCCATAGTGCCACTGGCAAGTGCCCAAAGCCTACAAGCAGATGGCTTTGCTTCCAGTGCTTGGATCATACTTTGCCGCCCGCTCGCCATTGCCCACCCGCAGTACCGTCGCGCCAGCCAACCCTGGGTTTCCGCATCGGCACTGCCCTTGCGCCGCCATCCCTCGGGCCCCCGCACCCCGACCCCCACTTCCATCCCCCCGCCGCACCCGCCAGCAACTTGATCGCTTCCGTGACGATGAGGCCCGAGATGATGGCGTTGGTGGTGGCGATGGCGTGGATGATGTTGCCGGCCATGCCCTTGGCGTCGAAAAGAGACTGAGCGGGGTGTGTGTGTAGGGGGGGAGATAGAGGGTTGGAAGGCGTTCTCAGTAGAGAAGCCCTGGGGCGCATTCGTTTCCCGACCGGGGCCAGGGCTCCCGGTGTTCCGTCGCCCGATGCCGCAACTCCAATTGGTCCTTCGCACTCATGGACCAACATGGCCGGGGTGGCTTGACGGGTTTACTATCCCGAACCGGCCGAATCCCTGGCTGACTGTGTTTCCCAAGCCCAGCCCGTCGACCCGCCCTGATGCAAACGCCCGACCCGCCCGCCCCGGGTGCGGAGTTGAAGGGAAAGGGGAATGAACAACGACCTGGGTGGAGAGGAGTGGGCCGCGACGCGAAATGGCTCAGGCACAGTAAATGGCAGCCACACCCTCGCGGCCGCATACCGACGATCAGGTACGTTGCATACACTGTTAATACAGCGTACTGCTGCTTCTCCCAGGTCGCCGCGATTCCACTTTCGTGTGTCAGTGCCGCTGGTCAAGCCGACCACGCCAATCGCAGGAGCGCACGTTTGAGGTCCCAGCCGCGCCTCCTCCGTGCTCCGCTCCACGGGTCACACATTCGGGTGCCGTACCTGCTCCGGGATGCCATAGCAGATGCTGCGCAGGTTGGAGGCCGCCGTCACGAAGTCCACCGCCAGATCATCATCCTTGTCAAAGGAGGCCGAGCCGACCTGCCAATGAAACGGAAGACAGCCAAGCTGCACGGCTTCGTTCACAGCGGATACTTGAAAAAAGTGCAACCGAGACAGGGAAGGCCACCTCTACATACACACCCGAAGGTGCGACGTTGCCAGTAGGGCGCCAGGTGTAAAAGCATGGCGGGCGACGGAGTCGAGCAAACGAGCCCTAATCACCTCCGGCCGGTCGCTAAGAGTTCAGTAGCCACCGTTCCGGCCGCCCGCCCCCTGTCCGCGATGGCACAAGGGCGCAAAGGCGCGCCCAACGCGTACGATGTGCAGCAGCCAGGTCCCCTCCCCTCCTCTCGAGGGTGTTGCCCCAAGCACTGCTCCGGCGCAAGTGCTCCCCCCGCCATAACCTCCCGCGGGCACGCCACTCGCCTCGTCCTTCCGCAGCTCGTGGTACAAGGCGGTGGCGAGGAGCAGCACAGAGGCGTTTTGACTGAGCGTCCATTTCTGCGGGGCAGGCGCGGGTGCGGGCAAAGGGCAGGCGGCCATCAGCTGCAGCAACGTGCAGCAGCGTGCCAGGTCCAGCCGGATACCGCACGCCGGAGGCAGAGCTCGGTTATCGGCACGGTATGAAATGGTGGCTTTTCTTCACAGTACTCCGTTCCAATCGCCCCCGTGACACAGCACGTGCAGGGTGCCTTTCCCGGGAGAGCAAATCCTTCCTCTGTTCCTTACCTGTAACTTTTCACTATGCGCGTACCGGACAACCACCGGTAGTATTATTTGAAGCCGGGATGCGTATGTTAGGAACCCCAAGCTTCCTAAGGAACTCGGGCAGTGCACATTGTCTACCTGGCTTGCGTTGTTGAGCCCAAGAGCCCGTGACGCGCTGGGGACCTTGCTGCCGGCACCAGCGGCCTCTTTGGCGCCCGCCAGCGCGGACCGCACCGTCGTCAGCTCCGCCTCAGGAAGCAGCTCACCCAGCCGCAGTGGCTTAGGCGGGGCCCGCTTCTCCCACAGCTCCTACGTGGGTCCCGGAGGCAAAGGGCTCATGGCGGCGACTCGAGCACTCAACGGAGAAAGTCGAGGACCCCTTGCATCCGCAATTCCGGGAGGATGCCAAGATCGCCCGTGAGCTGTAAACCACCGAAATGCGTTGCAGAGGGCTGGATACACCGCATGGCGGGGGTCAACGCCGCGAGGTAGGCCACACACCCGCACCCGTGATCAGACGTCTTAATCGATCGACCCGCCAACGTACTCTGCCCTCTCGACACGCTGCTCAGTGCTGCGGCCCAGCTGTTCTGCGAACGATCCACACCTTGACGCCACACAGGCGCTCAATGTCAGTGGCGTACACGCGCTCGAAGATGCGGCTAGCGTAGTCGAGGGAGTCCTCCCCGTCACGACGCAGGTAAAAGGACGGGTCCTCCGCCACAGCGGCGGTGGCAGCGGCGGCAGCGCCGCCCTCCTCGCCCTCCGCGGCCCCGTTGGCCTCGGCCGCCTGCTGCTGCTGGCCCTCCTCGCGCTGCGCCTGCTCGTCCAGGTCTGTGTGTGGCAAGCACGGTGGCAAAGAGGCGGTAGAGCTGGGCTACTCTGTCTCACAGCACGATGAATACGGTGATCGTATCTGTGACGGCGTCCCAAGGCAACGAGGTAAATACCCATGCCCTCCACGCCCTTCACGGCATGCCAGCCTAACCTTTCCCCGGTGTTTTCACTCGCAAAAATTGCACAAGGTGTCAGCCCTCATCTGCGACGGCTGCGCGCACCCGATATAGCCTCCGGGCGGCCGAAGAGGCGGTTGAAGAGCAGGTCCTTGGACCACACGATGGTGTGGATGGGCTTGTCGGGCGTGTTGCGCAGCGTGCAGATGGGGTAGGTCTTGGGCGCCGCCTTGGGCTGGCACTCGAAGCACTCGGTGCGGCCCTTGAGGTGCACGCTCACCTGGGCGGCTCGGCGGGCGGGCGGGGCCGTGCAGTTGGCAGATGCACACGGCCACGTCCACGGCAACGCATCGCGACTTGCGGGAGTCGCAAGCAAGCAAGCAAGCAAGCGGGCGGAGTTGCGGAGTGAGACGTGCCCAGAGCTGCAGCGGCAGGCGGGCGGCTGCACGCAAGCCTACGTCCTGTTGCTGCGTGCACTCCTGGTCTATGAATCGCGTTGGTAACGCCGCCCATCCCGCGTTCACCCCTTTGTGTGCTCTCCTGGACCAGTGTCGTGTCCCATATGCCCACACGCCCCCGCTCACCTGCCCAAGGTATCCTGCTGTGCCCGACTCTACTAGGGGCCGCTCGGCCGCCAAGCACAACCGATTCACGTGGCGCCGGGCCTGCGGGAGAGGCGGTTGCCAGGGAACAAAGGCACGTTGCAAATGATGGGGCCGGCAGCCGCTATCTGGCCTTCGTAGGGTTATGTTTGGTCCTCCTGGCGCACCTCCAGATTGTCCAATCCGTTCAGTACGAGGTCGAAGGAGCGGAAGAAGTCGACGTCGAAGCGGCTCTCCTTGATGTTGGCATGGTAGGCCGTGATGGAGGCGGCGGGGCATATGCGCTGCGGGAAGGGTGCCGAGGCGCGATGGGGACTTTGCGTGGGTCCGACGGGAGCAGGGCGCCAAGCGGGGCAGCGCACCGGTGCGACCGACCCTGTGCGTCGGCAGTTGAAGTCAGCACTCAATGCAACCACACAATCTCTCACACACGGGAGCTTCAGGGGACACGAAGCGCGTGGATATCGTGCGCGCGTGGAGCAAACTAAGCATCGGCAAGCTGCAGCCATTGCCCAGCGGCGCGTAGCGCTGACCTCTCCGACCCAACATTGACATCGGCGTCAAGATTTGCTGGAGCTGCGGACGCCCTCCACATTCGTTCATGGCCAAGATACTGACTGCCATCAACAAGATCGCACGTTCGGTATCGCGCTACCGCATTCGCGCTGGCGTCCTCCACTCGTCACCATCCTCTTCACTTTGCATCAGCTCGCGCCCCCCCCCCCCCCAAAACCACAAGGACATGTAGACAGAATGGCCTCCATGTAATATCGTGGGTGGAGGTCCTTGCCACACTCTGCAGGTGCCTAACCAACCCGCTGGTGCCCTCCACTTGCTCCTCCCAGTCCGCCACCTGTGTGCTCGGTGGTTGGCGATTGGCGCGTGCGGTTGGCCCCTATCACCACCCCACTGCCAACATCAACTATCACCACAGCCGCAGCGACGCTGCCCAGGTAGTCGCCGTACCTTGATGACCTGCGCTGCCGTGTTCGCCTTGCTGTGCCCCACATGCTGCTTGCGGAACAGGAACTGGCGGTTCAGGTTCGAAGTCTCAATCGTGTCCAGGTCAATCTGGAGGCAACACGATAGAGGTGTAAGGCTCACCATCCCGTAGGATCTCCGTCCACGACGGACCTTGAAGGTTGTTGGTTATCCGTGGAGCCAAGATGCTCCCGGTTCTAACTCAGGGGCAATGTTGCTCTAGGCCTTCATACCAAGTTGCTCGCTGACACGAATCGTGTCGTTCCCGAACTCCCAAACCCAAGGACACTGGTACCGCTCACCACTTCAATGGTCCGAAAGCCCGAGCACACCAGGGTCTTAAGCAGCTCGCACCCAATACCTCCAGCACCCACGCACAGCACCTTGGCCGTCCTGATCTGCGGATGCGCGCCAATTGTTCCCAACCGTTAGGCCGGTCCCAGTGCATATGCAATCCCTTGCGCCATATCATGTTCGCCTAATTGCTTACCTTATGCTGCAGCTCTTTAGTCCGCAGCACAGATGGCCAAGTTGCGGTCGGGGTCTCTGCAGCCATTGCCTAGCCGTAACTGACTGCAATTGTGCAGACGCTCAAGTACGTATAAATTGCATACGTCGGAAAAACCAATATTACAAGTCGCCACTTGAACTCCAAGCTACGTACAGGCGTTCCGCTAGGTACAGGCTTTAGTAGCATCGCAGCAACGCTCGGCCTGCCGAGGAGCCCTTCGGGTTTCGGAGTGTGGTCTCGGAGGCGTAGTCTCGTAGTTACGCAAGCACGAACCTCGATATCAGGATGCCGCGTTTGGCCACCAGCGCACATAGACTCGCTGGAGCGCGGCCACCTTATCTCCCAAGCCTGCACCGTAGCAAGTGATTATCGCTGGCGCTTTATTCACGATGGCGCCACGCCCGTTGCTTGCAGCAGTCAAGGGCGCAAATGGGGGGGGCGTTCCGCTCACCCGCCGAGCGGCTGGCGTCGTTCGGCCTGCGCCTACGAAACATGAGCCCGGAGGAGTATCGGGGCCTACTGGATGCTGACATGGAGATCTACTCCACGGCGCTATCCCCCGTCACGCTTGCCACGCTCAGCGAGTGGTGTGGCCAAGTTCCTGCGATGGCGTTTGTGATCGAGCAGCAGAGCAGCGGGGAGCGGCTGGGCTGCTGTGCTGTGATACCCTGCAGCGGACGTTCATTTGCGGCGCTAGCCGCGGGCGAGCTGCGGGAGGGTGACATGCACGGCTGCCACGTGTACGACGCCCGTACGGATGACAATCTCGGCCTGCACTTCTATCACATGGAGAAGCGGTGCGACTACCCGCGGGAACTGCCTAATTTTGGGTTCCTTGCGCTGTATGGAGTGGCAGAGGCAAGTATGTATGTTGTTGGCTGCCTGCAGGACATGGCAGGGTTTTAACCCAGGGGTCAGTCGCTAGGGGACCACCCACTTCGGGACTTTGTGTGCGAGCGGTGGGCAGCCCTCGGGAGGAATGTCGCAGGTGCTTGGGCCTTCCGACGGAGGGCAGCGGCTGCAGCATAGGTGTTGAGGGAATGCCCGTTGTTATGGAAGAATGCATGCCATGAGCCCTCGCAACTCCCTGCTTCTGCGAACACCTGCGCCCCAGCTGGCCAGCAGTCTGCAGTCTGCAGTCTGCAAGGCAATCGTGCAAGCTGTTGACCCGTGGGTCCACTCCTCCGGCGTAGTATCAACCACCCGAGCCCTGATGCCCCCTTGGGTTGTCCTAGCGAACTGCACTGCGCCACCTGCTGCTCAATCGCATTCGCAAGCTTGCTCCATCCTCTGCGGTGACCGGATTCGATTTTGGTTCCAAGCTTTATGTCCTTGTGGCCTGTCCCTCAGGCTGTCTACGCGGTTCAGAGAAGGCGCGAGGCCCTTGGCCGAACGAGTCCCCTGCGCGTGTGCGGGATGTCGGGTCTGGCTGCTTCGCCCTCTGGCGTCAGCATGACTACCTTGCTGTACGGGTCCCGTGAGCGGTCGTACGTGTGCCCTGAGTACGTGCTGCAAGCGCCGGCGCGGCTCGGAGCTCCGTGCAGGCGTCGGCTTGAGGTGCGCAAGAGGGTCAGCACACAGCCTCTCTGTGCGACGCACGCATCATTATTTCACTACCGGTAGCAAACAGCGATTGGGCGTTCTCCTGGCATCACGCAGAACCTTTGAGCAGTCCCTGGATCCTGCGCTCGCTTTGCATCCACGTCAAACCCGAGCAGCTCGTCTTCGCTGTCTCTCCTGGCGGCAACCTACTTATCGTCCTTGTCATGGCCGCCGCGGTCGTGTTGCAGCGACCCCGGTTAAAGGGACGAGCACATGCGGAAGGCAGCAGAGCTCGCTGTACCGCACCCTCCTGACGACTCCTGCTCCGCGGCACGTTTCACTTCTCTTACCCTCTGCCCGTCTGCCCGCCACGCCGCAGGTGCACGAGCTGCACACGCAGGAGGCGCTGGAGGAGCTGCTGGCTGCAGGGTACGAGCTGGTGGCGCGGTGCAGGTGGGTTCGAGAGTGGGTAGCGCAAGGAGGGCGGACCACAGTTCGGGGCCCCGGGGGCAGGGTAGGAAAATGACGCTGAAATGGAGGTGGGCACTGGGTAACACATCATATCTGGGTAGCAAACGGTGGCACGAGGCGGCAGTGCCCGATAGAGCCCTGGGGCGGGAGGAATGGGGCATGGATCACGTTTGTTCAAGGTCTGTGAGGATGTGCGGCTGCCAGACCGTGTAGTGAGCGAGCATCGAGACTGCATACATCACACTGCGTGCGCTGCACAACTGGAGTTTGGGAGCACATTGTACGGCATCATGGCGTGCGAAACCTTGCGCCTCCTCCGTCTTTGACGTCCCAAATCACAAACAGCCCCGACGAGCCCATGTACCACGGGTGCCATGGCCTGCAGGCTGCTGGTGCTGCTGCCCGAGGATCCCAGCCTGCTGTGGACCGTCGTGCCCAGACGGCTCGAAGCCCGATGCAGCAGCAGGTGCAGGGACAGCAGCGGCGGTGCGGGAGTGGGGCACCTGGTCGAGCGTTCCAAGCTGTAGACTGTGTGCAGACTACAGAATGGTGAGGGCGGTTTGCAAGCTTTTAATCGTTTGCTTTGGGAATCCACCGTACGGGATCACGCGGCACATGCCGCACATAGGTGTAGTACAAAGGAGGTGGCTGCTTCAGCTTGTGGGTTTGCGGTCTGATGTTGATAAGGCACACATCGTAATGCGCTTGGGCTGGTCCTGTACATAGGCCTGCGGCCACGGTGGAAGCGGCCAGGCCGCCAATGAGCACATCACACCAGTGACACTGCCGACAGCTCCAGTGACGTTGACCTGCGATGACAGCGTCACCGGTCTGCAGCTGGACTTGACGCTAATGCGACTGCAGCAGCAGCAGCAGTCGCATTAGCGTCAACGTAGCTAGCACGAAGCAGTAGTTCGGTCTGCCGGCTGAAACGTTGCGCAATACCGAAATGACAGCTTGATCCGGCGACTTGTAGCGTTGTGGGGTAATCTCCCATTTTCAGCGCATTTCTAGTGAAGCCAACAGGCACAAGACAGCGTATGGTCTGGCGGGCGTATCAGTGTTGAACTGAATAACACTTACAAAGGAACGAGACTGGCTACCGGTACGCCGAGTGCACGAAGGGCTGGGTATGCCAGGCTTGCCGGATGGATGACATTACCGGCGGTCACATTTTGGATCGGGCTGAAGAAACGGCAGAATCGGCAGTGGTGCATCAAACCGCAGCGTTACAGCGGCTGTAAATAATATTTGCAGACCCGCTAGGCAGGAAGGGCTCACATTAACGGTTTTAGCGGAGTACTTGTTCTCATCTATCTCCACCGCTGTGGAATATACTGCGTACACCTTCAGGAAAAACCGTTCCAGTGCGGATTCACGGGCCGTTGCGATTCGGCACTTATGTCTTCAGGTGTCAAGGACACGCCGTTTAGGGCGGACCCGGCCGATACCTTCAGGACGCTGTACACAACCGGAGTACATGGTGCCCGACCGGCAAGTACCGCATTTCCCCATCACTTGTCGGCAAACCCAGAACTCCATTGCTGTAAGCAGACATAAAACCTAGTGTCATCCGCAGTCACAGGGTTGTTCTGCACGACTGCCGCGCTCGAGCTAAATCATGGTAACGAGAAGATAATGATGCAGAGTATGCACTGACAAAACCCGACAAAACCCGTTCATGCGAACCCCACGAAAAGGGTTCTACTAACCAAACGGCACTCGGCTCCGAACTAAGACTGATTGCTTGCAGGTGCAAGCATGGGAAGCTCACACACTCTCCCTCTCCCACGAATGACTGCAACGAGCCATTTATGAAGATGATAGCGTATCCCAACCTACCACCTGATGCGACCACCAACACCTTCCAAGTCCGGCAAATCGCACAGACGAGCTGGCTTGCGCAGCGAACGCTTGGGGTTTACGGGTTTAGAATGCAACGGAGTCCAATTCCCTAAAAACGTACCATAACAATATCTAATGTACGGTCTACTGCCGGCTTGCGTAAAAGCACGACAGCGGCTCTCATCTTGATCCCAGTTGCCAGCACCGCCACCGGGATGACTGCGCCTGGGTGAAACCTTTCATGCCTACGCACCACCACGCTGCGCGCGCAGCCGTTTATGACCAGCGGGTGGCGTTGACAGGCGCGGGCATGTTGCGGAGCACGCGCAGCGCCGGGCAGGCATTGGTGAAGTTTGGCGAGGCGGGGTCGAAGTTGGGGCCGTTGCACATGGCCGCGCCCGCAAAGTTCTGCTCCTGGCCCAGGGTGACAAGGGTGTTCTCCTGGACGAGAGCCACGGCGCGGGCCAGGTAGTCTACGGCGTCGTCTGCGGGCAGGTCACGGTCGAAGGGGAACAAGGCTAACGGGTCGAGACACTGACGGACGACCGGAAGGCACGACAGGCTCTATGAGGCACGGCCCCGACGGGGCCTAAGAGAGAGCTGAGAGGACAAGGCAGGGGTCGTCGGAGCCCAAGCGCTTTGCCCATGCTAGACCGTCCCGTACTTACTAACTTTGATGGTGCCCACGGTGCGCGGGGTGAGCCAAGTGTTGCCGGTGCGCACAAAGCTGTTGATGGAGCGGTTGAGCGACGACCAGCGAGTGTTATTGAGGCGGACCAGGTTGCCAGCGTCCTAGGAGCGAAGAGCGGAGGGCGCGGAATGGTAAGCAGCGGAGGGAGACCAGCAGGGCTACAGTTGCGTGACAGGGTAGGCGCCGCCATTACCGCAGAACATGTTGGAAACATGCACATGGCGCCGGGCAACAAGCCTTTTACCGCTTGTAGCACGAACCCAGCGCAAACAAAGCTAACTAGCCGGAGCGGCCAGTCCAGCACCACCGCCACTACTCACCGACGCGTTCTTGAAAGCGTACAGGGTGCTGTTCATGTCGCGAGCCATGGAGCGGCCGATGCCCACCACGTTGTCCTCATACACCCGCACCAGGTTGTTGCAGCTCATCGACGGCGCAAACACGCCCTGGGCGAACAGCGCAGCGGTGGAGAGGGCCACAACAAACAGCGTAAGGCCCCACGAAATGAAGGTGATGCCAAGGAACTTCCAGTTGACGCCGCTCTTGCCCTCCAGCATGCCCAGCCCCACGATGCCACCGGTGATGCACTGAGAGGAGGAGGTGGGCAGTCCGTACTGGGCCGCAATCATGATGACCAGGGCGGTGGCCAGCTCGGCGGCGAAGCCGCGGGTAGGCGACAGCTTTGCGTAGCGCATGCCGACGGCGCGGGTGACCTTATAGCTGCGGGGTGGATTGGATGGGGAGGGGGCGCAACCTGCATTAACACATGCAAATCGGACCAGGCACAGCGCAAACTTAAGTGCAATCAAGCCTTTCCTGAACCTCAGGTCACTCACCCGTAGGTGGCCAGGCCGGTGACTAGGCCAAGCGCCGAGATCATGATGGTCCAGATGGGGGCGTTCACCTTCGATGGCAGGATACCGTCCTTGACAGCGTACCAGATGGTGGTGAGGGGACCGGCCATGTAGCCGACCTCACCGGCGCCGTGGGCGAAAATCACGCAGATCGCGGAGAACACCTGCGGACAATAGAGCACGTCCCATGGATGCCCAACAACACAGCATGCAGCACTGGACACGAGGATACAACTTGCCCGTCACATTAGCTTGACTACACCGCGGCTCGTGTGTGTGTACACACCCTACTGCGTATGTAGCTGCACCCGGTCGCCACGCACTGGATCAGGAGTCACACGGTTGCTTTGAACTGTGATGTAGCGTTAGGAGGAGATACTTTCCAGCTGCCGTCAAAGAGCAATGTGCCAGTCGGGCCAGTCGGGCAAGAGGTAACCTGGTGGTCCTACGACTTGGGCATGTTCCACCTCTCCACTGCCTACAGGTTTGGCCATGGCCCGACGCTTCTGTCGCTAAATCCGGGAGGATGCCGTACCTGCAGGTAGGAGAAGGCGTACTCAGCCTTGGGGTCGAACACCTCCGCGTTGGCGTGGATGGCAGCCACGATGGGGTCCTCCTCAACCACCTTGTGCACGTCGACCTCCATGCCTGGGGACGAGACGCAGCATCACGAAACGGGTCAAGGCAGGAGAGCTGCAAATGCACCACCTTCACTGCCAAGCATTCCAGTCCAGGAAACCTCACAACAAACCACTTCTAATCTGCTTGTAAGTTACGTGCCATGTCGTTCTCACCGTACATAGCAACGTCGCGGATGCTCTTGCAGGCCTTGAGGAACTTCGAGTTGGTCTGACCCCCAGCACCCTCGGCGGCCTCGTCCTCCTTTGCCTTGTTCGCCTCCTCATCAGCAGCAGCCTTTGCCTTCTCGGCGTCATCGCGGAACTTCTTGTCGGCCTTCCACTTGAGCAGCGGCAGCACGATGATGATGGTCAGGAAAGTGAGGCCGCCAGCGCAGATGGCGGAGATCCACGCGGCCTTGCTATCGGACCAGTTGTCGCCCTGCTTTTCGGTGAGCATTTTCTTGGCGCCGCGAGTGAAGATGAAGTAGATGCTGCAAAGTGCACGGGGAAGAGAGAGGCCGCGGTACGTCATGGCTCAAGCATGTTTCATATAGCACAGTCACAGCCACAACCGCACCACCGCCGCCAGCATAGCACAGATCCACAGGCAGGGCGGAGACAGGGGAGAAGGGGAGCACGAAGGGGAGTACATGTATCGCACTCAGCAGGACGCGATGCGCGTGACGCGCGTCACGGTGTGGAGAGCTGGGCGCGCACGCTACAAGGTTGCGACGACAATTCCTAAACCCATTGCCAGCGCGAAGGGGGGCGTTACGAGTCAACTTACTTAATCCAGGTAGTCAACATCACCATGAAGGGGAGCACCCAGAACGACAGCATGTACGAGTTTGCGCGGCGCAGCACCTGCACAACGCACCAACTTGTTACTAGGTGCTGAGGCCGGCTGACGTATTTGGGAGACGAGGATAGGCCGCTCCGCAAGCCCAAAGAAAAGCATCGGCAACAATACTGCGCGCCCTTAGATAGTGTGCTACCATGGCCGATGGGGGATGGGCGCATGGCTGCTGGGAGACGAGCACCCGACCATGACAAGCTGGCGGAATAAACCATGCTCACCAGAGTGCGGACAATAAGGAAGATAATCACGGAGGCCAGGCCTGTGGAGAGGTGGCTAAATCGTGTCATGGTACAGGGTCAGCATCGTTCGCGACCTCCGTAAATTCTCACCCCATGCCGTATCTCACCTGTCAACACAGGACTCACAAACCAGGCTAAGATGATCGGGACGACGCCGCGGTACGGGGGGAACACCTGAGGACCATCGATGAGGAGGGTACCAACCGGACGTCGGGGCCAAACTGTTGGTTGGTTCAAGGTTCAGTGGTTCACCTGTATACTAACAAATGATAGACAGAGAACAGATAACCGATGCCAGCCAGTCGGGTATCGTGCAAGAGGACAACGTTCATGGCCCCAACGCGCATGCCACTCCCGACCACCAGTGCCCGGAACCCCATGACCAACATGCCCGAGGGGTTTACAATTACTGGTACCCTATGATCTCAGGATGCGAACAGGTCAACGCCATGCTTGCTGTGGCAAACCAATGCATTCCGGTTGCTCGCCGAGGGTCCCGCTCGATCATGCACGTGAAGAGGCGCATGCGAGACAGCGCCCAGCTCACTGCAGCGAACCCCACGTGTCATGGCCGCACCCACTGCATTCGCTTCGAGCCAACAGGCATCCAGGCAACGGCACGGCGCCCACCCTACAAGCCCGTGCAGGGCGAGTCCTGCGGCCCAGTAGGCACCCCCACGGAGCCGCTCGCACGCGTGCTCACCGCCTTGTCGGGAGTCGCCCAGTTGACTGCACCGCTGCCGCCGTACACAAACGAAAAGCCGATGATTGCGCCAATGATGGAGTGCGTGGCACTGACGTTGAGCTCGTAATACGACGCGAGCGCCTGCCACACGAAGCCGGTCTGCATGGAGTGGAGGGAAGGAATAAGCATCGGCGGGCAGGCCTTGCATACCGGACGGCACTTGATTCACCCATCGCAAGCCGACAAAGCCACAACGTACACATGTATTCATGCCCCTATGCACGCTTGGCCGTCACTCCTCCCGTGCAGTCGGCACGCCGTCAGCATGCTTAAAGGTATGACACATCCAGAAATCGAAGCTTGATTGGCGCTCCCGTACAACCCACCGTCAGAGCGCAAATCATGCCATAGGCGTAGATCTCGGGCTCTCGGTAAAAGACATTGATATTAGCAATGCCGTTGGCGATGGTGGAGGTTGACACGCGCCCAAGTACGACAGCACCCACAAAGTTGAAAACCGCCGCAATGATCACAGCTGCAATGTGGAAAATGGGGAGAGGGCCTTAATAGATGGCGCGTGACGGTGCTGGCGACCTTCATTTGGCCGTGACATAACGTGGGAAGAGGGAGCCCTGCTGCATCGCATGAGTGTTCCCCGGGCTGCGTGTACGTCTCGTCCAGGGGCACCGAGAACTGAACGTGCCAGTGTCTTGCTGTCAGGCTTTCCAGTGTGAGCTTACCCTGCTTGAGTGTAAGCGTCTTTGCGCCCACAGACGTGCCAAACGCGTTGGCGACATCGTTCGAGCCTGTGCAGGTAAAAGTCGAAGCCCAGCCTTTACGTATACGAGGAGCAAACAACAGGCACTGCATGCGCCGCACCTGTGCCCCAGCCATAGGCGAAGGCTGCGAACGTGCCCACAACAATAAGCCAGAGGTACTGAAGGCCAAAGATGAGACTTGGTTAGGAAGTGACGGCGGTCAGCGTTGTGTGAAAGCCTTGCATGGGCGGTCGGAATCGTGCAACGAGTGCGAGCTCGAGCTCTGCCAGCAACCTACCTCTGGCTGTGCAAGGTCGGCCATCTTGTGATGTCAAATGACGACCTACTAGAAAACAACGCACGACTCGACGGTTTAGACAACCCCACGAGCACAACTGGTGTTGCTTCATATGAACCCACGAACTCATCGCAAAGGTTCGTTACTTTGGAATTCTTTCGCCGAATATTCCGCTCTCCATGAGAGTTTCAATGAAACGTTGTAGTGGTAGGGACTATCGTGGTAGTGATGCTTTTGACAGTAAAACAGTAGGGGATGTCATACAGTAAGTTTTTCATACACGCTTACCATGTTAATTTGCTTTGATCGAAAAGCCAACGGGTTTAGCAACCAGGTGACTTGCGCGAGGCCTTGTAAGGCTTGTCCTCCATGCGGTTCGAAAGTTGTTTTATTGTATATAAAATGCAAGAGACGTGGTTGGAATAGCTGACGGTTGGACTGGGCTCGGCGGAGAAAGACACAATCTGTAACTATTGCATTACCTATTAAAAATTAATACATAACGAGAGCAGAACAGCACATGTGTTGAAATGCATGACTGTCCGACTACCGACCTGCATGACTGACTGTCGGTATCTGACCAACTGGCCGGAGCGTAGCAATTAGATGGCACAGAACTGGTCTGTAGTTTCGTAGACACTGTAATTCGGCACTGTGGGTTGCACAGCGCTACAGGTGTCGACATACGGAACAGGTTTCAGGTACAGGTTGCTTTCATGCTAGGTGCTACATATTTTCCAAACACAAGGAAACTTATTTGCGATCGCGGGGCGTCTTGTCGACGGGACGGGACGGGACGTGCGACCTAACCAGAGCTGCTCTGGACCTAACCAACATGTTGTTTGAAACGTCTGCGCAAATGCCGTATCAGCATCTCTTGTCATTGCGGGAACAGCGGGGCATGAGCTTCCGGGCATCTCCTGCGATATGGAGTTTGCCCGGGTCCGGCCCCAGTGGGCAGGGAGGTCGGGAGGGATGCGGCCGTGTCATCGGGAAGCAATTAGTGAATCCGTGCATTAGTATGATATAACGTTCGCTCGCCCTTGAGTAGCATGAAGGCCATGCAAACTTCTTTTTTGTATAAAGGACCCGCACTGCCTACCGCTCCACGTGCTTACTTGCGGAAGTACTTCGCTTGCCAGCAGTGCAGGGCAAGAGCATGCAGGCGCCCCGAGCTGCACCACGGCCCACGCCTCGACTAGGTACAGGGTCACCGTGTCAACCCGTGTACGACTGCATACATAGGCGATACATCGCGGCCAGCAGGGCGCAGGGCATCTTGCGGCGACACTGAGAAGCGCCCCTGTGGTCCGAGCCTCAGGTCAAGACCCACCTGCGGGTTATACAGATTGCGGCCATGAGGCAGCCATGAAACGCCGCGCCGTGGTAGACAGGCACGCTCCAGGCAGCAGAGGCCCACTTGAACGGTTACGTTTTTCGGAGAGCAGGTACGCGACCCTTAGGCACTAACCTGCCATCAGGGCGCCCCATGGCTATGGGGTTCCGTGCGGTTGCAAGGAGTTGCTCCGCACGAAAGCCTAGAAGGAACATCAAGCGTGCGCCGCCTGCAGGGAAAATGGCGGCAAGTGCATTTGCGCTGCTGGCCAATGCGGGCAGACGCGCGTCGCTAGCTAGCGCAGAGCCAGATGCGTGGCCAGATATATCCTTACGCTTACGATCCCCGGGGTGATAGGCTGACCCTCCAACAGCCCTGACTTTTGTAATACCGGTTTGACAGTGGGAGAGCTACCTTTTCTGCTGGGTACAAAGCCAAGTGTTAATGCTCGGCGCCCCCACTGAACTTCCTTTCTCGTGCGCTGCCATGGCCGTCATGGTCTGTCGCGAACATTGGCATGAAAACCCGAAACGCAAGCGGCCGCTTTCTAGTTTCGAAACCGCATAGTGTCATCAGCAGCCTCAATGCCTTTCCCTAGACTGTCGTGACATACCGATTGCGCCTCACCATGTTCAGGCACATCCTGCACACGCGGCAAGCACCATATATATACACCGAAAGCAGCGCCCGGCCTCAACATCAGAGCGACCTACGGGCCTCCTGCGTACCTGCTCCATCAAGCTCTCTGCCGGCCCGCCTCCATACATAAAAAAGAGAACCAGAAACGGGGGAGGCACCCACACATAACAAACATCCTGCCTAAATGGAGCAGCAAACACAAATCACACCACGAAGCGTGCACGCGCGGCCGCGTCTCCCGCCACTGCCGGCGCTGCCATCTGGAGGTCAACCCAGCTCAGCACTACCACCTGCTCAGCCAGCCTCAGTATGTCAATAGCGTCAGGTCTGTACTATATTGCTTTTGGGCTCCGAGGGCTGCCGGCCAGGCTTCTTGCTTGTGCACCTGCTTGCTTCACGCCTGTGTTGATCCGGTACACTGTCTCCGCGCCCGCGTTCCCAGCACCGTGAGTCATGGCATCTGGCCCTGCGCTCGCAACTTCTCCCGCTCGGCGGCCATGCGCGCACTCGACTGAGCCAGCTGTTGGAGCAGCTCCACGGCCTTCCCGTCGTCCAGGATGGACTCGAACAGCTGCTGCAGTGTGCGGCCCCGGCCCAGGACGTTTGCCGCGAGGAACGCCTGAGAGCTGCCGGGGACCAGCATATCAATCCGTGTGTTCACGGTGGGGGCGCCGCCGTCGGGTCCATGCCGCTCTCCGCTTCCTCCCGCCGCACACGTGCCGCCCGGGCCGGCAGCCGCAGCAGCAGCGGCCGCTGCAGCCCTGGCCGCCCAGGCCGCGCCGCCTCGCGTCATCAAGCTCAGCGGCAGGAGCGACAGGCTGGCGACGAGCGGCCGCTGGCCGGCAGCCGCTGCAGCAGCGGCCATACGCAGCAGGCGCCGTCCGTCCGCCCCGCCTAACAGTACCGCGGGGATGGCCGGGTCCTGTCCCGTTTCGTCGCCTGCCATGCCCAGCAGCTCTCCTGGGGGCTTCAAATTGAGGACAACCATAGCTAGCGCGCCTGAGGGGGAACGGGGACACACGGCGCCACCAGGGAGATTCAGGATTCGTAGACTGTACCCTGGGTACCGTAGTAATGAACTATTACACTAGACTAACTCGGGTACGCAGCGTTGCCCCTGCCTCCTAATCCTCCCTCCGCCCCTACCCACTCACCCGCGTCCTGCAGCAGCTTCGCCTTGTGCACAAACGAGCAGCCGCCCCGCGACACCACCACCACAGAACCGGCCAGCATGTCGGGGTTGATGGGGCGCTCGCAGGCGTCGAGCGGCTGGGACACGGCCTGCATTGGTGCCGCGAGGTGGGGAGCGTCACGAGTGAGGCCTTACGGCTGCAGACCCCGACAACACCACACCACTGACACGCGGTACCCGGACAAACGCGGCCGGCAATCGGACAGCCACGCCCCAGGCGCCTCGCCACGTCGCTTGCATGGGATGCCCCGCACGCACTCACGCACCAGCGCGCCGGTGGCGGTGGGCACGTTAGCGCAGGGCCCGGTCTTGTGGGTGTCGCGGGCCCATTCGGGACCCTCCCAAAAGTAGTCTTCATCATCGGCGTCGACCAAATGGCTGACGTCGCCGTCGCCGCCGGCAGCAGACCCGCGGGTCGGCCTGGAGCCTTGCGACGCCTGTCGCACGCCCGCCGCGTCAGCCAACGGGCAGGAGCTGCCCCATGGCCTTACAGCACCACCGTACACGATGCCCTCTACCGGGGATGTCAGGTGGCCTGTGTTCGCACCCTCAGCATCGTCGCCGTCGGCATCTGCTGCCGCCCCCAGCCTGGCCGCCGCCGCCAGCAGGTGGTGCAGGCAGTGCGGCGTGATGTCGTACAGCTCAGGCCCGAACAGCGCCGCCATGCCCTCCAGCACCAGCGACGCCTCGCCGCCGTCACCGCCTCGTACGACCATCAGCCCGTACTCGTCGTCGAGACGCTCCGTCGACTGCCGTTGCTGCCGCTGTTGCTGCTGGCGTCGCCGCTTGTGCGCTTGCTGCCGCTGCTGGTCCGTCTGCTGGGTGCTGGCGCCCTGGGCGGGTGCCCCCTCCGTACCTGGCTCGTCAGGCGCGAGCGCCATCTGCAATACGATCGCATTGTACGGCGGACCGTGCTGTACATCGTGCTGTGTGATGCCCCGTACGCTGTTGCAAGACAGGCCGCCGTCGCGGCCGACCTTGATGGCGCACACCACCTGAGCGAGCACCTGACGGCCGCCGTCTGGAGGCAGGGCAGGGCGAGGGACACAAGTTGGGAGACATGCGAGGCGGGCGGAGTAACCAGGCAGCAGAAGTGCGCGCGCGGGCTGGGGCGGTCGACACGCAGCGTCGCAGGTCAAGACTGCGTTGAATGAAAGCTCAATCAAACAATAAACGTTAGCAGCTGGAAATGCGCTGAAACGGCCTGACGCTCGGTGTTGCGGCACCTGCATTCTCAAGAGCCAACCTGGGAGGTGCAGGGAGGTGCAGAGTGCTGCAGTGTCCTTCTGCAATCCGCTTTGATTGCGGAGACCCCAACGCCATTCACTTGCTTGACTAGTACCTGCCCCCATCGCCCCCACCGCCCCCGCTCGCCTGCCGACTCGTCAATGCTGTTCTTGGGCAGCCGCATGGTCCGCGCGCGCGACGCATCGTCGCGGGGGGGCTGCCCCGCCATGCGGTGAGACACCACACAGCACGCCACGCACCGCCGGTGGCGCACCACGGCTGCGTCCGCCCGGTCCAGGGGCAGCAACGGGAAGGCGGCACGCAGGCTGGCCTCGGCCGCCGCCTGCGGAGGGCGCGCCGAGGGCGGGGCGGGTACGAATTGCGGGGCGGGCCGGGGGGCGGACGGGTTGGAGCACACGCTAACACGGCCGCAACCACAAACACAACCGCAACGGCTGCGACAACCACAACCTGTGCACCGTTGCGGAGCCAGGACTCAGGCCTGACGGTGTCATGCCAGCACCGTGCCGTACACTATGACATCAATCCGTACCTGCTCCTCCTCCGAGGGCGTGGCGCAGACCTTTGCGCAGTTGGGCGGGACGGGTTGCGGCACCTCCATCTCCAGGGGAGGCACCGCGCCGCCGCTGCCCCGCTCCAGGCCCAGCCCGCCTGCAGCCCCGTCGCCTGCGTCAGCCGGTCCTCCCGGCTCCTGCCCTTGGCCCTGCGAGGCCGCTTGCCACCTGCCGCCTCCTTCCGCCACGGGGATGGCACCCTGCGGGAGCTCCGCCCCGTGGGCCTTGGTGGCAGTGGCTGCGAGGGCCGCCTGCTCCACGGCGAGTGCGGAAGGCAGCTCCGTCAGCCCTCCGTCGCCGATGAGCCCCAGCACCGCATTCGTGATGGCCTCTGGGGTTATACCGTGCACACTGGCCGCAGCCGCCGCTGCTGACACCGCGGGCAGGGCGTAACCAGCGGCAGCGTCAGTGGAGCTAAGGCCGGGATGCCCCTGCTGCGGCGGGTGGGCCGGGTCGCTCGCGTGCGCTGCAAGCTTCGCTTGCCCATGGCCGTGGCCGTGAACAGCGGCGGCCGCCACCGACGCTGCGGCTTCCATCGCCGTGCGCAGCTTGTCCATCGCGGCGCGCACCGCCGCCGCCGCGCCTGCTGCACCACCGCTGGCGCCGCCGCTGGTGGCAGCGGCTTTCACGTCCAAGCGGACCTCAAAGCGCACGCGCCCTCCGTCTTCCGTCACCACCTCGGCCGTCGTGGCGACGCCTTGCTGTGCGCCCGCCGGCCCTGCCCTTGCGCCCTCCCGCGGCGGCGGGGTTGCGTGGGCAACGGCCGGGTCCCGAATGGGCGGCAGCAGGTGGCCCTCGGTCGACAGGACGTAGTAGTCGATGAGGGCAGGGGCGTCGGAGAACATGAGGTAGAGGTACTTGGCAGTCTCGGACAGGAAGTATGACTCCATCATGTCGCCGTGCTCGCCTTGCAGCGGGCGTGGGATGAGGGTGGACAGGTCCAAGTCGGCACAAGGCAGGGACGCGGGGAGGGGAGTTTGAGGAGAACATTGGGCAGGGGCGTATGCGGTCCGAACGCCGCTCCAGTGAAAATTGTACGTAGCATACGGTATAAGGCGTAAATTATACGTATTGATACGTAAATTTTTTCCAGTATACGCTTCGGCACATGCCTAGCCGTAGTTGGGTTCTGATGCACCGACTGCGAGACGTGTGAGTCCCGTGCGGCTGTCGCGGTCGCATGTCCCTCCTCCGCAAATGTCAGGTGCCAGGTGTCAAGGTAGGGATATGCTTCATCTGCCCGCCTCACCCGTGTCGACGTGGTTGACGTTGGTGTAGCCGCACGCGACCCGGTTGTGGTCCGCAATTGTGGACTGGATGTTCCGCGCCACCCTCAGGTAGTGCGGGTTCTGGAGGGCGGGCCGGGAGCGGCAAGGGGCGGCACACATGGACTACATACTGGAGGGCACCCGTCGAGGCGGTGCGTCCCGCCTGACGTCCGCAGCGTACCGCACATGACGGCACGCAGCACCCGAGCCCCACAACGCAGGCTCAGAGTGTCCCGCACCCTGCGACCCATGACACCCATGCGAGGAGCAGCAGCCGCGCCGCACCTGCGTCAAGCAGTGCAGCAGGTATGTTGACTCGATGTGCTCGGGCCGCAGGTTGTAGCCGGGGTCCTCGGGGTGCACCTGCGGGTGCGGGTGCGGGTGCAAGCGGGGCGGCGGGTGGGGCCGGGTGGAGAAACGAGGCGGGCCAGTCGGCAAGTCCCGCAGTATGCACAAGCCAATTATGGCCACCACTTCTGCAAGGTCGCGGGCGAGCGCTCCTGGGCAGGTTGTCCGCGTTGATCGCATCCAGCAACGGACACCACTTGCGTGCACCCATCGGGGCCGCCGTCCGCAGACTGAATACCCCGATCCCCCCCCAGGGGGTGGCGCGGGGCTTTCCATGTCCTGGCCATGCCCTCTTTATACCCTCACTTTGCTGAGGTCTATCCCGAACACCTCGGGCAGCCAGCCGAAGGTGCGCCACGCGGCCGTGAAGTTGGCGTGCAGCTCCTCCGCGTCGCGCTCCTGGCCTGCGTGGCGGCGTGTCGAGTGACAAAGAAAAGACAGTCAGGGAGCCGTCCGTGTATCCATTGCACAGGCGCGTCGGTCCCGTGCCCTACCGAGGCGACAACAGCGTAGGCGCCATCCCGTCAGCCACACGGGTCGGCGCTTCCGCCGCTTCCGAGTTGAAGAGGGAGAGGGCGTGGAGCAGCGGATCTAGGGACTCCCCGGCCCAGTCACCATCCTCTGCAATCCCCGGCCCTGGCCCCTCACCGGCCAGCGCCTGCATGCCCGGCCAGAAGGCGCCCAGGCTGGATACGAACGGCCGCGACAGCCGCCCCGTCGCCATATCTACATCCACGATGAAGCTGTAGCCCTTGAGCGTGCCGGGCACCTGCGGCGAGGGCCGTCAGGGGCAGCGGCAGCGGGGTCGGGGTCGGGCCCGGGGCGCCTCCACGGGGCCCGACGCGAGGGGCCTGCGAGGGGGCGGGCCCCCTGAGGGGGTGCAACGCCGGGTGGGTGCTGCCAAGTGTGGCCATGGTGGCTGAATGGGGTGTTGCAGCGAGCTCCATAGTTTCTGACGCAGTGCGCAGCACCGCGCCGACGCACGGCGGGTAAGGGGCGGCGGCCTGAGCTGAAGGGCGTGCGGGTGGCTGAACACGCCTGCTCCACCGGGATGCCCGGGGCGGTCCGGGCCCTACGTTCCGCAGCCCTCAAGTGGCCACCACTCCCACACCCGATCCAAAGGACTTGCCCCTCTCAACCGTTGGGCCCTCAGTGCTCAGAGGTCGGCCATTGCAATGGCCGCCGCTCCCTTGCCGCTGCACGTGTGCCCGGAGGCAAGCCCCACCTGCATCCAGCGCATGGTGCTCGTGTACAGCTCGGCAAACATGTCCAGGTACTCGGCCTTGCCGAACAGGAGGTAGGCCTGGGGGTGGGAGGCGAGTGACGGCAGGCGCAGAGGGACCAGGGGTTGGACGGCATAATGGAGGAGGAGGCGCAACCTCGACGACGCCAGGTGCGCCCAGACCGCTCGCCCCGCTCGGCGCGCGGGCAGGCCGTCGCAACACACCAGCCAGCCGGCAGCTGTGCAGCTCCCGCGTGCCCTGCCCCGCGCACCCCCACCCGCCCTTCCACCGGATTTTCTTAAGCCGCCTTTCCACCACCGCCCCGCCTGGCTCGGTCTGCCTCCCCACCACCGCCGTTGACGCCAGCTTCCCTCGCAAGCCCCGACTCGTCCATGTCGGTTCTGAGGAACGCACACCCAGCCCACCCAGCCAGATTGCTGCCCAGCCCTCCCACGCGACCCCACCTTGAGCAGGTACTCGTAGTACGAGTCCGACCCGGGTCCGATGGTGCTCTCCCGGCTGGCCCACTCGCTGGACACCACGTTGAGAGACGCGCCCACCAGGCCCAGCGGGCTGCGGCGGCTGTACAGCGCGCGGGCCGCGAACTCGGCGCGCTCCAGGTACACGGGGTTGCCTGGGCGGGGCCGGGCGGGGCGGGGGATCGGCAGTAGGCGGCAGTCGGCGGCGGTGGGAGCAGTGGGAAGGGGTAACGAAGAAGGGAAAAGCAGGGGGAGGGGGGGTGTCCGGGCTCGGCAGCTATTCTTGGTAAAGGAGCGGCATCAATCGATGCAGCGTTGTGGGACACGGTACGATGCGGGGATCGCAGCTTGGGGGGCGGATCCACGCTCTGGCAGCAGCACCCTGCTTGGGGCGACCAGCTCAACCGAGTACGGCCATCCGTCGGGTGCGACTCGCTCCTGGAGTTTATTGTGCAAGAGCCAGATCCGCAAGGCATGCATTCGCAACGCCCCGCTTGACGGGTAGCTCGCTCCTGTTTGGGAGGGGCGGACCCGTCGTGCCCGTACCCCGCGGCGCACCTGTGAGCGCTGTCAGCAGGCCGAATTCCAGCAGCAGCGTGCCCGCGCAGGCGGTGCAGGTGCTGTTGTAGTGGTCGTTGGTGGGGATGCCCTAAGGGAGGGGAGGGCAGGGGAGGGGAGGCACAGTCTGCTGCCGTGCCTTGCATACGGCAAGGCTGTCAGGGTACTCCAGGGCCTACTGCGGACAATGGCGCGCTTGCGTCTCTGTTGGAAGGCTTGACAGTCATGTGGGGCACCCACCATCGGGCGTCCATGCATACGCGGGGGGCCGCCCTCGCTTTCACCCTCCGGGCAGCAGCAGCAGCAGCAGCAGCAGCAGGTAAGGCCGAAGCCGCTGCTCGCTACCCAACCCTCCGCCCCCCGCCCGCCCCCTGCCCCACACAAGATCTTCCATACGGTATGCAATCCGGTGTCCGCGATGCTACGCGTCTTCCTTCTTTACTGCCCCCCCCCCACATACAAACACAACGCGGTTTCAGTTGCCAGCCCCAGGCGCCGCCATGCTGCATTCCTTGCCAGCTGCACCCAAGGCCTCTGACCGAACGTCCAACCAGCCTCCAGCGTGGCCCTGCGTGTGCCGCCGTGCTGCTCGAGGAGGCCACCGGGGTCGCGCACCCACCTGCCTCAGGTGTACGAACAGCGCGGGCAGCCCAGACGGCGTATCAAAAGCTGGCAACAGCCGGTCTGCCAGGGCCACCGCTTGACGCAGCAGCAGCCCGTCGTAGGGCGGCCCTTCGTCGTCTGCATCCCCGTTGCCATCAACGGATGCGCCGCCGTCCAGCTGAGCCCACGGCTGCCGAGTCGCTCCAGCCTGCGGCGGCTCCGATCCGCCCGGCGACCCCAACCCCGACGCCGCCGCACCGTCGGCGGACCCCGCATCTGCTACTGTGCCGTTGGCCGCCGGCTGCGGCTGGCCGCCTCCCTCCGACCATGTGTGGGTTCCGCTCCAGCAGCATGTGGCCGCTGATGAGGCCGCCCAGCACCCGGATCACCGTCTCAAACACCATCGCACCTGCCGGAGAGGAACGGGGAGGCCGGGAAAGGGTCGGAGGGAGGGGGGGGAGGCGTAAGGGACGGTAGTGACGTGGAGCGCAGTCGCGGACATGGAGGCCTTCAGCAGCGCGAGGGAAGGCGTGCGACG
>LSYV01000015.1:346800-369695 GCA_001584585.1 Gonium pectorale
CGCGAGAGGAAGGGAGGCGGAAGGTGAGAGGGGGGAGGCAAGGACGGTATGACTGGAGCGCATCGCGGCATGAGGCCTTCAGCAGCGCAGGGAAGGCGTGCGCGATGAGGATGGCGCCTGCAGTCCTTCCCACTGACATGTCGTGAACTCATTGTGGACAAGTGGCTTTAGCTCTACAGGGCCTGCGCAGGTTTGAATCCCGCTGAAGCCCTGAGGCCGCGTTGGAGGCCAAGGACGCGAGAGGACACGTGTGCACGGCAAGGCGTGTGCCCCCCTGGTGCAGGCCGCAGGCCTCGTTCCCCGCCACCGCCAAGGTCACCTTGATGTCTTTGTCGAATGTGAGGTGGCTCCGAAGCAGCTCTAGCGCCTGGCGCACGTCCCGCCGCCGGTTGAGCAGCTGCAGGGCAGAGAGGGCACATGGCCGCACAGGGCCCGGGCTGGAGTACAGGGGCGCCGGGCTTTCTTACTGTGATCTTACAAACATGCGCCGCATGTACGTGCTTTGGGTACTCAGAGCATCCGTATGCTGCATCTGACCACTGCGTTTCATACTTCCAGCTTCCTGTCATGCAGCCAGACCCGCCGGTGAGCCGCGAGCGCTGCGTGCATGCTACTGGGAGCGCCAACGCCTGTGCTGTCCTTGTTGGGGCTAAGGCGGACACACGCCGCTCAGCTGCCACCACCGCCCATCCCCACCCGCGCCCGTGAGGCCCCGCCGGGCCCCGCCCACCACCAGTGCGTCCAGCGAGTCCACCAGTGTGATGGCCAGGCCGCCCTGCCAGTCCACGCCTCCGCAACTGTTGGGCAGCAGGTTATCCTGGGGATGCAGACAGGCAGGCAGTGAGGCGGGCGCGCAGGGGCGCAGATGAAGGTAGTCATATAGGCGCGCAGGCAGGCGGGCAGGGCGAAGGTGAGGAAAGGAAAGCGACATCCAGACAGGGAGTTCGGAAGGGAGATCTGACGGCGGCACTTTCATTCCATTCGACCGCAGGCTTTGGCTGTGGAGCACAGCTGCGTGCACACGCAGCGAGCAGCCCCCCGCCTGCACCACACCCCATACAGCTTGTGCCATGCCTCTGCATCAACCCTACCTTTGGGAATGCATGCTTCATGTAATTGGTGAAGCCATGATCAAACATCTCCCACGCTTGTTGCCTGCCGGGGTTGGGTGGGTTAAAGGCGGGTTTGGCGGGCCAGCCCTGGGTAGAGTCGCTGGTAATCTGCAAGCTTACCGTAGTTGATCGATCTGTGTGTCATTGATGGGGCTCTCGTCGTCCCACACAGCCTACGCGCAGGGAACACATCTGGGTCGACGGAGCTCCGGGCGCCCCAGCCTGAAACGATGCATCTCCACCTTCACAATCTTTCCAGGCTTGGCAGCGTCACCGCCGGACAAGGGCCAGAGAAGGAGAAATAGGGCGACGAGGCGAGTCCGCACGGGGAGCCTTGCGTTGCACCCCATTACGAGGCCCTCTCCTCATCGCGCGAGTGCAGTGCTTATTCGCATGTGCAAAAACCCGTGGGCACAAAAAGAATGAAATCGGCCTCAATCGGCACACGCTGCATGGGCAGGAGAACGTTTTAAGTACATATATAAGGGGTAATTGCGCGAGTTACCAGGCGACAAACAAGAGAGCTCGAACGTCCAAACAACTTCCAACCGTACTATGCCGGGCGCTGACCGAAGGATTGGAACTGCATTTACAATACAGCAATCAACTAGGCGCAATGCAGGTCTGCAACCTCTCCACTTTGGGATCGGCGTGCCTGGGTCATGTTGAGCGACGAGTGAGCGTCGCATCGCCGAGGCCTGCGCAGACACCTCGCAGACTTGTAATTGCCCAGGGCGAGCGCCGCTCTGCCAATCGCACCAAATGGGCCACCGCGGAGCCGCCAACGGCGCATCTGCCGCCCGACGCGGAGCCTGCGCAGGAGCTGAGTGTAGCAGAGCAGGTGGGCTGACCTCAATACGTGGGCCCTCAATCTACCTCGGGCTAACGATGTGTGGCAGTGGCCGGCGACGGACAGTTAAGCCAACGAAAGCTAGTGGCTGGGGAGGAAACCATGGGTTTCGCGCAGCCGGCGCCAAAATGGCCTTGCCACCTCGAGATTTTGTCTTCACAATTCAAGGCTGTGCCTCACTTTGGCATGGCACGCCAGTTTGGGGCGCGCCTTCCGCCATGTCCCTGCCTTAGCCCACTGCGCTGCTCGTCCCCTCCGCGCTCCCTGCCTCGTTGCCCTCGCTGATGCCCGCTGCCTAGAAGCTGCACACTGGCCGAAGACCCCCATCCCCCCTTACACCCCCCTTGAAATCCCCCAGATTTGGGCCTGCTCCCAGGACCTGGGTCCCGTGTTCTCCGAGATTGACCGGCTGGTGGCGGCCAACGTGCGCAAGGTGCAGGCGGCCTTCCGCGCGCACCGCATCGGGCCGCACCACTTCCAGGGCTCCACGGGATACGGGCATGGGGACCTGGGCCGCGAGGCGCTGGACTCGGTGAGTGGCGCCGGGGAAGGCGGTATGCGCCACGGGCACTGGGCGGAGGCCAGTGACAACGCCGCCCCCCTGCGGTTTGCCATCGCTGTGGCTGTGGCCAAGGCAGGACTGCACGCTGGCACCCTCACCCGCTTGCATCACCACCAGGCGGATGGTCGTCACCCACGTCGTCAGTTACTTGCAGATCCTGCAACGTCGCGATATGCGCCCCAAGCTCCTCCCCCCGCGAACGCCTCTTTACCCTCTTGCCCGCCCACCTGTCTGCCCCCGTCATCTCACTCCTGTTAGCTCCTCCCCGCATGCGGCGCCCCAGGTGATGGCTGCGGTGATGGGCGCGGAAGCCGCCCTCATGCGCGTCCAGTTTGTGAGCGGCACCCACGCCATCGCCTCGGCCCTGTACGCGGTGCTCCGACCCGGGGACGAGATGCTGGCGGTGGCGGGGCAGTGAGTTCCGGTGGCGTGGCGAGAACGGGGGCGGGGCGGATGCAACTGGGGCGGAGTGCGAGAGGCATGGCTGTGTTGGGGCCGGCCGACGCTGGAACCGCGCGCGGGACTGTGCGGACGGCGGCAATTCTGGCGATAGGCCTGCGCGTCAAGATTGCCCAGACAAGCGGGGAAGCGTTGGCAGTGGTGGAAGGACTACGACGCCCAAGCGATGCGACTGGTCAGGATTAACAGCAGCGGACCCACTCACTGGCGGCGTTAGTGCTTTGTCGATGTGCCCGCGTAATGGCCCCAGCGGGTCCTCGTTACCTGCACACAACCCTGCGCATCCCGTCCGAACCGCCCCACCTCTTCCCAACCCGACCACGATCCCGACCCCGGTCCCTTGCTCCCTGCCACGCAGTCCGTACGACACGATGGAGGAGGTGATCGGCACCCGCGGCACGCCTGGCCACGGCTCACTTATGGAGTGGGGCGTCAGCTACCGGGAACTGCCGCTGGGGGCAGACGGCCGGATCGACTGGGAGGGGCTGGCCAAGGCGATCGTGCCAGGTGGGCAGCAGGGCGGAACAGCGAGGCGTGAGCTAGGGTGCGCCAGAGTAGGAGAGGAGCGGGGGGAAGGCAAGGGCTCAACGCGGGCAGCACGGTGTATGGTGCCGGCGGCTACCTACTTGGTGTATGGATGATGGTGCGAAGGCCGTGGTGCCGAGTGAGAGGCAGCCTGGGACCAGCACGGGGTACAGTGCGGGATACATGGGCCAGAGCGGTGCCGCATGGGGGTTCGGCGTGTGGGTGCTGTGGGCGCAAACGAGTGTAGGCCGGGTTAGCGCGGAGTATGACGTGGTGGGCGCGCCCGCGTGCGTGTTATGCTTGTGGTGCCTTGGCGCATGTGGAGGCGATGCCGACAGTCGTGGATGCGGTAGGATGGGGGTTGCCGGCACGGGCTGAGGTCCCCGCCTCGGGGATCCAGTGCCTGTCACGAGTTGAAAGCCCAACGGTCAAGGCCGGAGCGGGAGGAGCGCGTAGGCGCAAGATTGCTCGGCGCCATCCGCCCCTCAGCATCTGCCGGGATGGGGTGCTCGAGTCGTCCTGTTCCCTCCCACCACGTAGCCCTCCTGGTGTGTTTATGAACCTGTCCGCTACATATCGGCTCACCGCCGTTCGTCGTGCCCGAGTGCCGCCCCGCTCCACCTTGTCCTGTCCCGGCATACCCGCGCAGGCAAGACCCGGGTCGCGCACATCCAGCGCTCCTGCGGGTACGCGCTGCGGCCCACCCTGTCGATCGATGAGATCGAGCGGGCCGTTAAGGTGCGACCCCGTCACCGCTGAGGACCCTGAGACCCGCTCACTCTTCCCCAAAGCCGCCACCGTATCGCACCGCACAATGCCCGGTGATAGACGCGTCACGCCCACTGATGGCTCGCCCCGCCCTCGACTCCTTGCGCATGCCATGGTGGAGCGTGCTACCGACCCTGTGTTGACCGATTCCACGCGCGCTCGGGTCCCTGACAACCCCGTTGCCCTGCTGCACAAACCCCCCGTCGCCCCTCGCCCCCGCCCCGCCCCGCAGATCATCAAGGCCCAGGACCCCAGCGTGGTAATCACGGTGGACAACTGCTACGGCGAGTTCACGGACACGCGGGAGCCTTGCGACGTGGGCGCTGACCTGTGCATGGGCAGCCTCATCAAGAACCCAGGTGGGCAGGCGCGGAGGCCTGCGAGGATAAGGATTTGAGAGGTTACATTCTCATTTCTCAATCAGCGGGACTTGGCTGGCAAGGCCTGCTCCATGTCGCGGGGTCAGGGCTCGCGGGCGTGGGGCCTCTCAAAATGCATGCCTGGGCAAGGGGTATTGTGTGCAGGAAGAGCGGCAAGGGTTGCGGCAGGAGGGGCTCCGCACGATGTTACTATGTAATCCAGCAGACCATACCAGGACGGAGGGAAGCAAGTCGTGCAACCGCACTGCATGCATCCCTTACAGTTGCCCCTCATGGGCCTCTCCCAGGATGGCCCTCATCCGAAAACCCAAGAGGGGGCCCCGTGCGGTGAGCATTTGATGTTGCCATAGTCATTGGACTCGCGCGCCTACCCTATGTTACCAAAACACCTCATCCTGCCCACTTGCCCCCTAGGCGGCACCATCGCTCCCGGCGGTGGCTACGTTGCTGGCCGGGCTGACCTGATTGGCCGCGTGGCTGCCCGCCTGTACGCGCCCGGAATCGGAATCGACGCCGGCGGGGTGCCTGGCTCCACGCTACGGACCTTCTTCCAGGGCCTGTTCCTGGCGCCCCAGACGACGGGCGAGGCGCTCAAGGGCGGGCGGCTAGTGGCCGAGGTGGGGCGGGCGGCTGCGTTACCGGGTCGAAAGCATCCTCGGTCCAGGAGTTTTCGGCTCATCCGTGAATAGCGAGGTGTTGGGAGGGTAGTGAACGGAGAAGGTTGTCGAGTGAACAAGGCGGGGAGGACGTGTTGGTCGCGCGGTAAAATGCTTGGTTCAGGACATCGGCGGCTGTCAACGCGCAGCACAATGCCTGGCAAGCGGCAACATTGCGGTGGACCATACAATATTGTGTTTGCTGAGAGGGTTCAGCGGCACACACGCTTCCCCGTCAGTACGCTTCCCCGTTTTATGCCTACATACACCCGGGTACTTGCCTGCATGCCTTTCCTGCTCGTGTGCATGAGACTTCCCCGCGACCCGTTCCCGGTTCTGCATATCGCCCGCCGTGCATTGTGGGGCGTGGTCTCTCCCTCCTGCCGATCCCCGCCACCGCCCTTTTGTCCCCGGCCCTTCTTGATGTCGTCGGCCCCGACAATGCCCCCTCCTCCCCCCTCACACCGCAGCTGCTCCACCGCGAGGGCTTCACGGTCATTCCCTCACCCGGGCTGCCCGACGTATGGTCCATGATCACGGCGGTGGAGCTGCGTAGCAAGGGCGCCATGACGGCCTTCTGCCGGGGCATCCAGCGCACCTGCCCCATCGGCTCCTACATCCGGCCGGAGCCAGGTGAGGCAGGGAGATGGCGTGCCGCAAGCAACAGAAGAGCTGGATAAAGTGGGCGGCCTCGTGCTTGAGCCCTTGCACGGCTTGCCCCTATGCGCCTCGCAGGCCCAGCGGCCCCCTGCCCCGTGGGTTCAAGCCATCCGCCGAAGTAGCTCACATCCCAAGTCTTGAAACTCCTGCAGGACCAACACGCCACCGCTGCCAGCTGATACTCTTAGCCGACAACGCAGCCCTAGTGCGCCTGACTCCCAATCTGTAGTCCTCACGCAGCGACGCCCCGCTCGGCACTGCAGGCGTGACCGCCGGCTACGGCGACGAGGTGATTTTTGCGGACGGCACATTCATCGACGGCTCCACCGCCGAGCTGTCTGCCGACGGGCCCATCCGGCCGCCCTACGTGGTCTACTGCCAGGGCGGCACGCACTGGACGCACTGGGCGCTGGCGCTCGAGGGCGCCATGACCTCGTTGCAGGAGGAGCTGGCGCGGGAGAACTGAGCCGGCGGGCGCCGGGCGAAGAGGCGGGGCCCGGATGGGCCAGGAGCCGTGTCGGCTGCGTTTGGTTGGGGGCTGAAAGCCATGGAAGGCGGGTGCCCCACAGCTGCGATGGTGAAGCCTGGAGCATGCTGAGTAGGTTGCGCAAAACCATGCATGGGCAGGGCACAATGTGGGCGGGGATACGAGCCGCGCAGGTGACCTTTGAGGCGCTTAGTGACCAGAATGCTGTCAAAGCAGAGGACTGCGCTTATGAGGGGAGTACCGGCGTGCAGCGTAGGATAGGACGGTACAAGGCAAGCGGGACCAGAGGAGGGAGGTGCGAATGATGTTCGTGTGCTTTGGCCTCTCCCAGGCTTCTGGCGCGGTTTTGATGAGCGCTTATTGTGCGACTAGGTCATACCGAGTGAGGCTGACGGCGGCGTGGGCAGTGCCTTTAATTTATGTCTTCGGTGGTGAGAGGGGCGAGACTGGACAAAGGTTCGGGATGCATGGCCATGGAGAGGCGTGAAGAGCGACCATAGGGGATTGGCACCACGCGATGGACAGATTGGGGTTGATCCCCTTTGACGCAAGCAGTATTCATGGATGCATAGCACGCACGTGATGGTGAAAGTTTGTAAGACCTAGGATACTGATAAGGGGAGGTATGGGAAGGTTGGCTTCCAACCAACAACTTGGCTTTTCAAGCTTGGGCAAGAGAACGGGCAAGAGAACGAGCAAGAGGGTGAATTTATACTTGGGCGTGGGTTGCCTGAGTGACCTGCGTGGGCAGGTGGGCGGCAAAGCAAGAGCGGTGTAACCCCGGCCTGCATGCTATTCCCCCGTTAGTGCCCGAACAAGCTGTGTGTCACCGTGGACTGCTTTGCGGGCGCTACGTGTTGCCAGTGTCGGTGCCTGTCCCTCAGGTTACACTGTTCCAACTCTTCGCGGCTCGAGCATAGTCAAGCCGGAGTCTTGAAGTGTGCCATCAGACATTCTCGCATCCGAGCAGCAAGGCCTTGCGGCTGAAGGACGTCGAAGGCTTGTGTCGTGGAGTAGCCCGGATTCAGGTCGGTGAGGTCGGTATCCCTGGAGTCAAACGTTGCGCGATTATGGAGGCCCATAAACCCGGCTCCCGCAAGCCTGGCGCAGTTGCTTGCCACTGAAATTACAATCCAGGGTCCCGCGGGTCCGTCCCGTCAGTCGCTGATTTCGTAACTCCAAACCAACCAAGAATATTGATGCCTCGCTGAAGTCATGCGGTACATTGTGAAGGGGGATGCGGGGCAACGGCCCCTGTGTCCGTCGTGTCTGCTTGGCTCCTCATAGTTCTACACAGTTCCTTGTCAACGCCGGCATATTTGAGCACGTACAGAAGACCGGGGCGAGCAGCTGATACGAGTACGGTTTTGGGGTGGGTCCCTGGGATCGGGCTGCAGGCTGCTAGTCTGCATTCTTTACGTCTCAGAGAACATCTGCAAGCTTCCTTACCACTGCTTCCCTCTGGGAGCTAAGAGCCGACCTCCGCAAAAGCAGGAGGCGGCGCAAAAGCAGAGGCCTTGGACCCTAGACTGTACCTTGAGACTGAAAATGAGCATTGCGAGAAGAACGCCATGAGTAGAGCCAGGCAGAGGCGTTGTTTGCCTATCCGCGACTTGGCCCATCTCCTTTAGCCTTTAGGGGCGGGGTTCACCCGCCGCGTGTAGCGGCGCGGGCAGCATGGCCGACGCGGGCCATAACGATGGAGACGACGAGATAGCGGAGGTGGACCCCGAGGGCAGCTACTGCCGTTACAAGGAGCCTGTGGGGAAAGGGCGCTTCAAAACCGTATTCAAAGCATTCAACAGGTAAGCGGTGTGCACCTCAGCGGGCTTGGGGGGGCCGGGGGCGTGCCCGAAGGGGGCATTTTTCGCGACGTGCTGCCCCTGACTGGCCTTTTGCGACCGCCCGACCGCGCAGCCAAATCGGGATTGATGTGGCATGGAGCAAAGTCAGTGCGGAGTCCAATCACCTGAGCGAGGACCAGCTGCACAGCGTCGCCAAGGACATGATGACGGGGTTGGAGCTGGACCACCCCAACATCATCAAGTGCTTCAGATGCTGGGAGGATGAGGAGCATGGATGCATCAACCTCATCACGGAGCTCTTCACGTCGGGGAACCTGCGCCAATACCGCAACATGCACAAGCACCTCGACCTGAAGGCCGTCAAGCGCATGGCAAAGCAGATCCTGCGCGGCCTGCAGTACCTCCACAGCATGAGCCCCTCAGTTACGCACGGGGACCTGCGCTGCGACAAAATTTACGTGAATGGCCACAGCGGCGAAATCAAGATCGGCGACCTGGGCCTCGCGACGCTGCTTCCCTACCGCTGGGAGGAGCACGAGGGCCACAAGGGTGCATTCGACACGTCTGTGGACGTGTTTGCGTTCGGGCTGTGCATGCTGGAGCTCATCACCCTCAAGCAGCTCGACCCCCAGCACTGCTCCGACTGGCCGAAGCTGCTGCAGGAGGTGCCCGACGACGAGGCGCGCGCCTTTATTGCCAAATGCCTGGGCCCCTCAGAGCAGCGGCCGACGGCGGAGCAGCTGCTGGCTGACCCGTTCTTCACCGTGCGCAAGGAGCCCAACAAGCTGGGCGGCGGGGGGGACGGCGAGTTGAACGCCTCCGGCAAGAACCTCGCGGCGCTGCCGCTCGATCAAGGCGGGGCTGCGGGGGAGAAGCGGCGGGCGGACGACGCTCTTGGGGGACCTGGTGCGGAGCCGGAGGTGGGGTCGGGCGAGGCCAGCATCGCCGTGGGGCGGCTCAAAGGCGAGGACTACGAGTTCGTATTTAGCGCAAAGACGGCGGAGAACAAGCTTCACTTTCAGCTCACCATGCTGGGTGTGACGAAGCCCGGCGAGGAGAACCAGCTGAAGCGCGACATTGAGTTCGTGTTTGACCCGGAGGCGGACACAGCTGACAGCCTGGCGGGGGAGCTGTCGCAGCAGTTCAACCTCAGCCCCACGGACACAGAGATATGCGCCGCAGCGCTCAAGGAGTACCTCGCAAAGGAGCTGGGCAGCGAGGCAAACGACTAGTGTCGTTTGGGGCTGCCCTTGGGCGGCCTGACTTGCTGGACCCGGACCTCCCCTGCGTGCGCCCATGGGTTGCCTGCGCATGCCTGCCTCTGGGATGCCGGCGGTCCTTGGGTGAGGGTGGCCAGCACTAAGCAACTAGGTGGTGGCCGCCTACTGGATCCCGTGCTACTGCTGCATAGCGATCAGGGTGTGGAGGGGCAGCTCATTGCCAAGGCGTCGAGGGTGTCGCCTTGGCGGCGCCGCCGTGGGAGGTGGCTGCGGGGGCTGGCTCGTGCTGGCATGCTACGTTGGGAAGGTCGCTGGCCGCCGCGGAATGCGGCTGTGCTACGGCTACATGGCGCAGGTGGTGCAGTAGCGGCGAGATACGAGACTTAAAGCATGGCCCAACCGTACGTTGTCGGTCAGCCAGCAGCCATGTCTACGTCTCTTGCAGGAGTAGGGATGCCGGTGGTAAGAGTTGTGCTGCATAGATGGCACCGGTGCGTGGTGCCGCGCAGGATGCTCGTTGGGTACGATACGCATCTAGGGAAGCATGCCCACGAGGAACTTGTTGTGTGTATGTGTACCTTTGTATGTGCGAGGGGAGAGGGCGGCTTACCTGGTACTCTTGCGGTCCACGCGCGGACCAATGCACAGGGTGGGTCGTATGGCCGTCGTGTGGCGGCCTACCGTTGGGCAGGGCCCCAAGGACTTAGCTTAGCTACATGGCTT
Source organism: Gonium pectorale (assembly GCA_001584585.1). Lineage (NCBI taxonomy): Eukaryota > Viridiplantae > Chlorophyta > Chlorophyceae > Chlamydomonadales > Volvocaceae > Gonium > Gonium pectorale. The sequence continues at coordinate 357,008 of LSYV01000015.1, forward strand.
GCTTGGGCCCTCTGGCAGCTAGGTAGTACAGGAAAGTGCAGGGCGATGTGTGATTGTGGTTGTTGGGAGAAGGGGACGTAATGATAAGCATTGGCGGAGTGATGATGGGTCATTCTCATCCTCTGATCATGGACGAGTCTTCTTTTGCTGCCATGGGGCTAGCGTTCGCGTCGGACTGAGTCTGATCGATGGGTGGATCCGATTGCACATGTGGGGCCGCCAGGGCGGGCAGTCAATTGTATCCCGCAATATGATGGTGACCTGGTCTTTCAGGTTTCGGTTCATGACCAGCCCAGCGAATTGTGTGATTGTGACATGCGAAGCATCCGTAACCCTGTCGACGCACTCGGTGCACGGGAAAAGGGGAGTATCCTGGCAGGTTGCACGTCTTAAAAGACGGTTTGGGGCATGAAAGGGGTGACCTGGTGGTAGCTCCTGCGCCACCTTCTTGTGGCCTGCCTGCAACAGCCAAGGTCGGGTGCGTGCGGCTAACTTGATTAGGCCATGTCAGCGCCCGTCATCCCGGACACGGCCCACAGCAGCACAGACCCGCGCTGTTGATATGTCGATTGGCCGTTGCACGGCCCTGGGATCCACCTACCTGGAGTAGACCTCAATGGGACCTACCTACCTATGATGCCGTAAGGCACTTGCGCAAGCGCCAACAGTCAATACATGTCTCAATACAGCGCTTGCTATCTACGATGCATGCACCTGCGCGCTCACGACATAGACCAGCATTCCTCAACCACTAAGCGTCCCCATCCTTAGCTCCCGCTGGCGTGTCGCCGGCCGTCCCTGCATCTGCCTTGGCCTCAGCGCTTTCCGCCCAATCCTCCGCCTGCTCCTGCCCACTCCGCTTCATGGCCACGCCCTCCTCCTTTCCCGCCTCCCCCTGCTCCTCCACGTTTCGCCCCTGTGCCTCATTGCCTGCCTCCTGCTGCGCAATCTCCAGCACCAGCCGGCGCAGCAGCACCGCATATAGAAGCCCCTTGTAGCCGCCCTGGATGGACGCCGATGCCGACGCAGCGTACGACTGCAGCTTCTCCTCCAACTCATCCAGCGTCGCCGCCTCCAGCCCCTCCGGCAGCGGCGTCGCCACCGCGTCCTGTCCCTTCGCGCTGCCGGACCCGGCGTCGGCGTCGGGCTTCACCTCCGCCCCGGCGCGCGCGGGCCGCAGCGCAGATACAGCATCCAGATAGGCGGCGGTGATGGCTGTAAGGTCGGCCAGCATGCGGCGCGCCTCGCCTGCCAGCAGCGCCGCCTGCTGCTCGCTGCTGTCTGGCCACTGAATGCCGTCCACCGAAGGCCTGCGGGCGCAGCCGTCGAGCCGGGGCCGGGCCATGTACACCCCGCTTGGTAACACCGCAGACCGCGCCGCCGATACCGGTAAGGAAACAAGCAACCTTGCTTGGATTGCCCATGCGCGCAAAGGTGGTCATCACCGCAGCACCGGGATGCAAAGATGCAATCGGCCCCCTGCGGCTGTTCCGTGCCGACCCGTCCCTGCCAGAGACGCTCCCCTCGTGCCGCCACACCTGCCCGTCCGCGCCGGCGCCGCAAGGCTGGCCCCCAGGTTGAGCAGCAGCTGCAGCTGCGCCGTGGTGACCTCCGCGATGCGCTTGGTGGCGTGTGACTGGAACGAGTCAAGCAGCGCGCCGCAATCGGCAGGCTCCCGGACGGCGTCCTCCTCCCCTTCCTCATCCTCCCCCTTGGCAGTCGCCTCGCTGCGACGCGTGGGGTCCAAAGCAAATGGAATGGCGTCAGGCGGTGCGCAGTTACGTGTGCGAGTGGAGTTCGGCCACCTCATATGGTCAGCGACTGATATGTAAAGTACATTTGTGTAGCACACAGGCGCGCTGGTTTGTGAGCGCCGTTCGTGCTTGTATTACCAGCGCACGTCCAGTGCCGCCGCCAAACCCTACTGCTGAGGCCAACGCGGCTTCGGTATCTTGGTACCGTACAACGCCCCCAGTCCCCAGCCCTGTTATCCTCCCTCCTAGCACTCCGGGGCGCGGCAACCGACTGCCATGTACCCAGCCTGCCCGCGCGCAGCCGCGACCCCGTCGCTGCCGTCCCGCCATCCGGATGTCGCCGCATCCTAGCCTTCCATCCCCGCCCAGCAGTTGCCAATGTTAAGTCCTTAGCAGGTTCATTCTGGGTCAAGGTTAAGGGTTCACCGGATGCCGACTAGGCTGCTTGTTCGCCAGTTGACTTAACTCGCAAGCTGTTTTGACCGCGCAGTTCGCAATCCCACATAGTATGCCCCACCTGCTGGCCTGCTGCTTCTGCCTCCGCGCCGCCGCCGCCGTGTCCCGCAGCTGCTGCAAGAACGCCTCAGCGCGCGCCGCCGAGTCGGCCGCCAGGTACCCAATTGGGTCGTACATGGCTAGCAGCGCGTCCGCTGCCGCGCGGGAGCCGGCCTCTAGCTGCGGGAGAGCCGGGACGTCTCCGGCAGCAGCCGTGGAGTCGGCGAAGCCGGCGGGGCGGAGGACGGCCAGGTCGTTGAAGAGGGGCCCCAAGCTGGCCAGCGCCCCGTCGAGTGCCGTCTGTTGGTCGCCTGCGGTCGAGGGGCTCAGGAGGCAGCGAGGGAGGCAAGGGCGGTGTTGGAGGGGCCAAGAGCGCGTGGGGGGAACCGCACATGGCCATGGGCGGTCATCCTGAGCGGGCGTCGTTCGGGTAATGGTTAGCTGGATGAGCAAAGCCGCGCTTACACGGCTTGCTACCGGAGTTTTGGAGGGGTGGAAACCGAAGGTTCATGCTCGCAGAGCAGTCCCTAAGCATAGCCTCCCGTGCCTGCGTGCCCACCTTCCAACTTGGAACGAGACCTGTTCAGCAGGTGGGCGCACTCGTTGGACAGCCCCGCCAACTCCTCCGACAGTTGCTCGCCGCCGTAGATGTAGAAGAAGTCCTGTGGGGCGGAGGGTCAGCCAAGATCGACAAGCTGCCCAGGGTAGAGGCTAGAAACATGAACTACGGGGCTGGAGAGATGATCATGCCAGTCGCTTTATCACAGCGCCGTGCGCTGTGCGTTGATACACGCATGACGCCAGCGATGGCAAACTCTACTGTGCAGCGGACGCTGAGCAGAGGGCCTGAAGGGACCGATTGCATGCGAACGAGGCGTGGCCCTTCGCGCGCCTGTGCCGCCTAAGGGCCATAGGAAATAGGACGCGCCAGGGTTCGCGGGTGTGGTTGCCGGCGCACCTGGAACGTGGACGGGTCGCGCCCCATGTCCGCGGCGCGCGCATCCGCCTCCTCGCCCCAGATGCGGCGTCGGCCTGCCGGCCCGCCGACTCCCGCAACCTCCTCCAGGAGCACCATGGCAGTCCGCCCCACGGTCTGCGGGGCACTTGCCATGGGGGCCACAAGGGGCAGGGGCAAATCAGTTGCATATAGGTTTAGGGCCGCAGGATCAAGGATTGTACGCCTCAACAATGCTCATGATGCGTTGCAAGACAGGCATAGTCGCTCAGTGCGGCGAACCAGGGAGACCGCGCGCGAATCTCCCTTATACAAATGCATTTCGCTTCCTCTCCTCCTTCCGGTTCCTGCCCCGGCTCCGGTCCGCATCCCCTCCTCACGAGACCGCAGCGCCCGCACCTCCAGCCCCCGCTCCGCCGTGTGCGCCAGCGTGCTGCCAATCTGCGCCACGCCGCGCACCGCGCCGCCGCCGCCTAGCCCCACGTCCGCCACGCTTGCCGCCACCTCGGCCGCCACCACCTTGGCCACGCTGCTCAGCCCGCCCCACAGGCTGCTGATGGCGCGGGCGGCCCCCGTGGCCAGCTGCTCCACCTGCGCATCGATAGCCTGGGGCGGTGCGGGGGCCGGGGAGGAGCCGTGGCATAGTGGGAAGACCCCGAAGTGGCGATGAAATGGTTTAGGGCAGGAGCACGGACCGTTTGGTAGGGGGCGCACGGGACCGAGCGCTCTGTGCACTGGGCAGTGCACACTGCCATGCAGTGCACACCGTGCGACCAGGCAACCTACGGCGCCACAGCCCAACCACTCCCCGCGCACGTCTCAGGCGCGCAACCTGGATCAGCACCTGCAGGCCCGTCTCTAGCTCCGGGTCCTCGGGGCCTGACGCGTCTCCCTCGTCTGCGCGCCCGCCAACCGAGAACGCCTCCCCGGCAGACGCTGCTGCCGAGGCGTGTCCCCCTGCGCTGCCTCCCTGGGGCCGCGCCGGCTCGGCCGCCTGGCGCGGGGCTGCCGTGGGCAGCGCAGAGCCAGCGGCCTGCTCCTGACCGTCGTCGTCATCGCCCTTCTCGCCACTGCCGGCTGCTCCGCCGGCGTTGCCCACGGCGGCGGCCTCCGCAGCCCGGTCAAGCTCACTGAGCCGACGGGCCTCCTCCTCCTCGTCCTCTGCTCCCGTCACGTCCGCGAGGGCGGCCTGAACCGTCTGAGTCAGGTCCTGGAGAATGGAGAATGGGAAGGCGCAGCCGACAGGATGTGGAAAGGCGCCATTGACCGCGGGGGAGGTGGCCTCGGCCAGGTGGGCTCCGCACTGACCCGGAGTAGATGGAGCATGGGGCGCTGCCGAAGTTGAGGGAGAAGGGCCCTGCGGCTATATGCAGCCGCCTAGAGCAGTCGGCCCCGTTAACCCGCTCTGCAGTCCCCTGAACCCAAACCCCCCTACGCACGGCAGGGGGGGTTCATGCCATACACCGCCCTTACCTTGACGTCCCGGACTGCTCCTGCAGCCACCTCACGGAGCTTCCCACCCAGCGCGCCGAGGCCCCAGCCGGCACCCCAGCCTACGCCCCAGCCGGCGCCCGATGAGCCGCCCTGCGAGCCGCGTTGTTGCTGCTCGTGCTGCTCCGGCTCGTCCTCCTCGTCAAGCTCGTCTTCTTCTTCGTCGTCGTTCACTCGGCTCGCCGGAGCCTTCTTCGGCACGGGAGAAGGCGCGGCAGAATGTGAAGGGGTAATTTCCGAAAGCGCGACACTCTGCACTTGAACTGCAGGTGAAGGGGCATGAGGCTGAGGCCCGTCAGCCACTGGAGCTATCGGATTTGCGGGCTCGGCTGTTGCAGTCGGCTCCTCGTCGTGAATGTGCTCCGCGCCGCGGTCCAGCTTCTGCGTCTCAGCCTGCTCCTCTGTGGGCTTGTACTCCTGGCTCGGAGCTGGAATTGGCGTTGCCTGCTCGACTACGGAAGCGACTTGCGCGGAAGCTCGGGCTGGCTGCTGCTCAGGCCTGTCCGGGCTGCTCATTGGCGGGGTCTCATCGTCAGGCGTATCTAAGGTGGCCCACTCATCCATCTCAGCGTCAGTGGGCTCTGGTGCGTCACCAAGGTCGACACCCTCAAAAGGATCATCTTCTAATTCTTCCTCCGGCTTGGGCGCCATTGTGTCAATGCCTACTATGAGCATCAAGTTTGCAAGGTGCCTTGTTACACGGGATTACGGATCAACCGTCGCAACGGTCTCTGCAACCGTGCAGTGCTCACCGTCCAAAGCTCAGACCTTGTGCACGGCTGCACTTCCACAGTCTGTCACAGTCCCTACGGATGCAACTTTCGGCACTAGCCAATTCGGCAGGGACGTCAACCTTGCACAACCCACGAACAAGCCCTTACGGCAGTCCACCTGCCTTGTAAGCTCCGAGGATGGCCCCGATACGACGCCCTCAAGCAAAGGGATTGCCGGTGCTGGCAGGTGGATGCGTCGGCGGCTGCGCAGACGCCGGCAACGCCCCGGCCATGGGGCCAAACTGGAACGCGCTGGCCCCGCCCTGCCCACCCGCACCTGGTGCCCCGGGCATCCCGGGCTGTATGGCTGTATAAGGGAACACCGCTGGCCTTGCTGCAGAGGCGGGCACAGCACCGCCGTTTGGCCACCCGCCTATGGCCTGAGTGGACGCTCCTGGCACGGCCGGAAGCGTCGGCCCGGGTCCCGCCTGGGGAGCCCCGGGGGAGGGGTACCCAGCCGGCCCCACGCCAGGCATCCCGCCCAGCACAGGGGGCCGCGCGTGCGGCACGCCCGCCGCCACACCCATGCCCGGTGCGTAGCCTGCAAACCCGTGCCCAATGCCTGGCGGCATCATGCCCCCGGCCCGCGGTGGCGCCATCGGCACGGGCTCGCAAAACAGGTCGCTTGGCAGCTCGGCCCGGGGAGGCAGCGCAGGCGGCTGCGGCGGCAGCGCCGCTGTGGCGGCCAGGCTCGGTGCACCTGCGTTGGCCCCGCCGCTGTGGCTGGCCACAGCGATGCCTCCGGCAGATGGGGCTCGCGGCTGGGACGAGGGCGAGGGCGATGGGATGGGACCCGCGGTGGGACCCGCAGTGCTGACGGCCGGAGCTCCGAAGCCAGCCCCGCCGGCGGTGGTGGGGGAGGCGCTGGCAAACGCACCCCAGTCGGCGTCGTCGTTGAAGCCGCTGGAGCTGGCCGCCGCAGATGCCCTTGGCCCGTGAGCAGCAGCGAACGACGTACCGGTGGGTGGCGTGGGCTGCGGCGGATGGGCCACAGCGGCGACGGCGTGGCCGCTGGGCCCGGCCGCACCGCCCCCGCTGACAAATTGGGAGCTCCGCACCTGCAGCTGCTGCAGCTGCTGCGACCCCGGCGGGAATTGTCCATGCGCCGGGGGGCTGGACACAGCTGGTGCCGTTACATAGGAGCCGAAGGGGTCAAACTGCCGGGCCGGCGCGGCGGCAGCCGTTGCGCCAGCGGGTGCGGCGGCCACCGCTGCCGGAGTGAAAGGCCCAAACGCGTTGTCGGTGAAGCCCAGCTGGACAGTTGTTGGGGGACTGGCAGCGGCTGCGGCGAGAGGGGCCGCTGTGGCAAAGGCGGAGCCCGTGTGCACGGGTGCGGGGGCGGGCTGTGTCGAGGCCGGAGCGCCCGCGTGCCTGTGGGCGGATGAACGGAGGGGATGGGCTCGCAAATGACATGCAGCAACCATGGGACCGTTGCGAGAGCAAACGTACTTGGCGCAGGCGAGCGAAGAGAGGCGTGAAGCATCCGGGCAGACGCGATGAGCGTGTGTGAGGGTTGGCTTTTGTGTGGTGGCTGAATGGTCCCTTCGTCGGCACCTCCGACCCGCCAAGTCCCCTCACGACGTACCCCTCACAACCAGAGCCCTTGCCGCGAGACGCCCAAGATTCCCACTTCAGCACCCCCCACCAACACACCCCAACACACTCGATCCAGGAGCGCGCTAAGCTGAGCTAGATGCGATACCCCGGCAACGAGCACCGAGTGCAGTAGTACTCACCCGCTGGTGGAGGCCGCCGCTGGCGGCCCATGCGCAGACGGATGAGGCTGGCCCAGCGCCGGAGCCGGAGCCGCGGATGCAGACGCCGAGGTTGAGGGCGAGGTGCCGGCTGCGCTCGGACTGCTTTGCAGGGAGGGCGTGGGGCTCACCTGCACAGGAGCCACCGGAAGCAAGACGTCGGGCAAGGAGCTGGTGTCAGCCATCAAGCCAGTACCGGTACAGCGGCCACAGCAGGACAGCCTGGTATATTTTCACAATGACGCAACCAATGCGGCAATGCCTTGGTTGGATTCCTCTCAACGGTTGTGTAGCCGACACCCGTTGCAGTTACACCGGTTGCAGCAGTCCGTGCTCTACCGACTCGAAACGCACACCCCGGGCACCTAACTGGTCCTAGTATCTGGTTTGCCCTACTGGCCCGAACGCTCTCACCCCGCTCCCACCTTGAGCACCGCTCCCCCCCTGGAGCACGGTGCAGCAACGCTATCAAAATTCTGCTCGGAAGGCTTCGAACCCGCACTTGGGGCTGTGTGGTTTTCATGTCAAATTAAAAAATCTCTCACAATCCTAACGGCGTGTGGACTATCGCTCCAGGGGTGCGCCGGCCCCGTGTGTGGGTTTCTTCCATGTCCAGCCGCGGGCCCCCTGATTGGGTATAGCACTAGGCCACTGTTTCATTGCTTGGTTTGTCTGCTGGTGCTGCCTTGCTGCCCGTACTTTCGCAGTAATTTCCCGGTGGCACGCCGGGTCCCCCAGCGTCGGGGGTACTGTAACGAAGTCTGTCTGCCGGCCCACTGGCAAAGTTCAGGTTTCCTGTATGGTTTGCCCTACTGGCGGACATAAGAGGCGCCGCACAATGGCCACGCCTCAAGCCGCGCGCTTGCGGCGTGGGCTGCAAAGCGCAGCAACAGCATGTCTAGCATAGGTAAGTGTTTCGGGACCCACCGTCAATTTGACAGCACCCGATGCTCCGCCGAGCACCTCCGACATGGGCCTCACCGGGATGTTGTCTGCCCCGGCCCCGGCGCGCTGCCACAGGGAGCCAGGGGAATCACGCCCACTTAGTGACCCACAGGAATAGAAATGGTAATGGGTGGTGCGAGCGCGTAGATATCGCAAAGCAGACGCCATTCAGGCTGCAGAGACCGCTCAAGAACCTCCGTCAGTCCGAATGGCCCAATGCCCCGCCTCACCGGTGCCGCAGCTGAAGCCTGCTGTGGCGTGTTGCTGAAGTAGCGCTTGTCCAGGAACACAGTGCGGACCCAGGCGTCCAGCTGCGGGCGTCGTGGGCAGGGGGCAGGGGGGTTTGGGAGAAACAGGGGGCAGGGGGGTTTAGGACAGAGCAGGTACGGCCTCATACCGCGCGATACAGAGAGGCCACCGGGCTGCGTGGCCAGGCGCTGTGAGGCGCAAACAGTCGGAGAAGGGACAGGGCAGCTGTGGCATAGCTTGCATGGCATTACGGAACAGGCGCGGAGGCCAGCGAATGTGCTGCTCATCGCTGCTGCGTCACGTCAAGTGAACGGCCTGCATGGCTAAACCCGTACGGGGCTCAACTTTTGCCGCATGCAACTGCAGCCACTCCTGCCGACCCCGACGGCCCCGTCCCCGGGTTGCACGGAGTGCCAACGGCCCCGGATTCCTGCTCTACCACTCCCGACACCTTTCAGGACCGGCCAAAGGCGGCAGTGTTAGTGAGGAGCACGACATGTGATTCAGTCCTTGTATCCCAATACCTGCACAGAGCATCCAGCAGACATCCGCACCATACCTTGCGGGGGTTTTTGTCCACGGGCTTCCGGGCATCCCCCTCAGGCTTCCAGGTCGCAAGCCACTGCCGAGCCGCGACCTGGGGCAGCGAGTTGTCGACGCCCGAACGGGAGGGGGGGGGTCATGCCGTTATGGCGAAAGGGTAGGAACGGTGGCAAGTTGCTGGGCAAGTTGCTGAACCGGCATTCATATGCTGCGGAAGCCAGGTAACAAGCGCCGCATATGACATAGGATGGTTCCAGTGCAGCAAGGCCAACTTTGGGCCTGATGGTGTAATCATATACGTACTGAATGGCAGGGGCCCATTGAATGGCGGGGCGTGGCACTCATCAGGACCTGTGCCCCATGCGCCCGGCCCCGTGCAAGGAAAACACACCGAGTACGGCCTGGACCATTGCGTCACGTGCATATGTGAAGCCACTGATAGAACTTCGCCCAGCCTTGGGTCCAACCCAACGCACCGCATTACCGCCAGCTTCCAAGATAACAAGTTCATCCGGGAGAAACTTCCCCATCGATATGGACTTCACCCGGTGCCCGATGGCCATGCTGTTACGAGGGGAAAACGGCGAGGAGGGGGAGGGGAGGGGTGGGGTTCTGGGGGTTCTGGGCACTGTGCTATGCCCTATGCGGTACACCTCCGCCCGTGGGGTGGAGGACTGGAGGAAGGCCATACGAAGGAGCCGCGGACCTGGGTACAGGCGCAGACCACTGCAGAGCAAGACTATATGTTTGTGCTGTTCGGTGACGGGCGATCAGATGGGGAAGGGGCCAAACGATGCTTGGGACAGGGTATGGGACGGGACGGCCGCACTTTCGGGTTGCACAGGCGATCAGCTGCACTCACTGATGACCGCTGCATTCCGTGCAGACGAAGATCGCCAGTGGCCACACCACATACGAGCAGCCGAGAGCGTCGCAGTTGAAGCAGCGCTTGTTGTCAGGCCGTAACGAGATAGCGCGCAATGTTTTATCAGTCGACATGATGGTACGATGCTGGCCTCGTTTTCAAATAAAGCAAACTCGCGAAGCCCAGCTGCCAGTACCGTGGTCAATCCCCATAACTCGGGAAACGTTCTATATGTATAGATCGCGTGCTTATGAACAACCGCCGAATGGTGCGCGATGTGTGCAACGCCGTACCAGGTATCCTGTCCTCCCGACAGCCACGCGCCCCTGCCGGGTACTGAAGCCCTGCCTGAGATGGCGCTTGCGGCCCCAGTTAGGGCGCTCTCACAACTGCCCGTCCGTATGTTGGCGTGTTCTGGCTCCCGACACGGATGTTGCGGGCATGGGGACGGGAGACGACACCTGCCGACACATCCGACACCGGGTGCGGCGTGGGGCGCAACCCCGACATGGGTGGGTGGTGATGAAGGGTTTTAGGCCGAGGCAGCGTCTGTTGCCGCTGTCTCGTCCTGCTCATGGGCCTAGCATACCCCTTTTGACCGACTAGCCGAAGGTTATGTCAGGTTCTCGCCATCATCATTAAAGCCTACGTCGCTGATTCTCCTTCTCGTGCCACCGTGACACCACTTCCCATACCGAGTCGGATGACAGCCGTTAAGCAAGCGCGAGCGAGCGTGCGCAAGCAGCATCGGCAAGCGGGGCACATGGGTGCCATGTCTTCTTCTCCCTCCCTTTTCCAACGCGCTGCAGGCTAGACCTCGGCCGCTTGATAGCAGCGCACCGCATTTCCCAAGTCACGGGCATGCACGTGAAACGCATGTTGTGCAGTAAACGAGCACGACATTACCTTCACGATACGACACGGCATTGCCAAAGCCCTCAAGCGCCCAAGCTGCCGCGCGCATCGATCGTACCAAGGGCTCTTACCCTCTGTCTTCTGGGTCCGCTTGTTTGTTACACGGGCGCATGTGTGACCGTCACGTGGGTTATCGGCGCACCGGCAGCCACAGGCGCTGCATCAGCAGGCTGACCCTGCACGGCTTGAGCGACGCATGCACGGCCGTCATGCCGCCGCTGCCGCCTCCAGGCCGCACCTCTCCTTCGAGCCAACCTAGACAGGCCAAGCACCCGTACACAACCTCCGCAGAGTGGGACCTTTACCCTCATCACGTCATCAGCGCTCCAGGCTATGTATAGGTCTTAACCGCAACCTGCAACCTGCAAATTGCAAGTTCCAACATGCAAAACGCATTTACAGCCCATTGTCCTGCGTTTGGTTGACTGCGTTGAGGGCAAACCCCTGCGCAACAAGCCCTTACCTCCGCCGTGAGCACGCCAGGGGTTGGCGGGCTGGGCACATGCGGGTCCCCTACCCCATGGTCGCCGACAGACCGGTGGCAGAGTCGGTGACGCAGGTGGCGCCGCACAGCTTGCGTCCCACAGCTCGTGTCAGGAGACTGCGACTCCCTGGTAGCGCCCCGCTGCCCCGCTAAGCCCTCCAGGATGGAAGTGACCTGCTGGGCGCACGACGGTCTGGTAACCGCTGAGCGCCGTCGGACCGGTGGCCGTGACGGCAACAACACTGCAGCTCGACCTTGGTGAAGTTTGACAAACCGGGTCAGCTGGTAAGCCGGTCTTTTGGGGGGCGGGAAGAACGTCACATGTTTCGCTTTGAACCCGCCCGCCCTATGGGAAACGCCGCGCCTTCGGGCGTGTATGGCCGTAGAGGTGGGCTCCCTCTTTCTATGCAGGTTTCACTTTTTTGCTCACTATCATGGCCCGCCTTGCACGACCTCGCCTTGTATCAACCCGATCAACCTACACAACTTGTAACGCCGCACTTCGAGCATGCATCGTCATGGTGCTCATGTTTTCCCATGATGTGTCTGTGGGGGCCTTGTGTCGGGGAGGCAGTAGGTATGGGTGCGTTATGGAATTTGGACTGAAGGGGGGGGGGGCGTAGGAGAGGCGGATGAGGAAGAGGGTCGACGTGAACTTTATGAAGCACGCACGCAGCCAGCGCTACCACGTGCAATCTCTCCACATGCGAGTCAGGTTTCGAGGTCTTCCTCTACGACAGTTCATCAGAAAGAGAACCAGAAACGGGGAAGGCAGCCTCTACGGACATACACACCCGAGGGTGTGATGTTTCAAGCAGGGCGCCGAGTACAAGGCATGGCGGGCGAGGTATACGAGCAGACGGGCCCTCCCGGTGTGTCACCAGAATAGTTACCTGGCTATAAGTAGAGGGGGCGAGGGTCCGGCGAGCAGTCGACGAGGTGACCAGTCCATCACTCCTTAGGCAACGTTCCTAACGAAGGCCGAGCCACACATCCCGAGTCATATGTATAAAAAGAGAAACCTGCATAGAAAGAGGGATACACACGCATACACACGACCAGGCACAGCCGTACTGCCGTACCGCCCCATGCACCCTCTTCGGTCTTTCGCGCGCTGTCACGGCCCCTTTCGGCACCACCACCTACCGTAGCTCCATTAGGTCACGGGGTCCTGCCCTGTCATTCGTCGCATTTGCGCTACGTCTCGGTACTTTACTCTGACATTCCTCGCTGTGCCCCGCCCCCGCCCCTTCCCGCCGCTCCGCCTGGCGCGGCTTACTTTCCCGGTGCTTGTAGGAGTTAACGGTAGTCAGCGTGTCGGGGGGCTGGGTGGGCGGGGAGCCGGGAGACATGCACCAGCCCGCATGCGACGCACGTAGACTAAACTAGGCGCATCCCAACACGGCATTGCATTGGAGAGAATTCTGGGCCGCATCGGGGTCTACGGTGTGGTCGCCGCCGAACT
>LSYV01000015.1:369725-456978 GCA_001584585.1 Gonium pectorale
GCCGGACCGCACATACCCGCGCTCCCATCGCCGCGGCATCGTCGCCGTCGCTGTTATTCTGACGCTACCTCCGCCTCCCGCCTCCCCCTCCTTGCCGCAACCCCCCCCCCCCGCCGGCGCAGGCCGCTCGTGGCGCGCGCCAGCAACGCGGCCCGCTCGCTGTTCGAGGCGCGCTCCGACCTGCAGCTGCATGGGATAAAATTGGTGTGGAGGTAAGGGAACGGTACCGTTGCAGAGGCGGACCGGCCCGACGCGGTGTCTGGAGGCTGGCAGTCGTCACGGAGGGGGAATTGAAGGTGGAATGTAGGAGATGTGGATAAGGGACCGGAGGTGCACATGTTTGGGGCGCTGTGGCCGGCCTGCCCGTGGGGGTACGACGGAGTACGGCGACAAACAACCGAGCCAAAGTGCCAGTCGCACGCATGTCATCAGTTCTATGGCTTCACCGTGCCTACCAGAGCTAGATCTGGCATTTGGCGTACGCAACGCAGCGAGCGACAACGAGTCGAGCAGTAACGCTGGACACACACTTTCAGCCATCTGGACGAAACGACCTGTGAGAACGTAATTCGTTAGGCTCCTGTGCTCGTTAACTTTGTCGTAGTGTCTCTCACTTTATTGGGGCGCCCTGCAATCCTGCGCAGCGGTGGCATGGATGCTATGATATAACGCATCCTTGCACCCTCACAACCCTGCTCACCGCCTGGCTCTGGGACCGCCCGAACCGCGCTTCACCAAGGTGGGCCACGCTATTACATTCATATGGATGACTGGCATGCGAGCTCGGGCATGCTTGGTGCGAAAGCCGCCCTGGTCCTAGCCGCTGACAACCGGGACGCCTGCTGCGGCCTGGGGCCAGCCAATGCGCCCGTGTGATGGCTCTATTGTTATACAGTCGTTGGTTTATAAACGACAACGATAGTTTTGCCAACCTGACCATGTGCAGGAACGCAATACATCATGGACCACAGAGGCGGGGCGCAGGGCGGGGGATTACCCTCGGGGTCTAATCCCACGCTTCAGCAGCTGCTAAATGCGTCCATCGCTGCGGGCACTCGCAACATGGAGTTGGAGGCTCTGGTTGCGGCCCGCAACCCGCAACAAGCCGCAGTAGGTCCGAGACACCAGCTCGGTTCCGAGGGCCGTGCGGCTCTGCACCTTGCAAGGCAATCGCAGCAGCAGCAGCTATCCCTCGAGACGCAGCTGCTGCAACTCTACCAGCAGCAAGGCTTGGGCGATGCAACGGGTGGTGGAGCTGGCGGTGTGTACGGGCTGCAGGGCATTCAGCAGCTCCAGCAGCGGCAACAGCAACAACAGCAGCAACAGCAGTTGCAGCTGCTGCAGCAACGTCAGCAACAGCTGGCTGCGCTGTCAGCGGGCATCCCAGACGCGGCTGGCCAACACCAGTCCCTCCTGCAGCAGCAACAGCAGCAGCAAATCTTTACAAACGGGCCCCTCGTTTTCATAGCGGATGAAAGCGGTGCGTCGGCGGGGCCGTCGGACGGCACCGGTGGCGGCTTCGTACTGGCTTCTGCTACGTCTCCCGCTGCGCTTGCCGCCAACCTCGCGCACATCTCCCTCGGGTCCGATGTGCACCAGCCGTTGCCCCCACAACCGCTACCGGTGCAGCCCGCACCACCAGCGCAGATGTCGCAAGAGTTACATCTACAGCTGCAACTCCTGCACCACGTCCAGGCCCAGATGCAACAGCAGCAACAGATGGCGCAGCAGCAACTGCACCGGCAACTGCAACAGCAACAACAAGCGGCCGCCCAGCAGCTGCAGCTGCAGCAGGCGGCGGCCCAGCAGCTGCAGCAGCAACAAGCGGCGCAGCACCAGCAGCAGATCCAGCAGTATCAACTGCAGATCCAGCAGTTGCTGCAACAGCAGCATGACCAGCAGCTGCTCGCTCAAGCCGGCGCGTTACCTATCCAGCCCGCTTCTGCTGGCCTCTACCAGAACGTGGTCGACCTCCAGATCCTGCAGCAGCAACAGCCCTCAGGTTCTGCGTTCCAGCGTGCGTCGCAGCAACAGCAACAGTCACAGCTGCTACTGCAGCAGCAACAGGTCGCGCAGCAGCAGCAGCAGCAGCAGGCGGCACAGCAGCAGCCATTGCTCCAGCACCTGCAGCAGCCCGCGCTGCCCACGCCGCTGCAACCCATGCTGCAACCCATGCACGCACAACCGCAAGCCGTCGCCCAGGGTGGCCACGGGCAGGTGCTGAACCTGCAGCTGCCAAGGAACCGCTCCCGTGCAGTGCGGCCGCTCTCTGCAACCGCCATCCCCTTTGCAGACGCGCCCCCGGGCACCGCCGCTGCCGCTGCTGCCGGCGCTCTAGGAGGCGGCACTGGCGGCCCGACGTCCTCAGGTTCCATCGCCTACCTGCCGCTCAGTGGCGTGACGCTTGGGCTTGGCAGCGGCAGCGGCGGCTACTCCTACCTTGCATTCACCGGCGCCAGCAACCTGGGTGTCGGCAGCGGCGCCGGCGGCGACAGCTCTGCTACCGATCGCATCGAGGAGCTGGACATGTATGACGGCGCTAGCTCGGAGGCTGGCAGCGCCGTCTCGGACACGGAGTCCATCAGCCCCAACCACCCCATCTGCGAGACCGCCTCCTCCTGGGGCACCCTGACCGCGGGTCTAGTGGCGCGCGTGATGGCCAGTCTCGCGGCCGCCGGCGCGCTGGGCCCCATGGCGCCGCGCCTGCGCTCGGTGTGCCGCCACTGGCGAGCTGTCGTGGACGCCCATCTGGAGGGACTGGCCCCCAGCGCCATGCGCGTGAGGGTCATCACGACGCGCTTCGCCTCGTTGCGCTCACTGCACCTGGACCAGTGCGCCAACATCCGTAACCGCGACCTGCTACTGCTGTCGCGCTCGCCCGCCACGGGCCGCCTCGCCACCCTGACGCTCGGTGACGACCGCGCGCGCCCCTGGGTCAGCAATCGCGGCCTAGCGGCAGTCTGCCGCATCACCTCCCTCACGCGCCTAACGCTGCGCGACTGCATGTCGATCACCAACCGCGGCCTGGCTCCGCTCGGCTCGCTCACCGGCCTCACGTGCCTGTCGCTACGCGGCTGCCGCAAGCTCACGAACCAGGGCACGGAGGCGCTGCGCGGCCTCACAGGCCTGCAGAGCCTCTGCCTGGCGGGCCTGGTGCGCCTCTCCGACAAGGGGCTGCTGCCGCTTGTGGCCCTGCCGGGACTGCGAACGCTGGAGCTTGGCGGAACTCGTGTGCGCGACGAAGGGCTTGGCGCGACGGTGCGGCTAGTCGGGCTGCGTTGCCTGGTGCTGGGTCGCGAGGAGGTTAGCGAGCCCGGCCTGCGGCAGCTGAGCGCGCTGGCGGGGCTGACGCGGCTGGTGCTGCGCGACACGGTGGAACTGAGCGGCGAGACGCTGTCGGTGCTGCTGCCCGCGCTGAATGACCTTCAGGTGGGTGGATGCAGGCTCTTGAGGTTGGAGTTACGCGGTTGGGTGACGGCAGGCGGCTGTAATGGAGTCCGCGTCCCCTGTAGTTACCACTTTTGTTCGGTCCTGCGCGTCGCGTACATGCTCGTAGCGCCCAAAGTTTCGCCGCTGAGACTATGCCTGTCAGAGCGTGCCGCAATGCACGTTCTGCACGCGCCGGTTAAATCTTGTCCGCCTTCCTCTCTACCCTGTGCCCCAGGTGCTGGACATACAGCGCAACTGGTCCTTCAATAACATGCAGCTGATGCGCTGCATGGGCGCGCTTGCGGCCTCAACCTCCCTCACCGCCCTCGACCTGCGCGCAACCTGGGTCTGTGACACTGGCGTCGCCTCACTGGCGCGCATGCCGTCGCTGCGCCGCCTGGCGATCTCGCCCCAGCACGACCAGCTGAGCAAGTACCTTGGGGTGCTGCCCACGCTGCGCCAGCTGACGGCCCTGGTCATCAGCAACCTCCCCATCCTGCCCTTCCAGCTGGTGGAGGCGCTGGCCGCTCTGCCGCTGCTGCAGGAGCTGGACTTGGCGGAGCCCCCGCCGCCGCCGCCGTCTGAGGGCGGCCCGGCGGCGGCTGCCGTGGCGGCGGCGGGCGGCTGGGCGCCGGCTGCCGCAAGCGGTTGGACCGCGGCGACGGCCGCAACGGCAGCGGCGGTCGCAGCTCGGGAGCCGCTGCACAACATGGCGGTGGCGGCGCTGGGGCGGCTGCGCGAGGTTCGCCACCTGAACCTGTCCAGGTATGTGCCAGCCATGATGTGCATTGCGGCAAGTGGACAGTCTCTGCTGGTGGCGGCGCGTGCGGTTATAGTCACATGGGTGCAGTGTCCGTGCCGGTGACCTTGCGCAAACATGCTCGCACCGTAGTTTGGTTTTGGCTACCACATTGCATGCAGGGCAGTGCGTGGGTTATCATCGACATATGCCGTGTGCTCGTGCTGCATTACGTCACCCGCATGCGGATTCATGCTGCGCCGCTCGTCCTTCATAGGGTTATGTCCCTTCTGGGACACATCCTGTGCTCGTATGCGCCGCAACAGAGCGTGGGCTCTAGGACGGCGGTCCAGTCAATTTGCTCCTGAACATAGGAGGCTGGGTTGGCGCCCTCGCCACGCTCTGAGTCCCCTGACGGCTCAACATCAAGCCAAAATCTCCACTCCCCGAACTCTCTTGCCCCAGGCGCAACCTGCTGCCGGAGCAAGCTCTCTATCTCGCCGTGTCCATGCCCTCCCTGGAGCGGCTCATTGCGCTGCAGTGCCCGCTATCGGCCGCAGCGCTGGCCGCGGTCTGGCAGCGCCGGCCCAGCCTGGTGGTCCTCAGCGGCACCAGGCCCGCCGCGGCCTGCAGCCAGCTTGCAGCAGCGGGCTCAGGGGCGCGCGGCGGGGGCACGGACTGGTGCTGCGCCCTGGACGACATGGACTGCTGCTGCTGAAAGGCGGGATGTCTGGTGTGGAGGGTCGCCGCGGCGGTATGTTGGGCGGAAGGCGTGTGGGGCTGACGTGGATGTCTCGTACGACGGGTGAGTTGGATATGTGCTTAACGGGAAGGTGTGCGGGGTGCGCATGGGCTGGACGGATGAGGGGGGCGCAGACAGGGGGGGCACAAAGGGACAGAGGAGGCTCGCGTGGAGTGGAAATGCACTATGAGTAGTTCTCCTTACCTGTATTCTGGCGAATTGCGCCTGCGGGGACCGTTGGTGAGCCCCTGGGCTGGTGTGTGTCTTTGGCATCCTGGAATAAACACACGTGCTATGTTTGTAATCACTGCTGAGTGGGAATATCAACGACTTTTCTTGGGATAAGTCTGGGGCCATTGAACGCGGAGTGTGTACTCGCCGGCGGTAGCCTTCCCTGAGGGTGCAGACGTGTGCTGTTAGCTGCCTTTGCTGGTCCTAAAGTGCTCAAGGCCATGCTGCCATCTTCCGTTGACGGCCTTTGGAACACATCCTGCTCAAGAGCTCTTGTGCACTTGTAGCATGTCAAGGCAAAGGATGAGGCAGGCTGTGGGGCGCCCATGGTGCATGACGTCCTAGTCGTTGGGGAGTCGGAACTTCGGAGTTCGTAATAGGTTGTTGTTTCGGACCTTTGCGTTGGGCCGTAGCGCTGTGCAATCGATTTGCAGATGCTCTTTGGCTTGACTCAGCGTGACAATGGTTTCTGTGTGCACTTGTTTGGTGCAACCTGAAAGGCTCACTGCCGATGCATCTTAGCGTGGCTCGCGTGCCTAGGAAGATTTCGGCGTTCTATAGACGACCCCTAGAGAGTTTATGTTATCACTATTACGGGCACTTGGTTAGTACCATTCCTGAGGACAATCCAAGGTTTCCTAAGCTGCTGTGGGCAACTCGGTTTGGCAAGAAGCACATACGACATACCGCCATGGGGGCTATGCTGAGGATTATGGGTAGTGACAGGGGCTTGAACGTTCAGGGGTGACACCCATGTCGCATACTTTTTGCTCTGAAAAAAGGCCACTCTAGGAGAGAGGCGGCCGTCGCAAAAAGGCGGGTGCGATGGTACGCCTTCCTGCTGGACCATGTCTCCAGGGGGCATGGTAAGGATGCCGGACTTGTGCCATTTATGTAGTAAGCGGCTAACACGGCTTGACGTGGATGCAAGTAAACGCAGGTGTATGGTCTGAAAGCGGGCTGGTGCCTGTGTGTTTGCAGCTATCTGAAGGGCGTGGTGTGTAATGATAGGTATCCCGACCGGTTCCCGCGTTGCCCCCGCTGCCGCGCTGCATCCAGAACGTCCTACGGTATATCACAGGTCTTACAGGGGCTGTGCCATAAGCGGCGGCCAGCCCTACGTGTTTCCGCAAGCTGCGCGGCTGTAAAGGCAGAAGGTCTGGGCTATTCTAACAGCATCGGTGGCTAGTGGGTCAGATGTGTCACAGTGTCAGCTTTGCTTGGCATCTCCAGCGCAAATAACCCACCGGGCCTTATAACAGCGATCACAGCATGCCTAGCGTTTCCGGCTGCACAGCAATTTCAGTCATGTGCGAAGACACGAGCTTGAATCCCTTTGGGTCCCTAACACGGATGGCGCCTGCTGCCGGCGTATGGCCTGGTACTAGAGCTTTGCAGCAGTTGCAGGCCTTGCAGCGGGGGTCTGCCACACCGTTATCTGAAAACGGCGTCGGGACATGTCGGGACCTAAGACTTTGGGCTCTGCTGAGGCTACCTGCTTGCTGCAAAGTGGGCAGATTACTGCTGCGTACATGAAATGCGCACCCAAAATCATTCACATCGATAAAACTTGCTGGATTGGGAGCCAACCGACCCCCACCCCATATTTCATCCCTCCAGGTGTGCAGAATGGCACTGTTTGCCCAAGGGGCTTGCGGCACTGCATTAGTCATCACATTCGGATTTGTTCCTGTCACTCAGCCATACTACCGGCCACACTATCCATGTTCAGCCGTACGCGCCCACCCGGATAGGGTCGGACCTCCAAAGCAACGGCAATTGCAACCACCACATAGCACCCACGGAAAGACAAAACGCAGCTTAGCGCTCATGTTGGTGGGACGAAGGAGTTTGAAGGGCAATGGTCCTATAGATACCTGCTGAACAGCTGAAGGCAATTGGTTTACCACTGGCCATGCTTCAATCGAGAACTAAATCATTAAATGCAGCCTAGAGGCATTACGAGATTTACGACCCCAACCCCCAAGGTCGTTAAGGCCTATAACCGCAGGGACCACCGTACTACTACCACCAAGCGCTCATTAAGTGTATATATGTTTGTAGGCACACGCGAAACGAGTCTCTGCCCACTTTGGGTACGTCGAGAAGAACCCCACACGCGCCTAGGGCTAACGCAAGACTTGCAGAAATATGAGCAAGTGTCCGTTTTCAGCGCCTTTGCTAGACGGAGATGGTCCGTCGCTGCGCCGCGGCCATCAAAGTTCTGAGCACTTGCGCGTCGACGCGTCCACCGGCAGCTTGTCTAGGACTATTAGTACCCCGCATTTGACCTCAGCAACAGCGGAGGAGACACAAGAACCATCAGCGCGCATGACGACGGGCCACCGCTTGACACGGCGTGAGCTTCGCAAGCTTGGCAAGACCTGGACCCTTTCGGAAATACGAATGCACTCGAGCAAGGACAGCGCCTGGATCGCTGTCGATGGCAAAGTATATGACATCACAGAGCACTTGGCGAACCACCGCGGCTGGGAAGACTCCTCCGCCATCAGCACCGTGCTCAGTATCTTGGCACACAGTGGCACAGACTGCAGCCAGGTGAGAGTGCTTGAGAGGCCCCATATGTTCTGTATTGGGGCCGAGGGTATCCCCTGTGCGACCGTCTTTGTTCTGAATCACGACCCTGCTGCGAGCGTTCTGCGTCCCCCCTGCTCCCCAATTGTCTCCTGACGGGTCCTCGTTCGGGGTAGCTACGCTATGAAGACGTGAGACGAGGTTCACCTAGCCCAATTTGCCTTCTGCTTTTGCCCCTACTCCAGGAGTTCCGGGAGATTCACCGCCCGTACCCGGTGGCCTGGCGACAGCTCGCGGCGTACTACATCGGGGACTTGGCGCCAGAATCGGGTCCCTGAGTGACCACCGTCTACGCTTATAGCGTGGGCGTGAGGCCCTGAGCTTAGCCGACATGAAAATGGTTGTCAACTGGACCTAGGTGTCATCCATAACGTAGCCGACTAGCTGTCCTGTTCCTGTTCTCCATTTTGTGATTCCGTAGTTGACTGTCCAAACTGTATTCTTACCATTCTTTGTATTCTACGTCTTGTATTCTGTATTGCGTACGGTACTCAGGATTGTGGCAGGTTGGCTGTGGGAGAAGATGATTCTAGGCACTCTGAATATGGGTAGCTTCCAGTGCTCTAGTATCGCATCAGGCGCGCTGCATTACATGTATCTGATTTGATGGCAAGCAAGTTCGGTAGTCATCCACGAGAGCACGAGGAATGGAATGGCTAGTAGCGCAACAAATGCGTGCTTACAAAGGCACTTACACGTTACAGTGGAAATCCACACGGGACACTATGAACGACTCCAGTGGACAGGGCCCTCGCTGGAAACCCGCACAAGCCGCGGCCGGCACACCGGCGCGTATTGTAGTTATGATGGCAGAGAAGAATGTGTTTTCACTCTTCACAATACAGAGATGACTAAATCCGTCATGCGCGCAGCCTCAGGAGTCGGTGTAATGCGAATGCTGCACTCTTGCTAAACTAGCAAAGTAGCCGGCTCCAATGTTCACGTTCGTGCGGTATCACACGCAACACCGCGTTCCTTCTCGCATGCCCCCTGTCCTCCCTCATCTCCCTTTTCAGCTGTAGATACTACCATACATGCCGTCCACGGCCAACCGCCACTCAGTTCCGACGATAATTTGCACCACAGCCCAGGATGTCGAGCATGCCCATCGCCCCGGCGCTCTGCGCGCCAGAGCCGCTCGCAGCACCGCCGCCCGCCCCTCCAACACCGACTGGTCCCCTGCCCACCGCCGCTGGCGTGCCACCGAACGCAACTTTAATCTGCCAGGTCAGCTCCTTGACCTGCCGCTGCGCCTCGGCGAGCTGCGGCGAACAAGGGTTGGTGGGGAAGGACTTCTCGGATCAGATGCATGTGGCCAGACAGGGGTCCAGGGGATCACGGCACACGTCATACACGGGCATGGGAATGGGACGGGCTTGGTCTTGTCGGGTCACGAGAGCGCTTGGTCCCGCTGGGCCGCTGCCGTTGAGACTGTTGCGAGCATGGCATCACCGAGAGCGCTGGCCCTTTGTGGCTCACGAGCATGCAAATAAGTTGATGCACTACAAGTTCAGGTTAACGGAACAGGTGAAAGGCAGGCACGCCTTGAGCCGCGAGATTGAACGGGAGCAGACTGCGACCCTCCGCACGTAGCCCAAGGGAGGAACTTGACTACGGAGACAAGATAGCGGCTAGTGTGCGACTCGTTACGACACGGGCAGCTGCTCGCTATTCACGGACGAGGGTTTCCTCGCAGGTCTAACGCTTCAACCAAGTTTGGGTCATGAAGCCACGGGCCTGTATCTGCCTCGTTCTATGTGCCCCCGGCCTACCTCCTTCCAAAGATACGCATGAGGTGACTCCCACCTGCTCTTTTAAGATGGCCACCTCGCTCTCCGCGGACACGGCCCGCCGCGTCTGCACAGCTGCCGCCAGCTCCGCCTCCTCCAGGCGGCGCTGCAAGTCATCGAGAAGGTCCGCCTGGCGGCTGAGCATTCGGTCGGCGGGGGAGGGCGTAGCAATGACGCTGGCGCCAGCACCGCCCCCGTGCAAGGCAAACGTTGGGGAGTCGGCGCCGCGCTCACCTGAAGTGCGCCGCACGACACAGGAGGCAGTTCAGGCGCTGAGGGCCTCATCGGGGATTTTATGCGGACTGGCGCAGGCACTATCCCGGCACAGCCGTGCTGGAGTGAAAAGCCGAGTGGAGCAACGCAGACCGCCCCAGAACCATCTGCAACATGCCATGTTACGCCACCCTTCTGCCACTACCGCTGGGTCGCCGACTGACCGGCCGCCAGCTCCCTCTTACCGAGCGCAAAGCTGGAGGCGCGTCCGAGCGATGACACCGTGGCCAGCCCGGCCGCTGCGCTGCGCCGGCCCTCCTCGTCCACGCGCGCGAGCGCCAACGTGAGCTCAATCTTTGCCATTTCTGCCGCCTCAGCACGCGACTCAGCCGCGCGCGCCTCCGCCGCCGCGGCCTGCTCGCGCTGCAGGGCTGCCGCCACGCGGCGCTCCGCCTCCTCTTCACGAGCCGCCACAGCTGCGGGTAGCGGGAGGCAGTCGCGACCAGCGCAGCGTGCTACTCGTTATCCGCAGCTGGCACCCATACCCGGCATACCGGCATGCAGGTGAACCGACGAGACCGTGCAGTGTGCACCAATGTGCAGCTATTTGGGGCACGGAACATGGCCGCGGCAGGCCTCAGCATCCCAACCATGCCTTACCCCCAGCCCGCCTCACCAGCCGCCACCATGCGCTCGAAGTCGTGCCTAAGAGACTCCCCATCGTGGACAGCCGCCGCCTGCCCCGCACGCTCCTCCGCAAGCCGCGCCTCCGCCGCCGCTACCTTGCCGGCTGCCTCGGCCGCCGCAGCCATCTGTGCGTCGAGCGACGCCTCCAGCCGGGCCGCTGCGTCACGGGCAGCGTCAAGCTCCTGCTGCAACGCCTCACGCTCCGCCTCAGCAGCCTACATGCGTTCAAAGCCAGAGGCAACTCCCGTGAGGCATCCTTTTCACGAAAGCCATCGGCTCAAGAAAGCTATTACAAGCACCATATCGTTGCTGGCCCAGAACCGTACACATCCGGCAATCTCCGAGCAGTGGCCCCTCAACTCCTGTCCATACCTGGAGCCTCGCTGCCGCCTCCTCCGCGCGTTGCTCCGCCGCAGCCGCTGCCGCCACGTGGGATCCCACCTGCGCCTGCACCGCCTCCAGATGCTGCCGGCTGGCCTCCAGATCGCCCTTGAAGCTGCGCTGCAGCATCTGGAACTTGCGGTTGCGCTCAGCAGCCTCCGCCTCCATCGCCCTGCGCATCACGTAAGGCGCGGAGCATGTAAGAGAATACACGATGCGACTTTGGTATACCAATAAAACACGTACGACTGTCGCAGGTGCATGGACCATGCTGCGAAAAACCCGGAGTCGTATGTAGTCAGACATGCCAAGCTACTCAAAGACAGGCACCCGCAGGAGAAGAAAACAATTGCAGCCCTGAGATTGGGAACCCCATGCACTTCCGCGTATGCACCTTTACCCACCTGACCCGTTCCTCGAGCTGCTGCCGCGCCTTGTCCGCTTCAGCCGCTGCGTGCCGCGCTGCCGCCTTGTCCGCTTCGAGCCGCGAGGTGAGAGGGCCGAAGTCCGCCACCTGGCGACGGAACGGATGGCGCGGGCGGAACTATGAGGCCATGCAATCGCCTAGTCCGGTGTCGTGAGAATCACCATTTCGGGCACATGGATAGCACTAATCTTGTATCGAAAAGCGGCCCATTATGTACAACAGCTGACCTTTTGTCGCAGTCGCTCGATGTCACCGCTGGCGGCCCGTAACGCCGCAAGCTCCTCCTCTGCCGTGGCCGCATGCTGCCGCACCGTCTCCAGCTCCGCTTGGGTTTCCTGTCACAGCGTGCGCAGCCGAACCAGAGGCACACGGGGTGGCAGGTCGCGCATCGAAGAATGAACTCAGACAGCAGCACGGCAAGTGCCTGCTGGTTAGCAGAGTCTGTCCAGCGGGTTCCCATCTCCAGTCCCGCTCTCGGCGCACCTGCATTGCAGTAGCATGTCGCGCCGCAGACTCTTCCAACCGCGCCTGCCACTGCTTGATCAGGGCGGCCTGCGCTGACGCAAGCTCCTCGGCGCTTTTAGCCTCGCATTCGGAGCGGACCACTGCCGCGGTGGCAGCAGCAGCGTCACGCTCCGCAGTAAGGCTGTCCCGCAGGAGAGATACCTACGGTGCAGCATCCCAGTCATGTTTGGACTGTGTCATCAAAGCTACTCTCCAGTACAGACCGTAAGGACCCGCAACCCCGCAGATAGCCGCACATCATCGCGCGCGAAAAAAATGGTTCTGGGTGTTCCATTGACGCAAACGAGCTGTTAACGCAGGTAATGTGGTTAAGCATCGCAGTAGAAGTCGTTTCACAACACCATATCACTCCTACGGTGTCTGTAGCTGCGTCTACTTGACACATAGTGGTTTTCCCAAGCAGATCTTCATCTGGTACGTCGAGTCGCCCTCAGACTCAGTGCATGGCTAGCGCACGGCGTCCGCTCTTTCACCCTTACAACAACAACACAGCGGGCCACCTGCCTGCTGTTCAAGCTGGCGCGCTGCCGTGCGCGCCGCCACAGTCTCCTTCTCCATCTGCGTGAGCTTATGCTGGAGAGCAGATACAGCCTCAGCGTGTGCAGCGTTGGCCGCCGCTGCGGTCGCCTCCAGCTCCGCCACCCGCTGTGTGGCTGCGGAGAGGCGCTGCGCCGCCAGCGTGACCTCGGCATGTGAACCCGTGCGAAGGGCCTCGAGCGCAGCGGCCTTCTCGGAGACCTGGGTGTCGGACGGCGGGTCAGCGTCGAGCTAGAGGCCACACTTCTAATGCGACAACGACGCTATGCCTTCCCACTGCCGCACCCCACATGGAGCTCTTTGCCTCTCACAGCAGTATATATCCCGATACATGCCGAGTCCCGGAAATCGCGTTGCACACCTCGCGCTTGGCTTTATCATGGGCAGCCCGCACACTTGACAGCTCAGAGGCAGCTGTATCAGCCTTGGCGTGCCAGTCCTTGACCTCAGCCTTCACCCCAGCCAGCGAGCGCTCCGAAGCCTGCAGTGCCTCCGATCTGCAAGCCACAGGCACGAAACCGGTCGGTTAACAATGCTCATGTCTTCAGGCAAGGGCATACGGTTGGAGGTACACCTGACCGCAGCGCCTGCATCGATCGCGGCAGCCGCATCACTACTCCCAGATCCCTACTGGGAACCATGGTATGCTTACTTGCTAGCCAGTTGCTGCTCAAGCTCGTTGATGCGGCCTTGCAGATGCGCGGTGTCTCTACGCGCCGCAGCAATAGCGTCCGCTGCCGCTCGGGACGCCTCGCCTCCCTCTCCCAGTTGCTGGGTCAGCTCCCGGACTTGCTCCAACAGTTCAGCCACCCGGCCCTGCAGCACTGTCGCCTCCGCCTCCATGTGACGCCGCGCGTTGTCCGCCTCACCACAGCGGCTTCGCGCCTCTGCCAACGACTTCGACGCCTCAGTCGCCTCCGCCTGAAGTCGGCGCACCTCAGCCTCGAGGCGTCCCACGTCCGCCTTAAGGAAGGCCTTCTCGTCGGCAAGGCCCCTGTACCGAGCCTCGGCCGCCTTGTTCGCGGCCTCCGCCTCCTCCCGAAGGGACGCCAGAGCCCGCGCCGCCTCCGCAGCGGCCACCTCCGCCTCCTCGGCACGGGACCTCAGCGCCTCCACCTCAGCTGCGCCGTGCTCCACACGTGCCGCTGAGGTCGAGAGCTGGGACTCCAGCTCCCGAATACGCTGTTCAGCTACAGCTAGCTCAGCGGCGGCGCGCCGCCGGGCCTCCTCTGCTGCTGCGCCCGCGTCGTCGCGCGCCTCCCGGGCTTCCCGCAGCTGAGCCGTAAGCCGCTGCAGCCGCTCCTCCGCCGAGGCCCGCTCCTGCTCGGCCCTCTGCGCCCTCTGCCGCCAGTCATGTAGCTCCACGTCTCGCCCCGCCAACTGATTCCGCAGCTGCGTTGCCGACTCTGCACAGACCTTGAGTTTTGCCACCTCACCACGCAGGCGCTCAAGCTCCTGCTCCGCATCAGCCAGCGGCTTCATGGACCCAGTGCCACTGCTGCGGCGGCGTGCATGCGTCTGCGCATCGGCGGGGCCTGCGCACGGCTTCACGCCGTTCGCAGCGGCTTCAGCAGGCCTGCTCGGTGATGCCGCCCGCGTGCAGGCCGACTGTTTGCCCGACAGGTTTGCCAGTTCCTCCAGGAGCTCGTCCAAGCCAGTTGCGAAGGATGAGCTTGATGCCATTGAGGACTCGTACAGGGCGGCTGCGGACTCCAGCTGCCCAACGGCCACCGTCAGACGCTGCGCCATCTCGGATCCGCTGGAGGCAGCGCGGGCTTGCACGTCCAGCTGCCGGCGCAGCTCCTCGACCGTGTCGATCAGCTCATCCGTCTGCCGCCGGTGCCGCGCCTCCTCCGCCGCCAGCCGCTGCTGCAGGTCCTCCGCCTCGACCGCAGCGGCCGCCGCGCGGCCTTCTGCCTCCTGGCGCGAGGCCTCCGCATCCGCTGCCCGTTTGGCCTCCCGTTCCAGGGCGACGCCCCGCTCCTGCAACGCCTGGTGCTGCCGACCCAGCTCTGCCCGGAGCTGTGCTGCTTCCGACAACTGCTCCTCTGCCTGTTGCCGGGCGACGGAGAGCTGTGAATGGAGCTCGGTGACGGAGGCTCCAGCGCGGTCGGCATTCTGCTGTTGCTGTCGCCGCTGGTCTTCCAGCTCAGCCGCCAAGCGCGAGGACTCCGCAGCCGCTTCCAGCGCCCGCTCTTCCGCCTGCGTGCCGCGAGCCGGGTCACTGATCACCTCGACACATGCCGGCAGCGCAGCATAAAAGCAAGCAGCCAAACAAAACAAGTCACGCGCCGAAGCCTGTCCTAGCCTTTACTGTCAGCTAGCCGGCAACCGCCAACCGCCGCCCTGCCAAACGTGCCCCCACACCAACCTTGCGGAGGTCTCCCAGTGCAGCATCCAGCTGCTGGCGCAGCGCCTCAGCGGCATGGTCGACCTCGCTCGCCTTGCTCGCCTCAGCGATCGCCAGGGCAGCCGCATTCGCGTGGTGCCCCTGGAGCTCTGCCTCCAGCTGCACTAGTCGCTCGTCGCGTTGATGCAGGCCGCGTTGCAGCTCCTCAAGCTGCTGCGCCGTGCCTACTTGCGCAGCCGCCTTGTCACCTTACGGGGAAGCACCACCGCGGATGGCGGAGTGGCGACAAGGTCAACTACTAATCAACATGCGGGTCCACTTGCTCTTCGCAGCCAGGAAAGAAGCCTTAGTGTTCCTCAAATCAATACATCATGCAGTACGATGCAACTGCCCCGGCTCACCAGACGCGCTACTCTCCACTCCTCTTCGCAGCTGCTCGGCCTCCGCCTCTAACTGAAGCAGCTTCCGTTGTGCCTCTTGCGCCGCCTGCTCCAGGGCCGTGTGCTTTGCCTGCAGCTCCAAGTGCTGCGTCTCGAGCTCCGTCAGCTGCTGCTTGGTGGCCATGAGTAGTTGGTACTGCCGGCGGCCCTTCGCCTCCATGGTCTTGGCTTGCGTCTGGCTGGCCTCCAAGGCATCCTGGAGGACACAATGCCAGAACGCGGGAACCGCGGGGGTGAGGGAGCTAACAAATGATGTTAGAACTGGGTGATTCTACCGCATCATCATACAGCGGTTGCGGCAACCAGCGCCAGCTGTTGTAGGGTGTACAGGCGGCAGTCGCTACCCGCATGCGCGCGCTGGGTTGGCGCACCCGTTGTACGTGCACTCTGCGCGTGAAAACCTCGCGTCCAAACACCCAGGAGGCGGCATACTGTAACTATTTTATGAGACGGCTTCGAACAATGCGATTCCGATGAGCGGCGGCAGCAAGCCAGTGCCAGTCTGGGCTGGGAGCCCTTCCTGGTTGGACGAGGGGGACTCACGGCGCTGAGGGGCATCCATGCCTCTGCATACGGCTGCACAAGCCTTGTTGCCCACCTTGAGCCGCCGCAGTTCCTCCTGATCCTCGCTGCTCCCGCTCCCCTGCCCGGCCATCCTGATTGCCTGCTCCAGCTCCCCCTGGATGGCCTCCAAACGCCGCTCCGCGGCCAACCGTGAAGACTGCTCCCGGCCCAGCTCCTCCTTGGCGTCCTCCAGCTCGCCAAGCGCGTCGCTGGCAGCCTGTGTACCGCACGAGTCAACCCACCGGGCAACTGTGCGTTTGGTAGTGGAGATGGCCGGGACGCAAGGCGGCTGCTGTAAATTGGTGCGGCACTTGGGAAAACGCAAAGCGTCGATGTGCAACGAACTCTACGCCAGTGCCAAGGAACTTGCGCCTGCACTGATGGCGCGAAACCCGCTCCGGCACGCTGACGCAGGTACCTCCTCAAGCGCCTGGAGCTTGCGTCGGAGAGCCCCGTTCTCCTCTCGAAGGTGGACGATGAGAGAGCCATCCTAGGGTTGGGCGGGGGCGTTGCGTGCGAGTGTCACTTAGTAGCTCAACTACGAGGGCCGATGGGAAGAGCTGAAGGTGACGAAACGTGCGCGTACCTGCTCACTCAATGCTGATGTAGCGTCGTCCCCAAGACCCCTGTTGTCCGCGGCCTGCAGAGAATGCAGCTTCACTGAACGAGCCACAGTCATCGGGGGTTGGCCCCACCGCCGCTTACCGGCTTGGCGGCCTGGCCGGGCTCAAGCACTAGCACGCTGCTGGCAAGCTTGTCAAGCTGCCCCGTCAGCTGCTGCTTCGCAGAGTTCTGCGGAGCAGGCAGTTGCACGCCATTCAGTGTGCACCTCAGTTGTTCAGCTGACAATGTCCTCCAATGTGACGATCACAGCACGCTGCAAGTGCTGGGAAGGCGAAACACATCTGCCCACATCTGCCCCTGCCTACCAAGGTGGAGTCAAGTCCAGCCTCCTTGATCACAGAGCCAGCTTGCTCAGTTACAAGCTTTGTAATGTTGTTGAGCGACCACATTCCTCCTAATCCTGCTCAATGGTGCACCGAGCGTGTGTGTGTCTCCCGTGTTACTACGGTTTTCCTTGCAAACTTGCAAATAAGTATAAGTGCTCGTCGGGTACCAGGGAGGTGTGCACTGCGTTGCACGACACCTTTGTGCGAACCGTGCGAAATAAGCAATGTGTTGCCACATCCCATATCTGTCCATTCTCACACGAAACTGCCTTTGCTGATGCGTTATCGCCTTGCTTTCCGCAAAACCCCGCGCACAACAACGCGCTGTGACCAACGTCACTGGCTTTGCTGCGTGTATGAACATCTGTAGTAAGACGATGTCAGCGATGTAGGCCAGCTTGGTTTGGCTTTCCCGGAGAAATGGCGTCGAGCGTCAAGTTCAAGGAGGCGAGTGATTTATGGAAGGAAGCTCTTATATTATGGCTTTGAGCTTTGCGAGTGTGCAGCTGCGCGCATGCGAATAATAGCCGTGTCCTTTCGCTGACCTGCTGCCAGCGAGCCTGCTGCGGCTGCGGCTCGCTGCTGTGCGCTTCCAGAGTTGCTTGCAAGGCAAACTGGTTTCATCTTGAGGATCATGACATGCCCCCGCCGTTCCGCCTGCTGCTAAGCTGCTTGCAACCTCATGCATACAGCAGACATACATACCCACCGCACCTCGCCCCACCGCAGCCCGTTTCTGCAAGCTCCTAACGCACACTAACCCCTCTGTGCGTTCAGCAGGTGGATGCGGTGGTGCTCCAGGACCCGGAGGAGCACAACTACAGTGCCCTCTACCAAGCTGCCTGCAACCTTCCAGAAGTGATTGTGGATGTGCGGGGACTTCGGCGGGCGCGGATCCTTGGCGGCCACCGTGCGTCGTGTGCTTCCATCTTCGTCGTGCCTGTCCCGGCAGACACAGTACCCAAGCACGCCCCCCTGCTGCTCAAACCCAACTATGGCCTATGCCCACGCACGAACGGGGTTGCAAAGGTTCTGCCCGTCGCGGAGCCTACACGTGGCGCCCGAGCACTTTCACTCCTGGAGTTCTGGTGAGTACAAGTTGGAAAGGGGTTTGGAGGGATCAGCGGCGACGTGATAAATCTATCTATTTATAATTATTGTTTGGCACAAATATTTCCAACACGACCAGCTAGCTGGTTTTCATTCGCTGCGGCACTTTGCATGCGAAACGGGGAAACGGTTCAGAAGAGGTAGGAGTGAAACTGCACAGCAGGACGCAACACGTACGCCAACAGGGATCTTCTTGGTTTGCTTGTTAGTTAACGTCACAGAAGTCTTGATTCATCAGTTGCGCTGGGCTTTTCGCTTTGTTGCTGCTTCGTTCGCCCGCCCTACCTAAGCTGCGCTTCCAGTGCGTAGTGGTAGCCAAACCTAATCAACACATGGTACATGCATGAGTGCATACATGGATGTATGGTCGCATGCATGTAAAAAGTATTACCGGTCCTACATGCTGGATGCAATTTATCCAATCATGCGGAATGCCCATGGCTGCTGCTCCCTGTCATTGTCAATAGGTTGGGCAATGACGGCTCAAGAGTCCCACAGTCTCAGGCCCCAGAAGACGAACGGCAGTCGGACCAGGAATGCCTGCGGGATTGCCTGGTGGTGGACCCAGCTGGGAAGGTATGTACGCCTTGTCCACCCTACCTTCTAGAGCTAGATAGAGATGTATGGGGAAAACAAGATGACAAACACATTTGTGTTTGTCATTGTACCAGCTGGTAACAGTAGTGCGGCCATCCGTGCGTGCGCGTGATGTACTTGATGGCTGGCTTGATGAGCAGCAACGGTTACATATGATGTTACCCTACATGCATGCATGATGCCCGACTCAACTACAACAAGAGCCACCCTTGATCAAGCTAGCTAACGCCCGCCGTACGTAACGTACCTGCCTCAGGCCGAGATGAGCCTTCTGGACTACTTGAAGCAAACGGGCGACATCCTGGGCGGGCCGCGGCTGGTGGGGCGCGCCATTCGTGTCTTGTGGTGAGTCCGCCGGCGGCATGCAACTGTCTATGCTGTGTAGCTCCGCTTCAGCACTCCTGGTAGGGTTCTGTATGGTCACGCTTTGTGAAGTGCGTGCGCGGGCAGACGTGCAGCAAGCTAAGCCCGCCACCTGCTGACGTACGTCATGTATGGGGTAAACGGGCGGCCCTTCATTATTACCATACATGCATGCAAACACGTGTTTTGCTCCATCTACCATCACTGGGCCGGTCCATCCATGCACATGCGCTATTGACCAAAAGGGATTCATTGCTGCGGTACGGGTGCAATGCCTCAGATAGACCAGAGCCAGGAGGCCACTTAGCCTGATAACTGTAGACGCAATCAGTAAGCCGCTTGTACGTACATATGCATGCAGCACGGTGCACATCTAGCTATGGGTAAGATAAGATAGCA
This sequence comes from Gonium pectorale, assembly GCA_001584585.1. Lineage (NCBI taxonomy): Eukaryota > Viridiplantae > Chlorophyta > Chlorophyceae > Chlamydomonadales > Volvocaceae > Gonium > Gonium pectorale. Next base: position 388,795 of record LSYV01000015.1, read on the forward strand.
CTGGGAGGGTCCAGATTCTTGTTAATTACATTGCTAAGCGTCATGGCATGTGCACCATAGACTGGCTGCTGATGAGTTATGTGAGTATAAATGCTGGGACTTTAAGCAATGACGCTAACGGATGCTGGCTAGCTATTACGGCAACACGCACTGGCAGGATTTGGACATGCATGCCCTCCTGGTTTTCCCATGATTGACTTTTGTTATCATAGTCAAGAACACGTATCTGCAGTTGAGTGCTCCTGTACCTACTGCACCTTCCTCTATTAGTGCACCCTTCGATTAGCTAGGGCGACGCAGTCCATCGTGCCGGGTGCGCCGCCTCTATGCGCAGGCCGTCAGGTCGCTGACAAGCAAGCGAACTTCACGCATCGCAATCACAACGCATTGCTGATGTTTCATTCTACAATAACCGCTGTTGTGCGCGGAGGCGTTGGTATGAACATTACGACTGCTGGCACAGCCATCCCCAATAATCAACGCCCCATCCATCCCCCGTCAACGCCCCATCCATCCCCCAACCTAGATATATATATCTAGCTGCAGGCCTACCTGCCTGCTGCCTGCCTGCCCGCCACATCGTCAGCCTGCTGATGATTATTGCAAGTTCATACTACACACACACACACAAACACGCTTCAGCATATTGCCATGCCTCCCGTCTTATATATGTAGGTGGGACGAGGCGGACGATAATGGCAGGTACGACCCGAAGTGGTTTCTGGCGGAGATTCGCAAGTACGATGCAAAGTCTGGCAAGCACTCGGTAAGACCATCCCTTCGTTCTCATCAGTATCCCGGATGTCGCCTGTTGCATGCCTTACTAGATAGCTTTCTGCCTCGCTCGGTGGCCTACTAATATGGCACGCGGCAGCACCGTGCGTGCCTACTACTATCCGCGCACCCTTACCCGTGGGTTGCCTCGAGCGACCGACGTCCTTAATACACACCCGTGGTTCGCCGGGCGTATATATTATTATTGTTTATTTCTATTATCTATCCACGCTCCCTTAGCGTTTGCGGTACATACGCACCTGTGCTTGTTATATATGCTGTTTAGTATGCTCGATGCAAGCTAAGCTAGCTAGCTGATGGATGGATTGTTGTGCATGATTTTATGATGCCTGGGGACGTAGTGATGTGTAGGTTTTATTCGCTTACTATTCCCCATGTATCCATCTATCTCCACCTTCATCTTCACGTACCTTCATTCCCCTTCTAGAGAAAGGTTATACCCTTTCCTACACCATCTATCTATCACCATCCATCCCTATGATCTTGACCTCCATGCCCACACACAGATCAAATACAAGGTGGTGGACCTGGCGGAGCCGCAGGAGCAGATCTTTCTGGCGCTGACGCTCCACCACATGAGCCGCTACGACCCGGAGGCCCTGGATTGCGCCAGGCCCGCACAGCCGTGGGCCCTCGCCAGCAGCAATAACCACGTAAGTGAACCCTCCGTAGCGGTGTATGTGATTGGTAGGTTGTGCTGTCTTAGGGCATGCACGCCGGGTCGCGTTATTACGTGCGCGATAAAGGGGAACTTAACTTAATTGTACATGTGTAACAGTCTGCGTGAGGCAGCACCTAGCCAGCGATGGCAGCTAGCCGCACCCTGCTTACTTGTGCCATGCATGCATGTGTGAAGCAGTGCACCGTACCAGTGAGCAAGTGGCCGTCAGGGCGGGCGGGCGTGGCCGCCTGCAGCAGGAAGTGCGTCGCAGGGCATCCATCTGCGTGCAGGCAGGCACGCCATGCATCTCTCGTACCCCACAGAATTACTACCTGCCGAGAGTTTTACATGCCGCATGCATACATATATATCTGCACAATATGGGCGAAATAAAATTCTTCTGTCCGTGCGACGCAAACTACCACCTTCACGGTGATACCAGCAGGACGGTCTTATGATATGTCTGTGAAAATTTACGATACCCAATCTCACCCAGAACCCATACAAGCCCTGCCGGCGGTCGATAGTGTGAATCACCGCCGGTTGATAGTGTTGTAAGCGAATTTGCTGCTGCTCGTAATAAGCATGCCACGTGCAAGACCTGTATGTGGGCAATTCGACTATGTCTTATGAATTAAACGACGGTATGCATGCACGCATCATTGCATGCATGATACAACACAACCTATGCCACTTGATTGGCTGTACATAGTGTCCATGCAGTACTTCGGACGTTTTCAGGTAGCCAGTTGTGCCAGCGAGGCGCAAACGTGCATGCATAGGGTGTATATATGGGATAGCGACTTTATATTGCAGCTTATTTCGAAATGATGATGTGCAGCACCCCGCCGTAAGTAAGCACGCCGTCAGCCCGCTAGCTGCTTGCTTGATGAATGCTGCAAATCCAAATATCTGCCGCTGCTGATGTATGGCAGGCTCTATCTGTTGGAGAATGTCAGGCGGACGGCTGGGATTGCGTACGAATTGCGGGCGGCTCCCCACCATTGCCTCTAGGTGACGGAGCCACACCTGACTGAACCGCTGCGCTCCCTGCCTTGATCCACCGCAGGATGCGCCCTCGTCACCGTCGGATGACGACAGGAGCCCGGTGGCAGTTGTTGCTGCAAAGTCACAGATTCAAATCAAGGCCGAGGCGCAGGATAACGCACACCCGAAGGCAGAGCAGCAGCAACCAGACAGGCCCGACACCGGCGCCGGCGCGCGCCCAGCCGGCCTTGCAGATGCAAACCCTAAGATACCCCTGCCTGGCAGCGGCGGCTTCCTGTCAAGCGGTCGCAGCGGCGGCCGGGGCAGGAGCCGAGGCCGTGGAGCTGGCGGCCGGGGCATGGGGGGGTGCGCTGTCGCCGGCGGTGGAGCCGGTGCAGCTAATCCCCCGGCAAACACCGACGCTCCGGCGTTGTCCACTGGTGGCCACACCGTGAGTCCGGTGCAGGTACAGGTGGTGCGGAGGAAGTACCGGCGCAGCGCGCCGCTTCTCGGCGGGTCGCGGGAGCTGGCTGCCCTTCTAAAGCACGACATCGGCAGGCCGGTGGTGTCGCCCGCCGGCGAGGATGGACGCGAAGCCGAAGCGGCGTTGCCCGAAAGGCGCGAGACGCGGATCGCCAAGCCAGCCGTGGCCCAGCCAGCAGCAGTGGCGGCGGCGGGGTTGGGGCACCCCCGGCGCAAGACATGGCACGCCGCAAACTGCGGTGATGGCGGAAGGCCCGCGTCGGAAGCGACGCCGGCCGACGCAGCCCCGTCGGGAGGGGGCCCCAGCCAGGCCGGAGGTGCTGCGGTGGGGCGGCGCGTGCAGCCCAATGCCTGCGAGACTTCAACCGTCGGGAGCCTGAAGTCCCCGCTGCAGGACCCGTGGAAGAGCAGCCAAGCCTCGGCCGACAGGAAGCAGCGAAGCATGCAGGAGCTTGCGGCGCGGGCGCAGAGCGTGCAGCGCGCAGCGCCGTGGGAGCTCCTGAACCTGAACAAGGACCTTCCCCGGGCTTGGCCTCCGGCGCCCATTGGCCTGCCGCACAAGAAGCTGGGCCGGTCCAAGTCGGCCGCTAACTTGGCTGGAATCCCTGCCGGCCGCTCCGGGCCCCCTGCAGGCGGCTCCGGGGCCGATGCTGGAGGCGATGTGGCCGCTGCCGGCGGTTCCGGGGCAGCCGGTCTAAAGCAAGGGTCAGGGGCGGGGACGTCAGCCAGGACGCTGCGTGGGCGGCAGGATGGGGACGACGGCAAGGAGAACATGGACCCCCCGCTGAAGCGCGCGCGATTGGCCCAAAGTGCACGCTCGCGCTCGCGCTCTGGTGCAGACGCCAGGGCAGATGCGGGGCCGCAGCCTGGCAATGCGCCGGCTGCGCCGGTTGCTGCAGCGGATGGACCAGCTGGGGGCATGGCGGCGGAGCCCCGTGACGCGGAGGCGGCCAAGGAGGCACCCCAGCAAGAGCCCGCGGTCAGAATGACTGAGGCCGCCGCAGTACAGCCGCCGGAGGCTGTGACGAAACGGGAAGCTATCGACGGGCGCACTGTGGACGTTGCCAGCGCCAGCGGAGGGACTTCACCCGCCGCCGGAAGGCCGGTGAGCGTCCTCCGAGGCCGTCGCGTCAAGCTTGCCAGCAGCGCGCCTAAGGACAGTGCTCGTATGAAAGGGCTCAAAACCGCAGATTCACTTCCGGCACTAATGCAAAGCGACGATTCTGCGGAGCCGTCGACACAGGTGCCTGCAAGGAATGCGGATGTTTCTGCAGCAGCCGCAGCCGGCGCTGACGCCGCGGCGGCCCCCGCTGCTAGCTTGCCGGACCCGGCGCTTGGATTGTCACCGAAGCCGTCCAGACCACGGCGGGAGCTTGCTGGCCTCTTGCGCGACCAGGCAGGCAGGCAGGCAGTTAACACCTCCCGGGACCCTTCCGGCTCAACGCCGCGTGACGGCGCTGCCGCCGCCGTGGACAAACCGGTCACGACGGCAGCCTCACCCGGGTCGCAACGGAAGCCAAGGCCCACGGTCCTGACGTTGGGAGGGAGGGCCTCAGCGGCACGGACTGCCCCAGTCGCAGCCTCGTGCGTGGCAGCAGACGCGGACGCGGCGGCCATTCCTCAGGCCGAGCCAGTGCGCAGTCACGAAGCGGTCGCAGGGCTGCGGAGCTCCGAGCCGGACGCGGCCGCTGCCGCCATCGCGTCCGAAGGGAGGCACGTCGAGGCCGGTGGCGCTGCGGCTGCTAGTGACGCGGAGGTTGCCCCGCAGGCAGCGCCAGAGCCTGTGGTCCTAGAAGCAGGCGGCGCTGAGCCAGCAGCAACGCAGAACGCTTTGGAGGCCGGCGTGGTCGCTGCCGCGGAGAAGGTAGAGGGGGGGCCCATGTCGGTTGACGAAGCTTACAGCGCCGACTTGCAGCTGCCTCCAGTTCCGGGAGGTGGCGTGGAGGATGCGGCAGGCCGGGAAGGGGAGGAGCCTGCGCAGTTGATCGTCGAGTGCGTCGTCTCCACGCCGCAACAGGAGCACGCAGATGGGGCCCACGGCATGGAGGTGGCGGGCGTGAGCGAGAGCGAGGGTGAGGGCCAGGACGGCCCGGGGGCAAGTGGTGTTCCGCCACCGGGATCGGCACTTGCGCCCCCACGGGGCCCTGGAGTGGGCGCCGAGGGCGGACCTGACGCTGGTGGGCAGGCTGGGAATGGCAGTCCGGAAGTCCGAGAGGCGACTGTGCAGAGAGCGGCAGACCCGCAGGTGGAGTGGACCCAGCATGCGGAGCTGCCAGCCGATGGCATTGCGGGTAAGGCGCTTTGGTAGCGCGGCATTGTAGCCCTCCTGTTTTGCTGCGGCTCTTATTACGCGGGATGATGCCGTCTGCAATGTGCCTTAAGCCGTGCCCGCTTGGCAGATCATGACTAGATTGTGTGCTGATGCAGATGGAGGAGCGCGGGCTCATCGGGATGCCGAGGCGCAGGCGCAGCCAGTCCGTGTGGACGCCGCTTGCGGCGCCGGCAGCGCCGCCGTGGACACCGCAGCCCAGACAGAGCCCGGTCGCGCCGTCGTGGACGCGGGCGCTCAGGCCGACGCGCAGGAGCTGCAGCAGCCACCCGTGGAGCCGTGCCGTTCCAATATGGCGGGGATGATCCCTTCCGTGGAAAAGGCGACGGGGGCATCCCCGGCAGTCAACGACACGGCCGTGGGACCCGACGCTGACACCGCTGCGGCGGCGGAGGCATGGCAACCGCCGGCGCAGCCGCCAGCAACACTCCATGCAGCAGCGCTTCAGCTTTCGATGTCATTGGCGGCCATGCAATCCGTGTTGGCTGGCGCCGCCGCCGCCGGCGAGGGCCCCTTGGCGACGGAGAGCGCACAGGGCGAGGCCAGCGGCCGGGTAGACGAGGACGCGTCACTCGGGCACCTGATGCTGGCCATTTCCCAGACGTCGGGAACGCACCGGATGGCTTACCTGGCGCGGGTGGTGGACCTGGTGTTGACTTCCCTGGCGGACGACCTCACTGCAGCCGCTGCTGTGGAGCTCTCGCAGCTTGCAGCTGGTGGGTTGCTGCCACCGCCGCTGCAACCACCATCGTCGGAGCCGCAACAGCACGCGGGCGCACCGCCGAATAGCAGCCGTCTTGCAGCACCGCTGGACGCGGTGGTGGCCGCTGTGCAAGCCGACGGCGCGCGCCAGCACCGCGCCCCCGCCGCCGACGGTGCGCTTGGAGCCCCATCTGTCGAGTCGGCGCGGGCGCTGCCGGCGGTCCCCCCCGCGGTGGTGGATGGCGAGGCTGCACCGTCGGCCGTGGTCCACGACGCCATGCTCGGCGGCGCCGGGTCCGGCGGCTTGGCAGGGACTCGTTCCCCGGCTCCTGGCGCCACTCCGGCCGCCACGCCCTCCGCCTCCACCATCACCGACCCGGCCATGGCGGCCATGGCGGCGGCGCAGCGCTCGGCGGACGATGTAACACGCCAACCCACGCAGCGCGCCGGCCGGCGGCGGCAGCGAGATCCCCTGCAGGGGCAGAGCGACGACGAGGTCCGCGTGCAGGCAATGCTGGATGGGCTGGCTCACAAGCAACTGCAGTCGGCACAGGATCCCCCCAGCGGCAAGCGCCGGCGGTTGACAGGGTCGACCGCCTCCGCGGAGCGTTGCGGGACCCACAGCGCCGACGGAGTAGATGCCTACCCGACAAACATGAGCCTCGGCGACGGCCTGGCGGCTGCAGCCCGCGCGGCGATTGGGCAGTCTGCTGACGGGGTGTTAGGCCTGGGTGGCGGGCCCGGGGTTGGGACTCGAGTGGGCCGCGAGGCCCAGGGCAGAGTGTCCCGTCACACCTCTCGCAGCTCCCTGATCAGCAACCCCCGCAGCGCCGGGCAACCCGAGGCGGGGTCTGGCGGCCTGGGGCCCGCAGGCAGCACAGTCACCATGCTTGGGGCGCGGGCGTCTGGCGGCGCCGACAGCGAGAGGCTCAATGCCCTCGTCTCAGCCGCGGAGGCGGCTGCCCGGGAGGACGCAATGCCGCAGGCGCGGCGGGAAGAGGCGGTGCCTCAAGTGCTTTCCCTGGGCCACGGGTCCGGCAACCAGGCATCTCGGCGGGGCCGGCAGCCGGCAGGCGAGAGGCCACCGCGGCCGTCCCAGCAACTGAGGACTTCGCCGGACGGCGCCCTGCCCTCGCTCGAGCAACAACCGGCGAGGCAGCAGCGCGGCCGGCGGCAGCAGCAGCAGCAAACGCAGGACCATGCAGCAGATGCCCAGCAGCAGGTGGAATCGGAGTTGCTGATGCATGAGCTGCAGCAGCAACAGCAACAAGAGCAGCAACAAGAACAGCGTCAGCAACAGCAACAACAGCTGCAGCAGCAACAACAGCAGCAACAGCAGCAACAGCAGCAACAGCAGCAACAACAGCAACAACAGCGGCAGCAACAGCAGCAGAGGCATTGGCAGCAGCTTCAACAGCTGCAGCAACAGCAACAACTGCAGCAGCAGCTGCCCTCCTTCCTGATGAGTAACGGCAGTGGGCAGCTGACCTTCGCCCACGGGCTTGGCAGCAGCAGGCAGATGGCGGCACAACTCCAGTTTGCGCAGCTGTCGCACTCGTACGCTGAGCAGGCGCTTTTTGAAAGTGGGCTGGACGGATTTGAGGGAGGCGTGCCCGACGTTCTGAACCTAGCTCCCCGCGACGGCAGCGATGGCCAGCAGGATTACGACTCTCACGGCGCTGTCACCATGTCGGCGGCCGCCGCCGTCGGTCTACAACAAGGCAACGGCGGCGGTAGCGGTGTGCTGCTGCCCGTGGTCGAGGCGCGGGCCGGGGGGCCGAGATCGCTGTTGCTGCGCCCGCTGTCCAGCGCGGCCTCGGGGCCAACGGCGCTCTACAGGGATATGCGAGACGTTATGCTTCAGGGTGTTGACGAGCGGGAGGAGGACGGCAGCCGCATGCGTGTCCCGCTGGCAGTGCAGCAGCCGCTAGACCTGGCCTGCTCCGTGTACCAGGCGCCCGTCGCGCCGCGCGGGGCCACCCGCGGGCCGGCGCTGCAGCTGCATGCCCTGACAGACGCGGACCTGCTGCTGCAGCAGCACCTGGCAGCGAGCGGCCTGACCGCTTCGGAAGTGCTCACCGGCACGCTCCGCAGCGGCAACATCCAGTCCGCGCTGTACGGCGCGGCGCCTCGCGCGAACGACCTCTTGCTGCAGGCGGCGTACGGGCAGGTGATTGCCGTGCCGGCGCGGGGTGGCGTGGTGCTGCGCCCAGCTGGCTCGATGCTGCTGGACCAGGGCGGCGGCGGGAGGCTCGCGGCGACGACGGGCAGGGGCACGTCTGCGGTACTAGATGCCGGAATGGACGGCGGGCCGGTGGGGCTGTCGGGGCGGACCTGAGTTGGGAGACGGGTCCATACGGAAGGAAGGGTGCGCGGTTGCCGATAGTCGAGTAATGGCTGGGTTGTGGGCGGAAGTTTGGCGATGGAGAGCTGGTTTTTAAGAGAAACCTGCCCATGCATGGGACAGGCGTGTGTAGGGAACTTGAGTCCTAGGCGAGCTGGTAACGGCCGCGCGTTACGGGATGAGGGGCTGGCACGATGCAGGCTCGTGTTGTGACGACATGCATGGTGATATTGAGAGCTAAAGCACACACACCCTGCGCAGGGAGGCGCTGCGGTGTGCGCGAGGGTGGGCTGCAAGGGAACGGCTGTTGCGTGTATGTGCCTGGGATGTGAGGGGGCGACGCATAAACAGATTCCGCATGGGGACGGTTCCTTTCCCAGACTGCCTGCTTGAAAATGCGTAGGCATTTAAGGGATGTACATTAATGGTATCGCATGCCGACATTTGGGCAGGGGCCAAAACGCGGAAGACCCAACGCGGAAGACCCGACGGTAGGAAGCGCGCCAGACTCGGCCAGACATGCGCACGTACGGCGATGTGCAAAGTGCGCCAGGACACGGGAATTCGCCCCATGGCTGTACGCTAACTGGTTGCCGGTGGCTCAGCTCAAGTCAGAGGCGTGTTTGGCTGCACATGTACGTTCAGTAACGTTGCTTCTGGAGGTAACTATGATTGTTGGAGCTGTGGCAGGGCTGGATGTTGCGGATGCGTGTGGGTGATGAAGCGTGAGGGCTGCATATCCGGTTTGAAGATCCGGCTTGGCTCCCTCTTGTCTGTAGAGGGCCGAGTACAAGTAAACCGTTGACAAGGCGTGTAAACCGTTGCGTATCTCTCCTATGTCGTCAGGTCGCTGCTACCGCCAAAACACACCCCGTTCAAACGCTACATTGGAGGCCAGGTCAGGGCCGTGGGAGGCAATCAGGGCTTTCTTTATAGGAGCTGCATACTCGTGTACTGCAGCCACCGTGAGCAACACTCGCAGACTCAGGCCCATTATGAGTTGACTTTGATGCCCAACACTGTGAGGGTGTATGGAGTCAGTAGGGAAACGCCCGGCTCCCACTCCAGGTCAGCCTGGCCACAGCTGAAATCAACATTCAGCCTAGCCAGCGCCACTGACGGTATTATGTACAATGGTGACACATCCATTGGGTGTTCGAGTGCATGGGCTCCAGGCTAGGCTGGTTGCTCGCCTGCGCCTGCTTGTTTATTAGGAGCATGCACTCAGTTTTGCATTTCCGAACGCACAACATGCCGTGCTTGATCAGGAACGGAACCCGTTGGACAAGGCAAGGCACTTTGGACTTGACCGTCCACCTCCCATACACCGCCAAAGCACCGCCGCGCAGCACATCAGCTCCTCGCCCGTCCGAGAATGCCCCCACATACTCGCCCACGCTGACGGTGCGGTTTCAGGTGGCCATGACTACCACTTTGCACGTCAAGACCGCCAACGCCGCCACAAGGTCCCTTATGTAAATTGCCGTTCGATGCTCCGAAATCTTCCCCATCCCCGACCTCACCATGATTCCCACACACGGACACACGACTCGCAAGCCGGCGCACTCATACCATCACGGGCTGTGTAGCTTTCTGGCTCAAAAGGCCATATCAACGCCTGCCTCCGACGTTACCTCGTATGTATGTCTGCCGCGCCAAACCATCGCCTAAACCACAAGTCTGCGACAAATTCTTCACGTAAGCCATTGTCCTTACGTGACCACATGAAAGTACCAGACACATGCCGCATGTGCGCATGGTCCTCTGCTCTATGGACCCATTGCAGTCATGAGCGGCCCACGGCGAGAGCTCCACATGACCACCGCGTGTAAGCTCCACATAATCTGCGCCAGAGATGGGGATGTACAACCAATCACAAACAATCCAAGCCTTGATTGACCGAAAAGAGAGCGATTCCTGATGATTGCACACACGTGCGACCGTAACAACACATCTACATTCGCAGATGGCAACGTAGGCAATCGCATAGATATGGTACGGCCACATGCTCGTCTGATACCGTCTATCGTAGAAGTGGTTATGTCAGGCGCGTCGAGAGGCATGCGCCCGACTCTACTGTTGCGAAAGGCCTTACAGCCTACCATGAAAGTCCCCGCAAGCAGCGCCAGAGTGGCGCTGAGCCGCCGCGTGCCCCAGCCCATGCCGTCTTCGGCAGCGCCTCCAAATAATTGGCTGCCCGCCTCCGAGATCGTGTACAGTAGGAAGTCAACTGCATGTTAAAGGAAACATGGGAAACATGCAAGGAGGAACCCCGATGCCCCCAGGTGAGCATGTTGTGCGCGGGCCAGTTGCATCTATGCGAGATTGTGAACTTGGTTGCAGCCCAGCAGGCAGGCCATGTTGGGTGCAGAGCCCAAGGAGCAGGGGAGTTAGGAGCAGCCCCAGCAAGCGCGTATGGACAGTCCAAGCAAGGAACTGCGAGTCTCCGATTGGAGCTCTGGAGTCTTGCCTGCAAACACCCGCCCGCGCACTCCATCTGGAAGGCGATGCTGTAGGATCGCCAGCGAGTGAATGTAGAGCGTGTTGCTCCCTACGAGGCACGCATCGAAACAGCGTGTGATGAGGCGACAAGGAATGTGCCGCATACAAGTGGGCAGGCGTATGGAGCGCATTGGGCTCGGATCCAGCCCATTCCGGCCCAAAGATTCGTGCACGCTTCCTCGGGTACCGCTGCGGTGACAGCACTGCGCGGGGCGGTGCACCTACCCCGAATAAGAGCTTGTACATGGACGATGCCACGGCGGAAGTCGTGTTGAGGCTCCAAACCATCTACTTGCCCACGCGGCACGCACACCCCTCACGCGCCCACACGTATCGCACATCCGGCGTACGCCCGATCCCTGCAATCCGCGCACCTGACGTCCGGATGACGGTGGCGATAAGTACGTGGGTGATGTTTTGCGCGGCAGCCATGATGCCGTACCCCGCCAACAGCATGCCGAACGCTGCCGCGATGGAAATCCGCCAGTAGCGCGCGACGCCCGGCGTGACGCTGTTGGCCACCAGCGGCCCCACGATGCTGCCCAGCCCTACTGCCACCAGGATGAAGCCCAGCGTCTGGTCGGCGCCGCCGAGCGTCTGAGGAGTGACTGAGGCGGCGGGGAACGTGACAAGGACTTGCGGCACTATGAACACCGGAAGACGTCAGAGGACGAACGATACGCGAGGGGAAAAGAATTCCTCGGAGCAATACAGAAAGATGGCTTTGACGGTAAGCGAAAGGTACATGCCGACTGCCATGTAGGGAAGGCGCCCACCTACCTGCATCCTTGGCATCTGCGAAAACCTACGGGGCGAGGGGCATTCAGGAACATTTGTCTCTGATCCTGGGCAGTGGGCACAGGCATCGGCAATGTGCTCAGGCGGGCGAGAAATGACTAACTTCTGTGGACAAGCGGGCACCCCCAGAGGGATTGCGCACGTCAGCACCCCACGATGCTGTCTGGCGTAACCGCACCTGCCGTTCAGGACGTCTGCAGCGCCCCAGCACATCGCTCCTGTCGCCTTGATCCACACCAGTGCGGCCACATCCCAGTTGGGCCGCTGTGCCATGTAGGCGAGCGCGCCGAGGCAGCCACAGCCGTACGAGTCCGAGTCGGCATCCCCTCCGGTGCTCTTCTCCAGGCCAACGTGTGGCTCCGCAGCACATGTCTGCGGGTCCTCGTGCGGTGCTGCGAGCAGCGGGTGGAGCTCCGGCGGGCCGCTTTCGTCGGAGGCCTCTAGCCCTCCTGGGGCTATCGTCCTCGGTAACCTGTGGCAACGGAGGACACAGAATATGCACCAGGCACCAGGTGAAAAGGATTCGTTGAGTTCACGACAGGGCCTTTGCTAGCGATAGCTGACCTGCCAGGGATGAGGCCTTCGATCGCTCACCGGGAGGCGGGCCCCGCCGTGAGCTGTTGTTGCTGCCTCACGAGCTGCAGCAGCAGGAACGCCGCGAGCAGGAACGTCATCCCCTCGATCCGGAAGCAAAGTGCAACGCCGTACACCTCCGCCGTACGTCCAGCCTGCAATGGCGGTGGGTTGAATGCGTCGCCTAGGGGCACGTCAGCCCATCGAAGGGAGGTGGCGTCCAAACCGAGCCGTGTATGGCAGGGGTTGCGGCTAACGCGCGAGCAAGATGTGTCAGCCGCTCTAATAGCACGACGATAGTAATACCATAACCTGAAAGTGCCAAGCGGGATACATGCCTAATGTGCAGGGCGGCTGCCATTTGGCAGTCCAGTCCCACCCTGCCGCCTGCGCTGGGTTGCCTGCGCCCCCGCAAATCCAACTCGCCACTGCAGCGCCGCCCAATGCCATGAGCGAAAATCCGAAGGTATCGAGTGTTCCCGCCACACACAACAGGTTGCGCGGGACAACGGTTGGGACGCAGGCCATGCGCGCTGGGTCGTAAAATGCCTGAGAGGAGTACTGCAGGAAGATGAACGGGTACAGCAACCTGCGTGGCATACATGGGGCCAGCACGCATGGCTTGGCTTGCAGCGTCAGGGGCAATAGTGGCTCTTCCGTTGGTAAGGTCCCAGGCTTGCAGAATGATAGATGCATTGCTATGGGTAACGCGGGCGGCTGCATCTACGGCACCTTTGGGAAAAGGCGTAAAGTGGGAAGGTGCTTGGGAGCAGTAGGGTGGTGCCGTGCACGCTGTGTTGTGCACTACTTAAACAATTGCACGCTGTCGTGAACACTGACAGCATTCAGCGATCTATTGATTGTCCAAGAGTCATGATTCATGAACGTAAGGACACCGCTCGAGGCGCTCGACGAGCCCATCGGTCATGCATGCACGCCGGCCGCTCACCCAATCTGCTGGCGCACTTGCACGAGTGGAAGCGCAAAGCTGACAGCGCCTTGGAGCAGACATGCTGCCACGAGGATTGACCCGCGGTTCAGCCGGTCAGCCGCGTAGCCACTGATTGGAAAGAGCAGAAGATTCGGCAGGCGGCGGCAAACGAGGAAGAGGGCGGTGGCTGTGGCTGCGTTCGCGCTGCTGAGCTGCTGTATCAACGAATATGCTGCGACGAAGGTGAACCTGGAGGCACGTGAGAATCAAGGGGAACGTTCGAAGGGCTGCATCTGGGCTCTGCTGTCAACCGTAAGTGCCGGCGGCACCAGGCGCCCGAGGATAGCGTTCGTTCGTTGCGCCAGTGCTGGGTATTGCAAGGCACCGCAAACAATACTTGGGTCGTATGGCTAACAGCCATCAGCTGCTACCAGTGGACCAACGCCCCCTACTGTCGAACCCGCCTGCTCCGACACTCATCTCCCGCTCACCAGTTGCCGCATTGTTTGACGCACTCCGCAAGCCACATGTAACAATATACTCGATGGCGCAGCAGACAGGCTGCATAGTCCTGTATTTGTGTCGCTGGAGCCATTTGCGACTGCACACACAGCCTTTGGTGGTCCCAGCGTGTGCAAAAGTTGTAAGGATAGGCACACTTGCGTTCAACAAGCACAATATGATCAGTTGCAAAGTGAGGAGGTTGTACGACCGAGGCCTCATTCTCTCATACTCCTCCCAGACTACAGGTAGGTACAAAAAGCGGACTTTATGTTTGTCAACCGCGCATTGATTATACAGCCAGCCGATACCCAGGTGGCCTCCTGGGAACTTTATATGAATCTGTAGTGTCACAGGGGGCCTAGTGTAGCATACATATAGAGGCTCCTGCGGCGAACAGATGCCAAAATTTGATGCAGGGACCGCCGTCCCCAAAGTTGGTAACAATCACCGATATAACTCGCGATATGTGACAGCTGCGTAAATCCGAAACGAAGGCACTTCCAGGCTGCCTCGGGGCCTCACTTCCACGTGTGAAATGATGCGCCTGTTTTCAACCTGCTTTACATGTGACGTCATTGTCATATGGATGTTTGCTGGGTTGCTGCTATCAACGGCCGTAGAGAGTGGGTCTGGCAGGACCTGGCCCCTCATCTCCCCGCCCCGGTAGTTCCAAGCTCCTCAACGCTAGAGCAATAGTGAAGTGATGGATTACCGGTGTTTTATCGGTCTTGCGAAGGTACCAACTGGCAGGGGGATCACGAGCCGTTGACTCAACGGTACTATGGCCTGCCTGGCCTGCGAGTTCCTTGGCTTCATGTACTGGTCGGCTGAGACTTATGGTTCAAAACTGAGACTGATTCCTCCTCCGCCCCAACCTTGATCAACCTCTTGCTGTTGCGAAACGTACGTGGCGTTGGCGCCGTCCGAGAAACCTGGCTTGGGTCGCCGGCTCGTTCGGGGCTTCCACGCTCCTTTCATCTCCCTCAAATAGTATTGATTCGGGGCTCCTGAGCATGGCTGCCGCTCAGAGTCACGCGGCTCCTCGTGATGATGCTCTAAAGGAACCCCTGCTTGCTGCGGAGCAACACGCAGCTCAAGATGCGCCTCATTCTTCACACGACATCGCTGAGCGTGGACAGTCGCAGGAGCTCGCGGAGCAAAAGGCCGCCGCCCTGCGGCGAACCACGACATGGCAGACCGTGACGGCGCTGCTTACCCTGCAGCTCGGCTGGGGGTTGTGGTTGCTACCCTGCGACTTCGCCCGATTGGGGTGGATCGGAGGTTTCGGTAAGTGCCTCGAGTTGCTGTATTGACGTTTGCTCGAGGCTGCTGGCATCATCGGAATTGGGCCTTGGTTGTGGCAACTGCAGGTGTTCTCATTACCCTAGCCCTGTCAACAGCCTACTCTGGGACGCTCTTCTCCCGGCTCTACGCTTCTGTGCCAAACTCAGGTGAATGTTGTATGTCGCACCAACATGTTAGCCAGACCAGCGCTACGCGGCCTGGACCTACCGTCGTACGGTCCTACAGTACCTGCAACCCTCATTCACGGTCATTCACGGTCATGCACGGTCATGCACGTCATTGCACACACGACGTGTCATCCCCATCAACCGTGAAGCCGCCTTGGCCGCCTTGCCCGCCCCGCGCCCGTCGCATGTTTAAAACCGTGTTGGATTGACCTTCTTTGTTGCCTTGGGTGCCGTCCCTGTTCCGATTGCAGTCCTTTTTGGCGATATTGGCGAGGCTGCGCAAGGCCCCAAGGGTCGCGCGCTCGTGTATGCCACCATCTACTCCCTGGATGCCACGCGGTGTATCATCCTGCATCTGGCGGCGACGCAAAGTTTGTACCATGGCGTTGCGCCACTGCTCAGCGACGGCCTGCCCCTGTGGCAATGCTCTGTCATTGTGGGAGTCGTCGTGCTGCTTTTGGGTCAAATCAGGTAAGGTAGGGGGTGGTTCCCCTTCGTGACCCTGATCGTACCAAGGATATACCAGACCGCGGCCTGCGTCCGCACGCTTGGTTGCTTGCCGCTTGGTGCACGGGTGCCTTTGGGTGAAGGTGGCCAAGGCCAAGTGCATCCTGCTGCCCGCCGAGCACTGGAGTTCCCCCTTCACCCTTCCAGGTACCTAACGCAACTGAGCTCCTTCTTCATGGCAGGCACCATGGCCCAAATGGTTGCCCTCGCGATTGTGGTGTACGACCTCGTCGCTCGCGCAGGTGCAGCGCGCTTTGATGCGTACGTCTCGTTGCCCTTCCGTCCGTGTCGTTGCGCCCATGAGTCCAGCTAGGCCGCTGCTTCGTCCACAGGCCGTAGCGCCATGAGCTGATGTCTGCAAACAGTTGAACGTGTACGGTGTGGCTTCCTCGACAGCCGTGCAAGGGCCACGCGACCGTGCATTATGCTCGACGGGCTCTCTGGGCCCATCCCCGCCAGGGCCTCCCGGAGGTGACGGCCCAAGCGCTACCGGCCTCCTCCGCGGCACCACCCGCCACGACCCCGAGCTGTACCGCTCCGTCATGATCCCCTCCGAGCTCGCTTCGGGCAACTGGGCACCCGCGGCGATGGCCGTCCTGAACATGATATTTGGTACGCGCTTGCGTTGAAGGCAGGATTCGGCCCGCAAGCGTGCCATGCGTTGGTCCTGTCATGCCTGACTGGAATGTGCAGCCCGTCGCTTCCGTGTGCGGCACCCAGCAACTAATCTCGCAATGTTCCGTGCCATACCACCACAGCGTACGGCGGCCAGTTCGCGTTCCTCGAGCTCATCACCAGCATGAAGACTCCCGGGCGCTTTCCCCTTGCGGTCACGGCATGTACGGCAATCATGACTGTTCTGTATGGAGGTTTTGGCGCCACCGGCTACTGGTCCAAGGGCGCAAGCGTGCACGGCATCGTCATTTTCAACATGACACCAGGGCCCGCTGCCCGGGTGGCTGCTTGCTTCATCTTCCTGCAGGTATGGAGATCCGTATGTCATGCATTCAGCCTTACATCTGCGCGCAACTAGCCACAGCTGGGACTTTCAAAACAAGCACGATTGTTGGAAAGATCCACCGAAAGGCTCGGTTGGTCGCAAGGCCCACGACCACGAATCTGGTAATCCCCTTCGCCGTGATGTGGCTCCGTGTCGCTGTTCTGTGGTTCAGGCGCTGGCCCAGTACCTGGTGAACCTGAACGTATGGACGCACAACCTGCTGGTTCTGCTGTCTCGTCGGGGCACCCCGGCCGAGGGAGAGAGCTGGGCTGAGGTGCGTTCCTTTACAGGGGTCACCTGCTGTCCCACCAATTAGACTGAGCCTGTTGCCTCCTGCGACATCCTCACTGGTGAGCTTTTCCTTTTCCGCATGGAAGGTTGTCGTTCGTGGACAACGCGTGTCGCCGTGGCCTGCGCTGACCCGCAGGGTGAGGGCCACGCGAGCACAGGTGACCACAAGAGCAGCCACGTGAGGCGGGAGCGGCCCGTGCGTCGCACAGAGGGACATGACGCTTGCTTGTCGTTGGTGTCTCTAGACATGCATCCAGGTTAACCCGATACAACCTTGCGAGACCGGCCCAGCTGTGGGCCAGCTCGTCGTACAGTCGCCTCGTTTACTGAAGACCCAGCAGGGGCGTTGCTGCCGATCCCGACGACTGCCGCTGGATCACTGACGCGGTTTTCCCGAATCCCCTGCTGCCTTCAGTGGCTGGCTGCGACCGCCTTTGTGGCTGCTTACTCCGCCGTGATTGCCGTGGCCGTGCCTTTCTTCTGCACCCTTGGTAAGCAAGGCATGACGGGGGATGTCACTGATGTGCGCAAGCAACAGACGCGGACGGCGGAGAGCAGGACGGCGCTGCCCCAGTAGCATGTTGCAACCGTGCCCGTCGTACGACATCACGTACATGTGCTACATGATTTCTTGCTTCGATTGCAATTGTTGTTACCGACACGTATGGTGTATGGTTGGCGTACGTTAACAGATTGAGATACAGCTATCGAAATAGTTCAGCGTGTCTGCGGCCGGGTGCTCATTGGAACAGCGCTCTAGCCACGCTGCATTCTCGAACATTTTCTTTACTTGCCGTCGGAAACACAGTCTCCCCATCCACCCTTTGGACCCGGCTCCACAGTTGGCTTGGTGACCAGCGTGACCTACCTGACCTGTGCCTACACGCTGCCGGCCTGGTTCGCTCTCAAGCTCCTGCGCAACAGCCTTGGATCCGTGGAGAGGGTCTGGCTCACTGCCCTAATCCCGTTGTCCATTGCGCTCAGCGCCGTTGGGTTCGCCGCTTCAATCAAGACTTACATCACCGAACGTTCTGGCGGCGAGGGCATGTGATGTTGCCCACCAGCACGGCGCAGGCGCTGACCTCGTGCTTGGTGAGTGCTGACTGTCTCAAGAGCAGGCTGTTAGAATCAGAAAGGGTCAGGCTCGTGCCTTTCCTGATTCCGTTTCCTTTTCCGATCCCTGCCAGGTCACCTTGGGCGAGCAAGCTTTCGTAATGCATACGCACGGCCCCGTATTGGGCTGGCGCCGAGCGGATGTTTGGCGCACGGGCGCTGCTGTGAACGGCCAACCATGGCATAGGATGATTCAACTAGTGATTCGTTTGCGGTTGATGTGTACGGCGGGGCACAACCGTCTATGTCGCCCTGGAAAGTATTCTGAGAAGAATTTTGCAGTGCGGGTGCACTGCTGGCGTGATTGCTCGCATAAGAAGGCGGTGTTAGGTGCTCCTTCGGCGCTACGGGGCACCGGGTGGATGGGCGCGCAAGTACGGATGCACGAATACGGGCATCTGCGCGCTGCGGCGTTCATGATGCAAATAGAAGTACGCTTGTTGATACGCGATGTGGTGCAGCATAGTTTTGGAACGCCGCGAGGCTTACTCCTGTCCGACGGCATAACTTCATTGGTCTTGCGCGTTGTAGGCGATAGCGAACAGTTATGTGTACGCTCCTGTTCCACCGCAGTGCGTGGCAGCGGCACCGACCAATCCGCGCAAGCAGGTATGCGCCCCAGCCAACGGAGTTCGTGCTGTGTATACCTCTCAGGGCGGTCGCTATCAATGGATTCCAGTGTTTTCCTGTCGTACTGTCATTCATGCAGCTTTCTGTGTCCAGGAGGCAAATCTACCTGATGGTGGATGAAGGCTGTATGGTGGAATTAATGTTTTGTTACGCCGCCCCTGAACGGGCTGTTACAGAGCATTATGGGCGCTTCATTAGGAAAGTGTTGCACTGTGCGGCGGCCTGTGCCGGCGCAAATGCGATGCAGACCCATGGGCCCATGTGCATCCTCATGGAGATGTAGGCTTAATCCTCCCCTTGTAACCGAACACTTGCGTACCAAGAACGTGTATGCAAGCCGGAGGACGAAGCATTGGATGAAGATGCCGATAAGATTACACGCTGAATGCCAAATCTCCACCTATGTCCCCATTTCTAAGTGCTCATTCATTAATGCAGTCGGAGTACAAGGCTTGTTTAGCATATCAACCTTCTCCGGCTGTCCTACATTTTAATTGCCGTCAGGGCTTGTAAAACGAAATAAACATCAATCCTAAGTGAACTAGTATCTTTGTTCGCAGAATCCAGAGCCGAAATCCCCAAACTCATTCGTCCCGCATGCGGCTGAGGTACTGCCTAACTATGACATGAGGCGCCTTGGCGCGGTTATAAAGACAGGATGTAACCGCCTGACACAACCGGAGATGACGGAACGGCTTTCCAGGAAGCCATGAACCGACACCGTCGCAACTCCCCTTCCGTTTGTAATAGCATCAAGACAAGCAGATTGGGAACGTCGAGCTGCAAGGCGCTCGGGTGAGTCCGGAACAAACAAACGGACAGCCAATACACAGCCAATTGCAGTGTTTCCTTTTTACTAACGCACGACAACGCACTCACTAGTTCAAGAACACACAAGCACATGCGTGTGAAGCTTGGATGTTACACTGCCAACGCCCAACGACGGTCGTACACATCGTACCACATGAGGAGGACGACGTTGACTTAAGCATACCACGCAGGCAATTATTATGCTGATGTGCCGGCATTTATAACCACCCTGTCCCACAGGACATGAAACAGTGCATGGCATACCGAGGCCCTTCACGTCCGCAAGATGTGCCCAGTCACAGAGGAACCAGAGGGCTATTAATCCCGCGTACATTCGAGTGCTCGTGTATCTCCCTCCGTCTGCGTTTTATCAGGGCCTACGTTGCCGCAGAGCGCCTACCAGATCCGCTGAGCCTAGCTGCTTCCTGCTAATGCGCCAACATGAGACCTCAACCTGCCGGCTCTTCCCTCGCCGCCCGTCAAGTCCTCGCCGTCAAGCCCACAAGCAAGGGAGCGCAGGTACAAGCCTGCGCTGTCTCATCGCACAGGCCTTCTCTTCACACGACAAGCTGGTACCACGGAAGTGCATACAACTAAGCCGTCACGTCCCGCATGCGCTGCACGGGCGCCACAAGCCCATGAGCGTGGGGCCCGGGCGGCCACCCTGCAGTACTCAGCCCCGACAACATTTCTGCGCGCAGACGTGCGACATCAGTACGGGGCCTCTGATTCCGCTGCCCTTGCTGAGTCTTGAAGCACCCAGGCGCGGAGATACCTCGACCCGCGCAGCGCTTGCTTCACCGCCTCCTCAGTGCCCCGTGCGTCGCTCCGCGCCAGCTGACCCGCCAGTTCGTCCGCCGCCCGCAGAAGGTCCTGAAGCTGGCGCCGCAAGTGGTCGAAGAGGGTCGCAGTCGCAGTCGCCAGATGCAGCTCCGGGCTGCTGGTGATGTACTGTACGACATCGCCACCGTCGGCACCGCCTACTGCGGCGGTCGCGGTAGCGGTGGCTGCATTGCCGCCGCTAACTGAGTTCCGCCGGGGAAGGAAATGCACATAGTCGCCGGACGGCAGGGCAATGTACACGCGCTGCGCGTCTAGGAATTGCGGGACGGCGCCTTCTGGGCAGGCGCCGGCAGCCGCGACCAGCAAGCCCTGGGCCTGGGCGCGCAGCTCCAGCTGCTCGGGAGTATAGTGGACGCGCAGCGCCCAGCTGTGCGGGAAGGTAAGTGAATTGCGGAGCAAAATATACGTTACCAGCGCGCACCCGGTGTAAGCCATATAAAACAGCGTGGCAGCACAACATGTGAAAGGTCTTCAGCGACCAGCAGGCGTCAGGCTGTCTCCGCATGCTACGAGTCCGGGACCATCCGGGCATCCTGGCGCCACCCAGGGTGCAAGAGAAGGTCCATCAAGAAGTCTCACCCGCCATTCATTCCCGCCAGCGGCGCAGTCGCCTCCGCCAGCCGCGCCGCCACGCCCGTCTCGCAGCTGCGCTGCAGCAGCAAGCCCCGGAGCTGAGCAGCGCTGCGGCCGCCCGCGGCGCGCAGGCGGAGGCGCAGCGGCGGCGGGGCACTGTCTGCAACCTGCCCGAGGTCGTGCTGCGAGACGCCGACTCTCGACATGTCCGCGAGACCCTCCTGCAGCCGGGCTCGGACGTCCCCGTCAAACCCCAGCAAGTTCAGCAGCCTACACGTCCGGGTTGGGAGCAGCGTGGCAGTGAGCGTCCGAGGTTTCCGAGTTGTCAAGCGCACCTGGAAGCGGGCAGACAGCCCACGTGCGCCTTGAGCACGAACGCAGCGTCACTAGTCTCATACCCACCTCCCGAACACCTCTCGATGGTAGGCGGCGCTGGCTTCCGGTACATTAACGGCAGCGGCCTCCTCACCAGCACCGGCGCCCTCCCCGGGCCCCAGGGCCACGTTGTCCAGCTGCAGCGTGTGCGGTGCGGGCCGAGGGTCCACGATGCCCCCGCCGGGCGGGACGCGCGCCATGATGGCCTCCATGGTCTCGATGAAGGACATGTTGGCCAGACGCGCGACCCCGCCAGCGGCGTCGCGTTGGTCAGGGTCGGCGCCGTGGCGCAGCAGCAGCTCCGCCAGCGCCGCGTCGCCCGCGGTGCAGGCCCAGTGGAGGGCACTGTAGCCCGCGCAGCCGAAGCCGCGGGCGGCGGTGGATGCCACGCCCGCGGGGCCGCATGCCTCGGCCTCAGCAGAGGTCGCCTCCTCGTCTGCCTCCTCCTCCTCCGCGGCGTCCGGCGGCGCCCCGCGCTCGAGCAGCTCCGAGACCTCCAGGTAGACAGCCGCGGCGGCAGTGGTGGCGGCGACGCCGGCGCCGGTGGCGGCCGCTAGACCTGCCGACGGGTTTGCTCCGGGAACAGTGAGGGAGGTTGGGCTGGCAGCGCCGGCAGCTGATGCACAGGCGAGCGCCCAGGAGCGCAACAGCGAGAGCAACTTCTGGCCGAGGTTCTTCCGCAGGGCCTCGGCATCCGTGAAGTCCATCTCCTTGGCCTGGACCAACCGAGACGAAGCCTCTCGGCTCACGGCTACGCTGGTGCCGGCGCTGACACGGACGCCGTCGCTGCGGTCGCCAGCTGCGCCACCGGCCGGCTGCTGCGACAGCACTGAATCCTCTATAGGTGATCGCGGATCCTGGTCAGCCGGGGAGGGCTGCGGCGCTGGCGGCGTCTGGGAGGAGGCCTCCTCCTGGGACAGCGAGCGAGGTGGGAGTTCCATGGCTGCAGACTGCGGGTGTGTGAGGAAGACGCCGAGTGAGTCGACTCGCTCCGCGGCCACGGCTTCCACCTGCGCAGGGGGGGGGATCCGGTCTATGCGTGTTTGAAAGCCAGCGCGACTGAGCATCACTACTAGCATGACGCGACACCAGCAGTACCCGGTAGCGTTACCCTCGTTGCAGTGCCCAGAGTGCGCTTCGCAGCATGTGACTCGCTACCGTACAAGGCTCGACCGTATGTGGCCCCACGCGACATAACACGCCACGCATAGACACTCTCCTCCCGCTCCGCCCCACCGCCATGCATCCCATCACGCACATGCGCGTGTGGCCGCTTGGCGCTTGGTTCCACCATTGACCCAGGCGCCGGGGCGATTCCGGTTATCGCTGCCGCCGCGGCAGCGGCCGCCGCGACGTCTTGCCGCGTCCGTCGGCTGCCCAACCTCGCCGCCGCCGATGCCCCTCCCGAAGTACGTTCTCCTGCTGCGTCCCCGTCTGAAACGCGCTCCGCTCGCGTTGAGGTCCCCACCGGCCCAGCCGGCGGAGCCGCCTCTGCCGCCGTCGCGCCAGCGCTCATTGCTGTGGCCGAGTCCTGCCCAGCCGTGCTGTTATTCAATGAGTCTCCTGACAACTGGCTCGAGCGGCCGCCGTTTCCGTCGACTTGCCCGGCACTGTCCGCATCAAGCACCCCAACTGACATCTCGACCGCGTCGTTGCCGTGCTGCTGCCGGGAATCCAGCGCCGCTGCTCCGCCGTCCCCCGGCACCGGCATCGACATGAGGACGCCCCCGCTCGGCGGCGCATCCCCGCCAGGGACGGTGCCGCTCGGCAGCCGGGCTGGGACGGGGGGACCTACCCCCGCGGGATGCGCGAATTGCAGGCCCTGAAAGGACTGGTAAGGGGTTATGCGCTGCTGCCCGGCAGGGCCGCCATCCGGGCCCGTTCGCTGCATGACATGTGGGCCAGACGGCTGTGGTTGTGGCTGCGGCGGCGGCGGCGGCCAGTAGCCGCCAGCGGCAGCTACGCCGGTGCTGGCTCCGCCCACTAGCAGCTGCCGTGTCTGTCCTTGCCAGAGCGCCAGCAGCTGCTCCTGCTGCTGCCTGAAAATCATTAGCTGCTGTTGATGCTGCAGCCGAGATTGCTGCTGCGCTGCCAGCAGCTGCTGCTGTTGCTGTGGTGGCAGCAGCTGGAACTGCTGGTCAGGCAGCTGTTTGTTGTCTGCTTGCAACAACAGCGGCGCCGGCACTGGCAGCATTTGGCCGTCGTGCGCGCCGCCGGCGCTGAGGCCGGTGGTGGCGCTTGGGACGGCGCCGCCGCCGCCCTCCTCGTCACCAAACGCCCCAAGCAGGGCGCTCCATGACAGGTCCGTGTTCAGAGGCAGCCCATCGATGAGGTCTTGCATGGAGCTGAGGCCCCCTAGGCTCATGGGCGCTGGGCCATCAAGATGCAAGTTCCGGCCGGGCTCTCCCTTCACGTGCACCAGCGATTCGCCTTGCTGCTGCGGCGGCGGCTGTTGCGGCAGCTGCCCCGGCTGCTGCGCCTGCGAGTGCTGCCCCGGCCCCTGTGGTGGTTGAGGCGGCTGCGGTGTCTGCGGGAGCTGCTGCGAATTGAGGCCCAGGCCGGGGTGGGTCGGCCCCATGCCGCCAAGCGCCGTCGCCTGTTGCTGGTTCTGCAGATTCTGCAACATTTGCTGAGGCACCCCGTATCCCACGCCCACGCCCTGCAGGATCAGGTCTTGGCGGTTCAGCTGTTGGTGCGGCTGCTGTAGCTGCTGTTGTTGCTGCTGTTGTTGCTGCTGCTGTTGCTGCTGCTGTTGCTGCTGTTGAAGCATGTGCTGCTGCATCTGCATCTGCTGTTGCTGCTGTTGTTGTTGTAGCTGCAGCTGTTGCTGCTGCGCGGGGGCCATGGTCTGGAACACCTGGAACTGCTGCTGCAGCTGCAGCTGGTTCTGACGCGCCTCTGCAGCGGCGCTTCCGCCCAGCATCCCTGTGTGGTGGCCCTGCAGCTGGTAAGGGCTCGGCTGCGCAGCCCCGTACAGGTCATACCCGCCGAAACCCATCCCTGGCTGCCCCGCCGCGCCCTGCTGGGCCTGCAGGATGGCAAGGTCCGGTGGCGACTGCGGGGCATTGTGTTGCTGCTGCTGAGGCTGTTGGGGCTGGCCGAGCCCAATTGCCAGCGGTTGACCGAGGCCCGTGAGGGCCGCATCAGATGCCGTGGGGAGCCCCGGAGTGGAGCCCCGGCCTCCGGCCATGAAGGGACTGGGTCGCGTGCGCGTCGCCTGCGGCCCCATGCCGGGATAGCCGGGCGGCTGCGCACCCGCCGGGCCCCCAGCCATGGGCACGAGCCGCGGGCCGCCTGGCACGCCCTGCTGCTGGAGCGCCTGCTCCTGTTGGAGCTGCTGTTGGTGCTGCAGCTGCTGTTGCTGTTGCACCTGCTGTTGCAGGTCATGTTGCTGTTGGTACAGTTGTTGTTGTTGCTGTTGGAATTGCTGCTGTTGCTGTATGCTCAGATGCGAGGCCGCCATGGCCCCGGGGTCCGGCGATGGACCACTCAGGCTAAGAGGTTCGTCGAAGCTGAGGCCCCGGCCCAGCGTCGGTGGTCCCATGGGCCGGAGCCCGCTCGGCCCAACGACGGGGATTGCTGGCATGGTCTGCCGCGCCCAGTTGTGTGGGAACGCGAGCAGCTGCTGTCCCCAAGCGGCAGTGCAGCGGATCAGAGACTCAAGATGCGGCAGCGCGCCCTGCCAGCCCAGCACGCAGCACGCCACGAATCCCACGTATCTGGAGGCAGGGGTCGCGTGACGGCAGGGAAGGGCACCGGGCGTGTGTACGATATGTTTCAGAAGGTATGTGGCAGTGGGTGCAGTTGTCACGCGAACGGCTATGGCAGGCATGGAGCTGGATGTGCATGCTCCATGCGCGTATCTGCATGTGCATGAAGGCGGGATCCGCAACAACTCACCCACACCTTTCCTAGGCGTCTTTGCAACCCTGTCTGAGCATAAGCTCCCAGTGACTGCACGCGCCTTCAGATTCAGTGCCGGCTGTTGGCGCACCCGCAGGGCGCCCACCTGAACTGCTCGTGCACGATGCCCGGTGCCAGCGGCCCGCGGGTCTCCCGCAGCACGTTGGCCACGAAGCTCTGGACCACCTCCTGCTGCGCCGCGTAGGCGGGGCTGGTCGGCTGCGCCGTGGGCCAGTGCTGCGTGGCCTGCGGCGGCACCGAGCGCATCACACTGCTGGCGTCAGGCAAAACGCTGCCACGCGGCAGTCGCAGCGACCCTGGGCTCTGGTGTTTGAATGCCTACCCAGGTCACGCAGGACGTAGTGCAAGATGCCAATGCTAGACAGCGGGTTTGGCCCAGGCGAAATACCTGCTTGAAGGCGCACATTACGTCCGATACAGCTAGGAAGCCCAGGGCTGGCGGGTTCTTGACGGGCGGGATGCCAACCGAAAAGCCGTCGCGCGCCTCCACCTTCATGTGGTTGAACTGAGGGGTACAGTGACATGGTCATGGCACACCGAGCTCGTAAGGATGCAAAACCGTGCGGCAGGGCAAATGGCTAGTATTGGCCGCGTTGCACTCGTTAAATGCCTGCAGTGATCTATAGGCCGTCACAAAAATGCACAGCCTCATTAGTACCGACTAGCACACACCTTGGGCCTTCCCTGTGTGACCCGTAGCGGCCAGCGAACGGCGTAGTCTTCCTCCTGCTGCCGCTTGATCGCCCCCCGCTTTTCCACCGTGCGGCAAGCGCACTCGGGGTCGGGCCACGCCACATCCGGCCACCGGGACCAGTCGACCGCCGGAAAGGCCTCCACGAGCCGTGGCTGCATGGCCTGGGCGTGCCGAAATGGAAATACACGGGTTTCACGGGCGGCATTGCAACGGCACAAACTGCATCCCGAACTCGATCGCAACATGCCGAGCAACGCTGAGCAGTCAGTATGATACGTGACGTGATTCGAGGCAGCATGGTGGCCTGTGCGCCCACCTGGATCCAAGCCTGCAGCGAGGAGACAATCTGCCCCTCGGGCTCGAAGCCCCGCTCCCCAACTAGCTTGCTGAGCCATTCTCGCGCCGCCGTGTACGTGGCCGTCGGCTGGTCGCCAGCAGGTTGGGACGTGGGTAGGTGCCGCGTTCCGTGCCAGAAACAGTAGGTGAAGGACTGCCATGCCGCTCGTAGCTGCGGGTCGATGTGCAGGTTGGGGTAGGTGACGGGGCTGCGTGGCTGCAGCAGCCGCTTGGACAGCACGATGGCCTGCTTGTGGTGCTCCCAGCCCAGGTCCGGCCAGAACCAGTCCAGGAACTGGGGCGGGTTACGGACAGGCTAGTTAATCGGAGGGGCGCAGGAGGATGCATGGAAGCATAGTCTCATATATGTGAACCGATGAGCCACAGAGGAGGCGGCAGGCAAGGCCGTTGAGCAGGGCCCTGACATTGGGATCGCCCTGGGGCCGCAGTAACAACGCTGCCTCGTTGATCTCTTGCAAATATGGGCCAAGATTACTGCCCACCTCCAGGAGCGCAGACATGTATTCCGACACGACCAGCAGCAGCTGCCAGTCCAGCGGAGCCCAGTAGTCCTCCGCGCTGTGGTAGGGGCCGATGCGCAGCAGTTCGGCGGCGATCTGCACGGAATGAGGGTTCAGTGATCAGGATGAACAGGACGATCAGGATTCAGCCTTAGCTGAGACAAGGAAGGAGGAGGGATGGTTTGCCGCCATGCCGCGCGTTGAGGCGGTTAGTTGAGGCAACTACCCGTTTCCAGTGAGCAACCGCTGTCCCCATAAGCGCCAAAGGGCCAGTTCACTTAAACCGGCAGTTATAGATGCGATGTATCTGTACTCGCTGTTGGGTTGCGACTCGCGATAGATTCAACACGCTTTCGCGCTGTGAACCATGTGATGACACCAAACAAACATTACCCTGAATTCCAGCAGGTGATACCCTCGGTGCACAGAGCCTTCATTCGTCCGCGCCTCTTCAACATGGGCGGGGAATTTATCGTGCGATGCCTACGTCGCACGAGGAGAGGATATGAGACATGAAAGTGAGACACGAGATGAAAAAAAGGCAAGGCTGCTTTGGCAACCGGAACCCCCGCCCCACCCGACTCATGACCAGTATGCGCGTCGTATGAACAAGCACCGCGCGGATATATCTTGCCTTCCAGCGGGAGTGGGCGACCATTTGTTGCTGCGCCAACGCGCCTCCACACTCACGTCCTATAGCGTTCGCATTTCTTTCCGGACTATTAATCTTGCTGCCTTTGTCATGCGATCATGCCAGCGTCTTTCACGTCCCTTGCAGCGTCGCGCTCAACGTCTTGGCCTGGCGGTCGGTTGCAATTGGCCTGCCAGCGAGAACCGCCAACCGTTTATTGTTTCTCTGGAAAAGCGTCCACATAAGCTCTCGGACCCAACCAGAGATGATGATGCACCGTTTTGATCTGCGCAAAACACCAGAGCGGCTCGGAGAACTAGATTGGCTACTCGACTCCAAAGCCCATCAGCCACAAAACTGCGTGACCAGGTCTCGGACAGGGTTGCTAAATATTCTCTTTTGATATATGCATATACTACTTCATCAGTATATGCGCAGCATTGCTGCTCACACAGCCCGCCGTCTCGCACTCTGACACCATCATCACCACCACCACTAAATAACTGCCAAGCAACATCAGCTCCCTTCAGCCTCCTGGGGTTTGCTGTTTAGCCTCGTGGCGTACACCGCGTGCGAGAGCTGGCCTCCGCCTGCCGACCCGGCGGATCCCCCGCCCTCCCGACCCAGCCTTAGTCGCGGCTTGCACGACATAGTGCGACTCGCACGGACTGCGTTTGCCATGCGCTGTGCTGCTGCAATTGATGCACCACATCCTTAAAAGATCCCATCATCCCGACGCAATCGAACGCCAGAGGCCAGCCTGATCTGTCCTATCCTTAAGGCGCAAAAGGGCGCAAAGTTCACAGAAACGTCATACGTCATACCCAACCAATTCCTGTGCTTCAGGGGCCTAGGTGTCAGACACAATGTTGCTTGATACTGTGTAAAGCGCTATGCGACGCTACCTCGTGCCCGCGTGCTCGACTCCATCCTCAGGGCTGCGGCTTGCTAGCTACGGCACAATTAGACTGCTTGCTGAAATATGCGCATTATACGCATTTGGCAATCCCAGTGCTGATTCTTCTCGTCGGCAAGGACATGAACCTAGTCCTACGCTTACCCAAAGACACGACATTAGACGTGTGTTATGAATATATAGCCGGGAGTGCTCGTGCATTTTCACCCGAGCACACGTATCCCTATTCATGTGTTCAACCAAACAGTGCAAACCGTCAGACAAGTCTGGCGATCCGTGCACTGCACCGACCCGATTGCATCTCAATTGTATCTCCAAACTGATCGTTCGCGGTGCACTGTTCAGCAAACATCAATGGGACTGATTTCGCGGCGCTTGTAAGGTGCGCAAGCAGGTGACCAGCGAACGTGCAGGCACACAAATCGCATTTCCCAGATTGTCAACTGCCACTTGCAATCGAAGGATTCAGGGCCCATGTACACCCTCCTGGCCAAAATCAGGCCGCGCCGAGGCAAACAGTGACGGTACACATATCAGTGCACATGTACGTCACAAGACAGTCGACTAAAGCAGCGCAAACGCACAGTGCGGTGGAGTGCCAACACTCCTAGCAAGCAAAAAGCATCATGCCGCATACAGGCCTTGAATAGATCTGTAGGCTGTAACCGACAGAAGAAGTTGCACAGCAAGGATGTCTGTTTGCGTCCAACTAAACAAGCCCGAAGGGCCTTCAGAGCGCCCAAGAAAGCCGTAGCAGTATTCAATTTCAGCGTCCTAGTCCGGGAAAAGGAAATGCTCGATCCATCGGCTTCGTTCATTGCATTCTGACAGGGACCCAACGCAGTGAACACGCCACCTCTCCCTCGGCAGCTTCCCAATACGTCATTGCCGTATCTGCGTCTTCAGCTCCACACAACACCAGCTCTGGTCGCCAACTCGCCCACCTGCACCATGAACATGAACCCAGCGCCTACCGTGCCACTTTCAAGCCAACCATCCGCTCACTGGCTCACGGGCGGAAGTGGGTCGCCGGAAGATGGCTGTGCGGACAACTGTTCCGCGGCACCTTTGACGCATGAGAACAGGAACGACGTGTCCTGCATCGCCTTGAGCAGCAGCTGTTGCGCCTGCGCGGGATCCTGCCTAGCTAGTTGACTTGCCACAGCGTCCGCCTGCCGAAGCAGGCCGCAGAGTTGCTCGCGGAGCAAGGCCTGCGTCCGCTCCTCGTCGGGTGGCGCTGCAGAGCAAAACGCCGCGCCCCCTTCCTCAGGCCCAGACCTGACCGCCTGAGCAGCATCGGGCTGGCCAGTTGCGCCCTCAGCAGGCTTGGTGTCGCCCCCTTCGTTCAGCGTCGGCAGCTTCTGCTGCCGCGCTTGCTGCCCGGAGGCGCCGCGAGACAGCGGCCCCAGGTCCGTAAGGAACGCGCCCAGCGACTCCACTCGCTCGGCTGTGACGGCCACGGGACCCGGCGTGGACGTGCCTTGCACCGTCTGCACCGTGGAGCATGAGACGCCGTAACCTCCACTGCTCCAATCATCACCCACAAGAGCTATGACAGAGGCCATGCACCTTGGGAACAACATTTGGCGGCAGGTTGCGAAAGGTGAATGCCAATCGGGCATCGCCTCACCTGCGCGTTCGGCCGCTTGGCGCTCCGCTCCACCAGGGAGCCGGGCGCCGGCGCCAGCCCCGCATCTGCCGCAGCAGCAGCTGCAGCAGCTGCCACGTCCTGCCTCGTACGCCGGCCTGCCGAGGGGAGCGGGCTGCGCGGCCGCGGGGACTGCCCATCGCAGCCGCCTTGTGAGCGCCTGGAGAAGGATGTCCTTAGCAGTTGCGGCGCCGCCGCACCCGCACCGGCTCCGGTGCAAGCCCCCTCACCACCGCCTGCTGCTGCTTCCGCCGGAGGCGCAGCTGCAACGCCGCCGTCCGTCACCGCGGGCTGGCATGGCGACGTCTCCCCGCTGCGGTCTCCACTGCGGTCGCAGCTAGCCATAGGCGAGAGTGTGAAAACCTCCCCGTGGCTCCGCCGTGTGAACTGCGGCTCCAGGCCGCCGCCTAGCGTGCCCTCCCCACGCGAAAGGGCGCCCAGTAACGTCCCCGAGCTTGGCAGCAAGGAGCTTGGCAGCAGCGACCCGGTCGTAATCGTGCCGAGGAAAGGTGACCCGACGCGCATGGGGGGCGCGATGTGCACGGGTGCGTCGGGTGCGTCCCGGGGCGCCTGCAGCAGCCCACCAGCGGCCGCAGCCGGCGGGAACTGCAGTTCGCCCATGGGCAGACCGCCGCTGAAGGGCTGGGCGCCTGAAGGCGACCCGAGGCCGCCACCACCACCAGGCGACTGAAGGACCCGCGGCAAGTGTTGCTGCGGTGGCTGTAGGTCGAGGGGCTGCACACGGAAGCCCGGCAGCGGCATGGCCTGCAAGCCGCGTCCGAGCGCCAGGCCTGCGGGGCTCCCGCTTGGCGGGCTCTTCTCCTCGTCCGCGATCGCCCCCAGCAG
Source organism: Gonium pectorale (assembly GCA_001584585.1). Taxonomy (NCBI): domain Eukaryota; kingdom Viridiplantae; phylum Chlorophyta; class Chlorophyceae; order Chlamydomonadales; family Volvocaceae; genus Gonium; species Gonium pectorale. Next base: position 419,534 of record LSYV01000015.1, read on the forward strand.
GGCGCTCCACGACAGGTCTGCGTGCGATGGCAGGCCGTCTATGAGGTCCTGCATGGAGCTGAGACCGCCCAGGCTCATGGGAGCCACAGAGCCGTCGACGTGCCCTGCCTGCAGAGCGTGCAGTCCTTGCTCCGCAAGCGCTGTCAGTCCGGGGCCCTGCTGAGGCGCTGTCTGCTTCGCCGCCTGTTGCTCCTGCTGTTGCGGTGGCTGTTCCGTATCAGGGGAGGCTGCTTGGCTCGAGGACCCAGCCTTGGCCCCAGGCTTCACAAGGAAGGGACTAGGGCGCGGCCGTGTGGGGTTTGCGGTCGGGGCTGCCCGGCTTGCGGCGCTTCCCGATCCCGACGAAACTTGAGGCTCTGCTGAGCTGCAGGCACCCGAACCAGCACCCTGCAGTGAAGAACCTCCCATGACGCCTGCGCCAGGCACCGATTGTGGCTGCAGGGCCTCGGGGCCCTGCGCGTGAGGCACGCCATGCGCTCCAGGCACGGGCATCTGCATGCCCAGCTGCTGCTGCAGCAACGACATCGGCAGTGCCTGCGGCCGCGCCTGCTGCTGCTGCAGTTGGGGCAGGTGCAGCGCAAGCTGCTCTGCAAGCCCCAGGTGCACCGCGCCAAGCCCCATGCCCACTGCCGGCGGTTCCTGGCGCAGCCCTAGGTCCATGTCCATAGGCCCCATCGTCAGCCCGAGCCCAGGCCCATGCCCAGTGGGGAGGGGCGGGGCAGGCTGCAGCATGAGCGCCATGCTGCCACCGGGCAGCACCAGCGGGTGTGCGCCCCATACGGCCGTCTCGCGAAGGACAGGAGCAATGCTCATGAGCGCCGCCTGCCAGCCCAGCGCGCAGCACGCCAGGTACCCAAGGTACCTGCGAGCGCACAAAGGAGGTTGGCACTCAGGCTTATCTCCCGCCGACCATGTTTTAGGTTCCCATGATGCCATGCACCGGCGGACACGTGCCGCCCCTCGAATACGTAATTGCCCACGTCTCTGCCCACCTGAACTGCTCGTGCGCGATGCCCGGTGCCAGCGGCCCGCGGGTCTCCCGCAGCACGTTGGCCACGAAGCTCTGGACCACCTCCTGCTGCGCCGCGTAGGCGGGGCTGGTCGGCTGCGCGGTGGGCCAGTGCTGCGTGGCCTGCAGCGGAGAAAGCGGGGAATACATCTATGAGCTCGCTGCAACAAACACACAGGGCAATGTTTTCAACTTGCTATAGCACATTTTTATGTTGTCAACGCTAACAGTTGAATCGGACCTTGCTATTACGCTCACTGAACCAACCTGCTTGAACGCGCACATCACATCTGAGACAGCGAGGTAGCTGAGCACTGGCGGATTCTTGACGAGCGGAATCGCAACCACGAAGCCGTCGCGGGCCTCCATCTTCTGGTGATTGAACTGTTCGTGGTATGAAGGAGAGCAACCCTGGGTCAGCGGAGCCAGTGACATCGGTAGTAGGTGTGTACCCGAGCAAGCGCATACTTATGGTTGCCGACTCCAGCATTTATTATGCAGCGCATCTTCAGGAGACCGCCGCCCCTTTCCCTTCCGCGTTGATGCCCGTACCTTCGGCCTCCCCTGCGTGACCCGCAGCGGCCAGCGAACGGCGTAGTCCTCCTCAGGTTGCCGCCGCTTGATCGCCCCCCGCTTTTCCACACCGCGGCAAGCGCACTCGGGGTCGGGCCACGCCACATCCGGCCACCGGGACCAGTCGACCGCCGGAAAGGCCTCCTGGAGCCGCGGGTGTGTATTCTGCGAACACGATGGACAGTCTTATGTCACGTTACTGCCTGCCCATTAAACCCCCAAGCAGGGGCGTAGCACGTCTGCGTACCGTAACGTACAAACACGGCACGTGAAGGGTGAGGACGAAAGTAAGATGGCTGTGCGCATGCACGTTATAGCGCTCCACAAGCAATACCTGTTTTCCCTTTGCCATGCGACACACCTGAATCCAAAGCTGCAGGGCGCTCACAATGTGGCCCTCGGCCTCAAAGCCCCGCTCCCCTACAATCTTGTTGATCCAGTCCCGAGCCGCGGTGTAAGGAGCGACAGGCTCTCCCGGTGGCGGCTTCACTGGAAGGTGCCGCGTTCCGTGCCAGAAGCAGTAGGTGAAGGACTGCCATGCGGCTCGCAGCTGCGAGTCGATGTGCAGGTTGGGGTAGGTGACGGGGCTGCGTGGCTGCAGCAGGCGCTTGGAAAGCACGATGGCCTGCTTGTGGTGCTCCCAGCCCAGGTCCGGCCAGAACCAGTCCAGGAACTGAGGGCGGGTAAGGGGAAACGGACGCCGGTCGGCCGCCTAAGAGGGGCGTGAAGGCGGACGATCCAACGATGGATAGGAAGGCACAGGATGGGAGAAGCCTCGCTGGACTGATCCTTTGGGAGCCATTGGAAGCTCACGGCCTGCCCACCTCCAGCAGCGCAGACATGTATTCCGACACGACCAGCAGCAGCTGCCAGTCCAGCGGCGCCCAGTAGTCTTCCGCGCTGTGGTAGGGGCCAATACGCAGCAGTTCGGCAGCAACCTGCAGGGAACGGTGCGGCGGGCGCTCCATTGAGTACCCCTGTATCAGCCCTCCAACCTAACCCACCAACTGAACATGCCACACGGGACAGGGTTAGGGAGGAGGCACCACGGCCGGGTGGCTGGCGCAACAGAGTTGACACAGCCTTCAGCTCATCACAGTCTTCATTGTTGGGGATGGCAGCCGACACCCAACAACCGCCGTACCCGAAACTCCAGAACGTGCCACCCGCGGTGAACGTTGCCGTCGCTGTTTCGAGCCTCCTCCACATGGGCCGGAAATTTATCGTGCGCATTCTTCCACCTCGAGTTCTTCGCCACCATCCTCATGCAAAGAGGCTTGCAGCAACTGTGGCCTTGTGACTTACGAGGCGCAGATTTGCGAGGCAGCGCTTTTGCCTGACCCTGGTTGGAACTTTACCTCCTGCGGGGCCCGCGGCCCCTCAGGCTGGTTATAGTATGATAGCAAGAGTTTTATATATAATGTGATCTGGGTGTTAGTATCGATAAGCTGCGTCCGACCTTGTATTGTATGGAGCTCTAGCTTCCGCCTCCTTCCTTGCGTCCAAGCGCCCGGGCCTCGCTGCACTTCTAACTAGGTAGCCAGCCACCCAGCCCAACACCAGCCTAACTTGTTATGGGGCATGCGCCGTACACCCGCGGGTTATCAAAACTCATGAAAACGGGGCACGTGCCCAGTGCCTAGGCATGCGCTCCCACCATAGAGAACCAGACACAGCTTATGCTCAACGCCTTACGTTCAATAAGAGGGAACAGCAGGGGAACATATGGTTCTAGCTGGCCCAAGAGGCTGTATGGGCACGGCAACCTGGTACCCTCGCTCCTGCCCCCACTAGCCACTACCTACACCAGGGAAGACCGGGAAGAATCCTACCCCGCCATGTGAAGTGGGCATCCCATCCAGCCCCTTCCGTATGCACCTCCAAATAGCGCGGCACGTATGCCTCTGCCCGCGGCGTCTGCTTACGTGCCGTTAAACTTGCCAGCCAACCGCCCCAACGGACGGTCTAGGTGCGAGCGGACGTGCAAGGGGTGTGGTGTTGCCACAGCGATGGAGGGCGAGCTGCATGTCTTCTGCGAGTGCCTGTGCTTCGAGTACCTTCCCGAGTTAGGAGGCGCGTTGCGCGTAGGAGGGCCCGTCTGCTCGTATACCTCGCCCGCCATGCCCTGTACTCGGCGCCCTGCTGGAAACATCACACCCTCGGGTGTGTTACGTCATGCGTATGCGCGTGCTTGTAGACAGGCTGCAAACAGACTAGGCACACCCTCGGGTGTGTATGTCCGTAGAGGCTGCCTTCCCCGTTTCTGGTTCTCTTTGTTGCATTTCAAGCGCCGGGACATTTGTTACAATTATGGAGGCCTCTTTGCAGGCTGTCCGGGACATTAGGTACGCCACACTTCGGCGCCAGGCGCTGAAGCGGGGTAGAGAGGTCAATCACGAACCTTTACCCCAATCCACCACTTGCAGTTCGTCCATGCCCCCCCCCGGCCATGTCGTCACACTGGTCAGCAGCTACTGCTAGCCATAAGACGTGTAACCTGTAACCTGTGGCCTGTAAACCTGTGACCTGTTACACTTGCCAGGAAACCGTTATATAGCCACGAGCCATGGGTCATGGCCAGTGACCGATCATGCATGTGTTTTAGGCCAGGTAGAGGGGCTCATGTTTAAGGTTGCTGGGGAGTGGCTGGCCCCAACTCCCGGTTTGAGGTAAAATCTAGTTTTCATCCAGCCGCTCCGTGGGCACTGTGCGTCACACGCAATTCAGGGCCCAACGAACCTGCCACAGTATTGGTGGGCGTCACGCACCCTCCTTCTGGCGGGCCTTGGCCAGGGCAGGCACATCGGTGTGTAGCCCCCGGATGTGTAACCCACTCAAGCAGCGCCCATAACGGCACGGTGCTGGAGGTGACAGTTAGTGTTTCGCCCCAGTGCGGGTGGTAGTATAGGGCGGGCCAGGTGCTATGTCCAAGAAAGGGGTCTCTTCATCAAGGGCTCACAACTTGGCCTTCGCACAAGTACGCCGTACGTTATGCGACATAGCTACGTGTAGTCCTTGACGTGTAGGAGCAATTTACACGATCCTAGTGTGTAGACTACTGTACAGCACTTGCCGCACAAGGGGTGTGGGGCGCAGGTTTCTCTTTCTATGCAGGTTTCTCTTTTTTGGCGCACACGTGCTTGGGTCCCCAGGGGTCCCCTGGTCGTTCCAAGGCACCACACTGCGGAAAACAAACTCAGTTGCTGTCAGGCGAGCCGAGTGCTGAGTGCCGAGCTCCCGAAGTCCCGAGCTCCCGAAGTCCCGAGAGCCGGGAGCCCCGAGAGTGCCGAGACACTGCTTGGGGCGACCGTTGGGATGTCGGTAGTTGCCGTTAGGACCGGAAGACCTTGTGGTGGCATTTTAGCTTCGCATGCTTAATGCTGGATTCGAAACTGAGGCCCCGGGCGCCGAAGGGCTTCCCTAGAACCATGACAACAGGCGCGCAACCAAATTGGTTCACGCCGCTGAGACTGCTAGGCATTTTTTGCGCGACCAACCTCGTAGTGTACCTCGATCGTGGTAAGTTACAGCACTGAAGAACGCTATTCCACGCATGAGCACGTCACGTCCGACCTCGTGGGCGCGCAGGGCTTATCGCAAGCAATGGGGTGAATGGCTCTCCCCGAACGGTGGAGGATCCGAAGGGCTCAGGCATACAGGTGCGAGCAGCGGTGCCGCGGTCGACTCATGGAGGGAGGGGTTTCGGCGGCCGGGGGTGGGGGCTCGCCGCGCCCTGCTTCTCCTCGAAATCCCCTGCATCCCTGACTTTATACCCGCGTCCATCCTTCTATGTCTGCCTCTCCCATCCTGTGTGCAGATCCCCAACGAAGGGCTGTTTGCAGCCTGTCCACAAGCACGCACATTCGCATGACGTTACACATAATGGACGATCTAAGAACTCCCCAGCATTCCAACTGCCTCGCGTTATGCGATCCAACCCACTCGACATGTGTCAAGCCCAACCATAAAATGCAGTCGGCTGCAGGCTCCGCTCCTGACCCCCGCATGCGCCAACCTTTCAAACCCCACCGCCGTGCAGGGCGAGTTCGGCCTGACGTACTTCGAGGACGGCCTGCTTCCCGCGCTGTTCATGGTTGGGCTGCTCATCAGCTCCCCGATCTTTGCGGAGGCGGTCAAGCACGCCAACGCCTTCCGGATGCTGGGCACCGGCATGGGTGTGTGGGCGCTGGCGGTGGTGGCATGCGGCGCCGCCCCCAACTTCGGCTGCCTGCTAGCGGCGCGGGCCTTCGTGGGCGTCGGCGAGGCGTCGTTTGTGGCGCTGGCGGCGCCCTTTATAGGTGGGCCTCAGGCGGGGCCGGCCGGGAGCGGAAGGCCGCATGCAGCGTACGACATGGATGCGACAGCACCCACGCCCCATGCTGCCAACCCACCATAGCTCCACACGCAGCAGCCTTTCCGTCTTACACTCGTGGCAATTGGAGACCGTGCGCCCCCCACCGCGCCCCATTTCCGCCCACACCCGTGCCCATCCCCACACAGACGACTTTGCGCCGCCCGCTGCCAAGGCGCGCTGGTTCGCCGCCTTCTACCTGTGCATTCCCGTCGGCTTTGCGGCCGGCTACATCTTCGGCGGTGTCGTGTCGTCTTTCACCAGTTGGCGCTGGGCCTTCGTGGCGGAGGGGCTGGTGATGCTGCCCTTCATAGCCTTTGCGCTCACGGCGCAGCCACTGTCGCTGCGGGGCTCGAAACCGGCAGGTGCGCTGCGCGGAACCGCGGATGCTATGACCACGGGCCATCGACCAGACGGCAGCCAGTGCGGAGCGTCGACCCAGTACCTTTCTCCTCCTGGAGCCCCCGTTGTACTTTTGGCTGTCCTTGTGGCCCTTTCACACAGGCCGCGTGCACCATCACCACAGCCGCCGCGGGTTGCGCGCCGTGCTGCGGGAGTTCGCTGCCGACGTGGCGACCGTCGGCCGGCAGCGCGTGTGGGTGGCGGTGTGCGCCGCGTACACCGCCTACGTGGCGGTCCTAGGAGTGCTGGCCTACTGGGGGCCGCAGGCGGGGCGCGCGCTGTTTTTCGGGCCCGGTTCCGACGGCGAGGGCGCCGGCTCGGCAGCGAACGCGGACCTGGTGTTTGGCGGCGTGACGGTGCTGACGGGGGTGGTTGGCTCCGTGGCGGGAGGCGTCGCCCTGGATCGCATGGGTGAGTGGGGGGAGAGCAGTCCGGGGCGCTCGGAGGGGAGGCGGGGGCTCGACCTGTATGCACCGTAAGTAGCGCCTACACAGCGGGGGTGGGGTTGACGTATTGTAGCCACGAAAAGCGGTTGGGCTGTCCATTTGGTGGTCCATGCCGTCAAGTGTCCTCAACGAAGTGCCCTCCAGCAGTGCCCTCCAGAGGGCCCGGACCCGGAGACCCGCAGTCGTTCCGCACCCGTGACGGGCGTGCTGACCTGTCTGACCGGGCCCATGCTCGCCCACCTTACCTGCCGCAGGCTCCACCCTCCGCAACGCCAACCTGTTGTGCGCGGGCAGCAACCTGGTGGGCCTGGTGCTGCTGCTCATCGCCTTCAACGCCTCGCGCAGCTTCGCGGCCTTCATGGGCATGTTTGCGGTGGGGCAGCTGGTGATATTCTTGCTGCAGGTGCGTTGGGCTGGGCTGGGGTGGCTGGGGCGGGATGGCGGCGTGGAATGGCATACTGGTTCGAGGGTATGCGCGGGCAGAAGCGGAATGCGCGCGGGGGGGGGAGGTGGAGAGCACCGCAGGGCTGGCAGCTTCGCATTGATAATACGTTTGTGTAAGCTTCAAATCTGTCGACTCTGAAGGCTGCAGCGGCTGCCGTGCACGGCGTGCATTCTTGTTGTGTAGTTTATGTGGGAGGTGAAGGTGGCGACCTGTTGCGGCAGCGGCTCCTCCATGACAGCGTCTGGCAGGAGCCCGCGCGTCGTGGGGTCCTGCGTCCGTCGCCCGTCCGCGGCTCGTGGAGGAGCCCGACCCGGTGCGCGCACCCGTCACCCGGTGTCCCTGCCCCAACCCCGCTGCCGTCGTCCTGTCCTCCCGCCAGGCGCCCGTGGCAGCGGTGGGCATGTGGTGCGTCCCGCCGGAGCTGCGGCCGTTGGGCGCCTCCCTCATGACCGTGTCCATCCACCTGCTGGGGGATGTGCCCTCGCCGCCGCTGGTGGGCGCCCTCCAGAGCCGCCTGGCCGCCGGCAAGACCCCCCACGACGCAGCCCAGCAGTGGCGCACGTCGTTGAGCATCTGTTCCCTGCTGCTGGCGCTCAGCGGGGCGCTCTTCGCCGTGGCCGCGTGGCTCAGCGTGCCGGGGACGGATTACCGCGGACGGGGGGAGAGCGCAGGGGAGGGCGGTGGCAAGGAGGTTGGCGTGGGTGCGGCGCTGGCAGCGGACGGGCCTGACGGGGAGGGCGGGACGGATGTGCGGCCGCTGCTTGCAGAAGAAGGCGGCGCACGGACGAGCAGCAGCGATGTGTCCTCCTCTTGACGGCCGTAGAGTTGAGGTGCCATTGACGTCTCTGCACGGTGTTAGCCCGCGTAGCCAGTGGCAGGGTCGACAACTAACACCCAGCTGTATATTAGAACACGTGCCATGTGCCTACTTACCACGTAGCCGCATGCAATGACCAGGTTGTCGCTTGAAAGCTGTCATTGTCGTTGGGATGGGCTTATGTTTGGAGCTATGATGCAAACACCATGTAGAGAGCTGAGCGCACTATCGTCGTTGCAACGATGTATGCAGGTTGGGGTCTGTTGGGGCAATCAAGCTAAGGTTATACCTTATTGACTCTCCCTCTGAACGACCCCTGGGTCCGTTCACCCTCGTTCACATTGGTGAGCTTCCTTACCGAGCTCAACTGGCATCTCAACAGATGAAGTTTGGATCGAAATCTTTGTGTACTGTCAATCAGATGTTTTAACACAGCAAGAGAGCTATGAGCAGCCTCACCATGTCGGGGTCTTCCCACCGACAGCAGACAATGCACGGTACGTCTTAATCATCGCTAGGCTCAGTTGGCCAGCACGCACCGCAATGGCGGTCACCAACTTCCAAAGGTCCATGTCTTCCAGCATGCCAACATGAGCTCGAGGCGCGATGCATGCAGTTGGCATATCGCGGGGGGCGGGAAACCCACAGTCAAGCATGAACAACGTGCCGTTCACCACTTACGCTGCGGCCTCCTGACGGCTGCTGGATCGAGTGCGATCCAAATCGAATTCGGCACGCTGGCGACATTCCCTGCAACGAAACTACTCTGCGGCTTCAAACACGCTGGGCACAGGACGGAAGCCTCGCTGCAGGCTCCTGCCCTCCTGCGATGCCCCTTCGACACCAGCGTCCCACCCTGTGGGGCCAAGACGTCAAAACTTTCCTACTCCTGCACGCCGAGGGCACCCCAATAACCCGGCCGACAGCCCAGTCATGGGCGCACCCCCCCCCTTTATCATCTGCTCACTGGCGTTAGCCCCCCAGTACCTGAGGTAACAGGCACGGGTATCATGGCCCGGGTGGGGCTTCACCCCTTTCCTGGAGGCGTGCGGCAGCCGGACTGCATACACCTCCACCCTCCATTTACATGAAGCTGAACATCTTGGAGTCCTCGTCGTAGGCCACGTCGGGCAGGTAGTTACCCTTGGCCAACTCGACGTCGTGGTTGGCGGACATCCACTTGAGGTAGCCCTCCAGGGCGGCAGCCGATATGGACACGCCCTTGGCAGCCAGGCAGGCCTGCGGGGGGCGGAGCACGCGGCGGGGGCGAGGGGGGGGGGAGCAGGTGTTTCAGACTAGGGATGCGTTGGCGGACTGGCCGGTCGCCCGTCACTGGGCGAAGGAAGGCACAGTAATCATTTCCGCAGGAGGGGGGAACCCTGGTATGCTCGACTGGCCACGGCGCCCGTGCTCATGAGAATCCCACGCATCCGCGCAACCCACCTTGAGGTCCAGCAGCTCCACAAGCTCGTCGCGGCCGCGCAGCTCCAGCATGGCGGCGATCTCCGCCACAACCGCCGCCTTGGCCTCCGCCGTCAGCGACTCGAGCGTCGCGTATGTCTTCGGGTCCCGGTGCAAAAGGGCAAAGGGCATCGGCGTCAGCCCAGGGCAGCAACAAGCAGCTGTCCGTTGACGGTCGAGTCTAGCAAGGGAGCGGAGTCTTTCAAAAGTCTGCGTGGGCGACCGATGCGGTTCAAAACGGTACCAACCACGCGGCGAGAAGGCAGCGGCAGGGCGCATGGGACAGTCCGTGTTGCGCACACACACCTCACTGCCGGATGCAGCCGCCTCGGCCGCCGCCATGGCTTCCTCGTGTCCGTCTGGCACAGTCTGCACCCCAGCGGCAGCGATCGCGCCCACCACCTCGCTGGCAACGCCGGGGCCCCGGCGGGCAGCGCGGCGCCGCGTGGGGGCCGCCCCGTCGGCGTCCTGGCCGCTGGCACCGGCATCGTCCTCGGCCCGCGTGCGCTTGTTGCCGCGGGCGCGAGTGCTCCTGCAGGATCATATGTGAAATGCTGCAGGTCATACGACATACACGTAACGCACGATTGGTCAACGCATTGTCAGCAGTAAGGAACGGTCGCACCCTGTGCCACAGCCCCTCTTGACTCACGGTGCCACCGCATCAGTCTCCTGCGCAGCCGCGGCGTCCTCCATCTCCTCGTCCTCGCCGCCGCGGCGCCCCTCCTGGCCGTCACCGCCGTCCTCGTCGCCACCGTCCTCCTCGCCACCGTCGCCGCCGCGGCGCGCCTCCCGGCTGGCCTTGGAGGCGTGGTCGTCCTCGCCCACGATCTCACGGCGCATCACGTGGTCCATCAGCGCGCACGACACCGCCACATCGGCGCGGCTGATTACGTCGCCCAGGCGGACCTGCAGGCGGGGTGCGACGTACGTCAAGGAGACGCGTCGAGACGGGCATTTCATCTGTTCGCATGACGGTCAGCACGGGTACCGCCGGTGTTTATCCGGGACAGCACACACATGCAGGACTACATGCTGGTTTGAAAGCCATGCCATGTCGGGTTTCATCTTTGCACTTTGCACACCCTAATGACAAGCAAAGAAGAAAGGCGACATTGCCAAAGTCGTGGTTCAGGCCTGGAGCCAGCGCCCGCACCTTGCAATGCGCCGTGGCGAGGCGGATGATGGTCTCGAGGCAGCGAGGCGTGACGGGGAAGTTGCGCTGCGTGGGCGGCAGGGCGCGCAGCGAGACGTAGTAGTCGACGATGCGCTTTACGGCGCTCTCCTCCATCACCAGGGCCGGAGGGGCGCCGGGGCCGCCCTTGGCGGCGGCCTGGGCCGCGGCGCGGGCGTACTTGCGCTTGGCGAAGATGAGATACTTGCGCAGGAACTCCGTGGTCAGCACCTGGCCGCCGGCGGGGCGGAACAGGGTGGCGTGAAGGGACGACACAGGCGCCATACGACGGGGGCGAGGTGAGGGACACATTGCGCTCCTTATTGTGTGAAGGAAAGCATCTAGCAGTCAAAAGATATTTTGTTTACAGCAGGCGCGCGGAGTATGCAACAGGAGCGGAGTGTGATGGCAACGAAGCAGTACGATCAGCATTGTGGGCTTCCAGTCTCGTCGTGTGCCGTAACTTGCACCGGAGGTAGGCCCCCTCCAGCCTGCCTGCCCGCGGACCGCACCTGCTGCTCCGCCTCCGCCGCCGCCCCGTGCAGGCGGGTGTCGATCTTGAGCCACATGCGCAGGTCGTCGGGGTCCTGCTCCATGGACAGCCGCCGGTCGTGGATGGTCTCCTGCAGCGTGGCACCGCGGCCGTCGTCGCCGGGTGGGCGGTACTGGTGCTGCCGCAGCACGTGCAGCGCAACCTGGACGGGGCAGACAGGCAGGCGGTGGGGGGTAGGGTAAGGACAGGGGCGGCGGAAGGCGATGAGGTGAGAGGTGTCCGGGGCAAGAACTGGAGTTACACAGGCTGGATAGTAGTTGGTTACGTATATGGGTGTCTTATGTGTGATAGACTTGGCGTGTTGGCGTCAAGTGCCCGCCTCGCGACAGGAACCCACCTGGCGGTCGCGCTCATCATTCATCGAGTCGAGCACCACAAACAGCATGTCGAAACGCGAAAGCAGCGAGTCGGGCAGGTTGACGTTGCGCGTCACGCTGATGTGCCTGTCGTACGAGCCGTACAGCGGGTTGGCGGCAGCCAGTACCGAGCAGCGCGCGTTGAGCGAGGTGTGGATGCCGGCCTTGGCGATGGTCACAGTCTGCTGCTCCATCACCTGCGAGCGGCCGGACGGGATAGGGCCAAGGAATGGGGAAAGGGGTAAGGTGGATACAGAAAAGGGGTGGAGAAGCGGTCGTGGCAACATGGGAGGGACTGCAACTCGGGAGAGAGCCCACCACCCGATGTGGAGTCCGTTTTCAAGACGTTTCAGTACGCTGTACCGAGCCCAAAGCTTCAGTCCTAGTGTCCAACGCCTGGCTGTCTAGCTCGTAGCTACGTTGGCTTGGCGTACGCACCTCGTGGATGGCAACGCGGTCCTGGTCGCTCATCTTGTCGAACTCGTCGATGCACACCACGCCCCGGTCCGCCAGCACCATGGCACCGGCCTCCAGCCGCTTCTCACCTGCAGACCAGGATTCAACGTTCGCTGTGCGACATGTCGGGTGTGTTCGGAAGTGCAGTCGCCTTGGCGGCCTTTCGGAAGCCGAAATCAAGCGCCAGCAGCATCTTGTCGTCAGCCATGCCTACCCGCTCATCTTCTTGCAGAGCCGGCGGTGATCCGTCACCGGGTACCCGCCGTGGGCCCCCCCTGCTCACCCGTCTCGCCGTCGGTCGTGACGGCGGCCGTGAGACCCACGCCCGAGGAGCCGCGGCCGGTGGTGGACACGGCGTGCGGCGCGATGTTCATGACGGCACGGAGCAGCTGGCTCTTGGCCACACCGGGGTCGCCCACCTGCACCCGTGAGGAGCATTCGCGAGGGTCGCCGTTATCCATTTGTAAGGACTGTCGGGACAATGAGCTCCACTTGCACGGCACATGGAGGGCCTGAGGCACAGTGCACAAACTGGCGGCTTTTTCCGGCGATGTCGTTGCCAGGCCCTTCGTTCCAGGCATTCCGGTTGGCTCGCACAAGCGCCCTTCTCGCCCACACGGCCACAAGGTTGCTAGGAATAAGATCGGCACGCACCATGAGGGCGTTGATGTCGCCACGCAGGTGGGTGCCGTTCTCCAGGGTCTTCTCCAGGCCGCCGAACAGCATGAGTGCCAGGCCTGGGAGGCAGCGCAATAAATGGGGTCGGACGAGGGAGAACTGCGACATGCCCCTGGGCATGAGCATAGCTATCCACAGGGTACATAGGGTAGTGCGCACGGCATGGCTCACACAGCCAGGCCGACCAGCTAAACTATCCATCCTGCAATTCTTGGCAGGCCAGACCCCAGGACCCAGCGCCCACACCACGCAGGCATGTGTAATGCAGACGCTACAACTCGGACTCAGACAAGCACCGAACGCACCCTTCTTGATAATGTCATGTCCGAAGATGGAGGGGGCCAGGGAAGCGCCCAGCAGGTCGAGCACACGGGGCCGCGAGGCGAGGCGCTTAATCTCGCGTGCGTCCGCCATGGTGACCTTGGTCTGGCTGTCCTTGTTCAGCTTGTGCACCGAGATGCCCACCATCGCGGCCTGCATGCGGGCAGGCGGGGCGGGCAGGCGGGACGGGGAGACGAAGCCAGGGGTGGCCAGGGTGGCAGAGCGATTTACGGAGATGCGAGGACGGGATGCTACGAAGGAATGCGGAAGGTGGCATAAGTTGTCTGCCCGGTCCTGCATGCCCCTCTGCCAGGTGCCAAGGTGTGTGTGCAGAAGCGCAGGACCCGCGCAGCGTACAACCCCATTCAGGCAGGGATCACAGTCCAGTCCACATGCCGCCATTTCTGAGAGCACCCCACACCGCCGTCCCCGGGAAGTTCCCGTCCTTGCCAATCTCGCCAACGCCCTCGCTCCATCGCATCTCCCTGCATGGCGGCCACAGCGGACAGGTCTCTACGGCCGCCGGCCCACCTTGTAGACGGCGCTGACGGCTCCTGCCTGGCGGCCGGCCAGCGGCTTGTAGATGCCCACCACCGCCACCCGGTCTCCCGGCTTGGCGCTGTCCACCAGGTCGCCCTCGAGGATGATCTCCGTGCTGTGGGGCAGCTGGCCGGGGGGAGCGGTCTCGGGCAGCTCCTGGACGTGGAGCGTCTGTGGAAGGCAGGTAGGAGGTAGAGCAGGTCAGGGGTGGCAAATGCAATGCACCGCGAGTTGTAGATGCAGGTGAGTGCATTGAGGCTAGCGCTGCGAAACGGCGTGTGGGGGTGGGGGGAGGAGTGCTGCTGGACACCTTGGACGGCCAAACCCGAACCCCTGTGGATTGTTCTGTAGACCGAACCACATGGAAAGACCTCTTACATATGATGTCAGTCCCGTCTATCCTGCAGCTTGCACACGAACCTGGTTGTCGATGTACTTGCAGAGGCCGAACTCGGTGGTAAGGGGGTTACCCGCCGAGTCAAACTGTGGGTACGCGGTGTTGGTCGGGGCTCCCCGCAGCGAGGTGACGTCCCGATACTGCTGCGTAGTGTACTCCTTGGAGGCCTCCGAGTAGTGCACGGAGGTGACCAGCTTGGGGCGAACCAGGGAGCACTTGGTCACAATGCCGAACACGCATACCAGCTGGTTAAGGAATGCGGAGGTCAGCTGTCGGGGGGAGACCTCGTAGCGACCGAAATCGCCCTTGAGGCCGATGGCGATGTGCGTATTGCCAGTCTCCTCCAGCGCGCTCAGCAGAGCGGGGTCAACGCCACTCTTGACGAAGTTTTGGAGAGCATCCTCGAACGCGGGCAGGCATTCAAGCGGCTTCTGCAGCAGCTGGAGCAGCAGCGGCTCGTCATATTTCCGCAGGTGGTGCTCAGCCACCATAAGTCTCCGAGACTTGATACGGTGGGCCTTGGCATCTCCCTCAACCGGCTCATACAGGTCCTCCAGTGCGCGCGCATAGCTCCACGAGCCCTGGCCAGGCGTCACAAAATCATACTCGAAGAAGTCGGCAAAGCGGCGAGTGAGCTGCACACGAACTTCGGAGTAGTCCTCCATTTTGGTCAAGCCTTTGGTCAAAAGTCACTCTGTTCTTGCGCTTTAAGTGCCCTAGGTCATGCATGCAGGGAGTGTAGGCAGTTTGTCAGGCTTTGTAGACGAGTGGGGAAGCTGCCTATGTTTGCCCCGCCAAAATCCAATGCCGTACGCGGTGCCGTACGCGGTTACCTTGCTGCAGAGACATCCATTCTTTGCATATTCCAGCTGCGCTAGTGGTCTAGTGCACTGACTAGGCATTGCCTGGACCGAGTGCGCTTGGCAACCGGCCTGCAGGGCTGCTGAGTTGCCCGAGCTTGCCTACCCGAGCCGACAGGGTTTTAGCGTCACAAGAGTTCGGCTGCTGGTCTGTGAATAAGGGTCACGAACCCACGAATGGGCCTCTGGGACGTCGCTTGCCTGCCTGCCTGCGAGAGCCGGGGGCAGAGTGGCGCTTTGGGGAGCATGGGAATGCAGGAAGACGCTCCGAGCGTCGCAAGCGCGCGTGACGCGATGTGTGTACCAACCCGCCCTGCTGGAAACGTTTAGTTTGGGTGTGATTACCGTAGAGGCGGTGTTCCCTTTTCTCTGCAACTTTCATTTTCTCGAAGCAAACACCCGTGGCATGGTCAACACGCCTGTCCGCAATGAAGCCACGACTGGGACTGGGCCTTGCACCACCACGTCGCAATAGTGCAACTGCGCACCACCGTTCTCCACCATGCCATGCTCTACGCTGGAGCGTCTCACGCACAAGCCGTGGCCATGCCGTGCGGATCCTGGCTGGGAAAGCAGGCAGGACGTCCCCCTCATGAAGGACGTCGTTGTTGGTGTACCCTCGGTCGGGCTGTGCAGCGCGAGCTAGGGCATGCAGCACACCGAGACCCGTGGGTCACCCGTACGGGGAATCTGCATGCAAGAAGGACCGGGTGGATGCGAACTTAGTGCAGTTTTGGGCAATATGCACATTGAGTACAGGGTGCCAAAATGATTAGTAAGTTGCCACGTCCTGTACGAATTGACAGGTGAAAGCTCCTTGGGACACCACCAAGCCGGCAGGGGTGACGCTTATATTCTCATCAAATACATCGCGCCCTGCACAGTGCAACACACGGAATCATAATCTTATGTCGGGTTCTAGCAAGTTGTAAAGACACGGACATTCGATAAGCAGCGGACAGACGAGCGTTTTTCTCCTATAGTCTCTGTCCAATGGCAGGCGCAACTGCGGGAAGCAAGACCCCCGGGGCGCTGCTCGCGGCGGCCCTGGCAGTCGTCTTCGCCTCGCTGGCGACGGCAGAAGCCGCGTGGAAAGGTCAGTCCACCACCTTTGCTCGAACTCATTGAAATCGCGGACTGATGCTGTATTAGCGCCTGCAGGCGCCAAGCCCTCAGACTCGCCGTTGGCCATACCGTGCGGATGCTCGGACGTGGACCCGCGAGATTCATTCCTGCAAGCGCGGTTAGTTGCTGAATCGCACCGGCGAGCAGAAATCCCACGGTTGCGCTGTCATCCAGGCGGTGGGGCGGGGCGGGCCGGGGCTCCTAGGCCCCTCGGTGGCAATACAACGCCTCAGATAGTGGCCCGAGCTGTCATATGCGCTTGCTGTGCATGTAGGTTTCACGGTCTTGACGGCTGAAGGCAGAGCCCTACATACTGAGCTTCCCGTGGTGCGTCGTACCGTCCCCAGGGTGGAGTTTAACTGCTTTGACCAGGCCAAGTTCGGCTCCTGCTCGCAGCCCTTCATGCTGCAGACGCCCCTGGAGGTTCCCGAGGGTATGCACGCCGGACTTGCCACACTAACGTAGGGGTGCCCTGCGAGTGCTACGCTCCCGCGCTGCTGGGCGGAGGGTAGCGGGCATCCCGGCAGCGACTTGCGGGTGAACCGGGAGGTGCAGCAGACGAGCGCACTCATGAGGCGGCACATGCGAATGACTCTACCCAGTTCAAGCTTTCGTGTCTGGTTTGTTCCTAATACAGCTGGTAGACGCTAAGCCCGCTGCCACAAATGCTGCAGGCTACTGCCAGATTAGCTGCGGGCGTTGCCCATGCTGTCCCACACTGGATTCTGTGCTCAAGGACAAGGGCCTGGGGATGTTCAGGTGGGGTTTGGAGTGCGGCAAGCGTCGCGTGTGGGCACATGCATCGGCACGTGTGCCATTGATGAAGACAGTGACAAGAGTCAGGGGCCAGGGACGTTCATCTCCGCGTGGCACGAGCATGTGCCCACCTGCAGGCCCATACGCCAACCCGCATTCGCACAGGTGGATGCTCAACTTCTCCGATGAGGGCGAGAAAACACGCATGCCCGGGTACATGGCGACGCTGCTGGCGCCCACCGACGGAGCCATCTGGGCCGCGCTCAACAAGCTGGGCTATAGCTCCAAGGAGGCCGTGGAGAAAGACAAGAACGCCCGGGACATCATGGCCGACCTGGGTCGCTACCACGTGCTGGTGCCGGTCGAGCCGCTCAAGGTGCCGTAACGTGCCGTACCGCATACCCGTAGTCTCGCCCAGCCTCAACAGGATCGGGTATGAGCTGCTGACCCGTGGGTCACCTATGGGTGGCGTACGGGTCTGGGCTTCGGGGCCCTTGTCGGTATGCAGCCTTGCCCACCAGCCGCCCCACGGTTCGTTCGAACGGTGTACATCAAGGAGCATTCAGCCTTCAAGTATTCTGTATGCGCTTCTTTGCCTATCCCCATGCGACATCCCTCAGACCTACACGTACGACAGGTTGTTGAAATTTTGGGGGCGAGCCAAAATATTCCGTATCCGCCCTGACACTCTTTCGGCGGTCGACGGCTGCCACGCAGGCGACCTGGACGTCGCCGTTCATGCGGTCAGGCGTCCAGATGTGGACGGCAGTCGCAGGCGGCAAGACTATGGTCGAGGCAAGCAAGGACGGCTCGGGCAAGACCGTGCTGAAGTCACCAAAGAGCACCGCGAGTATAATCGAGGCCGACGTATACGCATGCAAGGTGCGGGGAGCACGCTTGTCCGCTGGGCTAAGAGCAGCGCCTAAGTCTGTTTGCGTACCTTTCCAGGAGACGGTAGGTCTCAGGAGCCCATTGCCTCGAGCTCTGGAGGCTCGTAGCAGTGCCTGTACGTGTATTGCCTAAAAGTTGCCGCCCGCCGCCCGCCAACTCGCCTTTGATACTTCGCAGGGCTTTGTTCAAATTATTGACACCGTGCTCGTCCCGTGGGCCATGATGGGCTACGCTTAACGGTTTACCCGAGCGATGGCTTCAGTGTGCTAGTGTGAATGGCCAGAGAGAGTGGCGGCTGGTGGGCCGATGTATGGATGGCCACCTCGGCAGCCACTGTTAGCAATCCAATAGCTGCTGGGATGCGGCGGTCTGGAAGCTCCGCCACGACGCGCAGCTGCAGGACATTGCAGGAGGGTGTCACTTCCAATTGTCGAATTCCTTCCTGTGGAAAGGTTACAGGCGGAGAGGCGAGAAAGGCGATGCCAATCAAAAAGATTTAAAGTGATCCGAACACAGGGCTACAGCTTGATTGTAGTACATTGACGGTTACAGTTGCTTTAGGGACGCTGTTGCACGAAGCAAGCTCACGATGTGAGGTGTACACCGGCATATGGAGTGCGGCCACGAAGTATGAGAGAGAGAGAGAGCGTAACCAGCAATTCGAGCCTAACGAACGCGGCAGGCTGCTGGCGTTGTCCATCAATTGCAGACAGAGAACTCTTTCGCAGGCAAGCTACGAACCAACATCCAGGACTGCTAACGACAACCACAACAGGAGAAAAACCAGATCTGCTGTATGTGCCTGCGGGGTGCGGGCGTAGGCGCCTTGCACCCCATTGCAGCCCTGCACCCGAGCGGGCACTACTGACCAAACAGCAGGACACATCGTACAGGGCACGTCTTGTCGTTTTGGCAAAACACACGGGGATTTCATGTAAACACCGCAGTCAGAGCATAATTCACCAAAACAGCAAGTTATGGAGCTTTGCCAAGAGTATGGTCGTGAGACGCTAAGAGAATTACGCATGGATACACATGCGCCCTTGCTGGGCACAGGGCGGCATAACGTATGTCTTGCACAAAGAAGACATTGAAGCAACAGGATGAAGACGGATTCAATATAATAGGGCAATAAGAGCGCATGTTCCTCCATCCATCCAGGCGCAACCCTGTAGCCATGTAACGAATCTGAACGACTGGCGCACCCCACCAAACGCAGTGACGACAGACACCGAGCAGTCAGCGATGCACCTAGGCAATGGACAGGCCAGGGGCACCCAACCACGAAGCCATAAGGAGCCACCATTCCCATAGGTCAACAAAGATACTAATGACATGTAGTATCCAAACATAACAAAAATAGCATTATTATGTTCCTATTTTCACAAGCGCCACAGGATGGTGCCGCTCATTCCTTCCAGCCCCTAGCTGCAAGTCGTACATACAATAAATCCCGTACGGTAAATCCACTGCGGTATTACGTGTTACTCAAGGTGCTAGGTGTTCTCCGATCCGCTCAGTGCCAACACTGCTTCCCCCAAACTTCCCCCAAACTTCCAACAATATGGAAAAGGGACATCGTTTCTCTGGCGGCTGCCCCGTCCAATGCCAGGCCAGCGCGCCTGCAGTCTGCAAGGCGCTTGCTCCATTGAGCATAGAGCAATCATCGAGCCGCGCAGGGGCGCCCCAGCCAGTCCCCGGCAGGCCGTCATCCCTCTCAGCTCGACGGTGTTCACCGGCTCTCCCTCTCTGCCCACACGCGCACACCTGACCTCGCCCCAGCCTGACGTTGCGTTTCATGTGGCCACCCCAAACTACGCCGAGCCCGCCGCGAACACCCAGGGCCGCTGCTTCTACACCTGGTGCGCATCCAGCTCGCCCGAGGGCCCCTCCTCTTCGGGCAGCCGGGCCATACTGGGGCGCCGCTCGGCATGCGGCCGGCGGTAGCACGGAGAGGCATGTGCGCTGGGGATCCACAGGGACAGGGACGTCCGCGGAGACTCCAAGCTGCCCGACGCCGGCGGCGCCGAAGGCGAACCACAGCTGCCGCATCCGCCACCGCATGGATCGCCGCATCCGTCACGGTCGGCGCATGGCTCAGCATCCGCGCCGCATCGTGTCGGGTGCAGGTGGTGGTGATGGAGAGCGCGGAGGCCCGGATGCCAAGCCGGCGGCGGAGGCGAAGGGCCCAAAGGCGGCGGGACCGGTGAGGCAGCGGGCGAGGCGACGACGGCAGCGCGCGGCAGCGGTGCGCTGACACTGGGATCGAGCGCAGGGCGTGCAGGCGCAGCAGCAGACGCACACTCCGCTGCGTAGGCGCTCGGGAGGCTTCGCAGCCCGTCCGCGGCCGCGGTGCCGTGCTGGAACGGGCATGACCCGGGGCCGTATCTGCCAGCGCGCGGAGTGGAAGGGGAGTCCCCGTTCATTGCTTCCGACAGGTCCCGTGGCTCCCAGGATGCCCCGCCGTGGCTGCGCGATCCGGCGACTGCGCCGGCGCCACCGCCACCGCCGGACCGGCCGCTGCTGGTGTGGTGGAACCCGCTGCCTGACTGTGCCCATTGCCACGTCGCACCACCTCGATGGCTGCTGCACGCCGAGCACGTCGCCGCGCAGTGCGATTCCGAGTCCTGCACGCCCCACGACGTGCTCCGCAGGATGCTGGTCATGGCCACAACCGCCTCGCCCGACGCCGCCAGTATTGGCAGCGGCAGCAGCGTCGCCGAGTCCACAACACAGCTTTCACAGCCGGCGACACAGTTGCTGGAGTGGTGGCGGAGGCTGCCCTCACTGTGGCGTCCAAACGTAGGAGTTCCTGCCGATGCCGTCGCCGGCGGCTGCATTTGCATGCGCGCTTCTTGCGTGTCGCGCGCGCTGCAGCAGCGGACTGGCCGCCTGCCGCCGCCGCTGGCCCCACCGCCGCCGGCGCCACAAGCCTCTCGAGGCGAGGGTTGCGGATGCGGGTGCGCGCTGCCATCCGGTGAGGCCGCCATGCTGCGGCGCAAGCCGCGTGGCGACGACCGTACCTTCAACGAGCCCCTCACCGCCGACTCCGGCGGGCTGACCTGCTCGGAGCTTGCCGCGGCAAAGGGCCCATGCGCCGTGTGTATCGCGTCGGCCGTAGCGGGCGCCTCGGCGCCGCCCTCAAAGAGCTCGGCATAGTCGTCGGCCGAGTAGGCCCCGAAGCACTCGGCGAAGAGGTTTAGGCCCTTGCGGCGCGGCCTGATGCCCATGTCGCGGAGCAGCTGGGATGGGGGCAGCGGTGCAGGAAAAGGGAGCGTTGGCATGCGGACGCGGAACCGCTGGCCGCAGGAGCGAACCAATTGAGAAGCGGGACAGTAAGCTACCTGGTCGTGGTATTGCATGCCGTACAGCATCAGAACGGAGCCTCGGTTTCGCTGCGCCGGCATAACCTGACGCCGCCAGTGCTGCTGCGCGCGGACGTCCGCCGCCATCTCCGCCGGGCACGGCAGCGTGACGCGGCCCGACAGCACGTGCGACAGCCACAGGGCCTGGAGGCCGTGCGTCAGAATGTTGCTGTAGGTGCTGACCTGCGGGCGAGGCGCATATTGCAACGTACACAACACTAGTTGGCATTCCACCTTTTGCAATAACGATGTCCGACGGCAGCAGCAGCACATGACGTGTGCACCAGCTGAGCACCACCCTCCACTTGGACCCGGGGGCCCCGGGGCCCGGGGTCATGCAAAGCCACCAGCGTCTTGCGCTTGCCCACCCTTCCGCACATCACCGCACCTCGCTCCCCACGAAGGCCAGGTGCGGCACGCCGGGCGGTATGCAGTTGCGGTAGAGGTACAGCCCGTCCTTCTGGAGCCCAAGGCGGGACCGCGTCTCGCCGTCAAAGTACTCGTACGTCTTGGCATAGCCCGTGCAGTACAACACCACGTCCGCCGGGAGGAAGCCGCCGTCCTGCAAAGCAAAGAGCGGGTCCGCAAAACGCGATACTGGATGGGAATTTTGCATTGCTGTTGTTTGCGGACAAGCACGTGGGCATCTTCTGTGGCAGTTGATATGTGCGCACGCGCATAGGGCATGGGGCCGCGGCTTGAATGCGACGGCACAGGTGGCGTGGTGATGCAGCTGGGCCTTCCTTCGCACGCACCGCATGGCGGCATGGCGCATGGGGCATGGCGGGTACGCGACTGCATACCCCGTGCTGCACCGACCTGCAGGATGACGCCGTTGCGCACGAAGCGCGTGATCTCGCCTGCAGCAAGTTGGCGGGCAGGAGCCAGGGTTGATCCAGTTTACGCTTTCCTCTGCTTCCCGTCACGACTCGGTTGCGCACTACGCCTACATCTCCATGTGGTCTTGAACCTAAGCCCTTCTCCCCCACCCGCCAAGGCTTGAGGTCGAGGTAACAGGGTACCAGCCATGTGGCCCTCCGTCGCGATATCCGATTTCACGTCCTTACACCGCGTCCCTGCATTTCTCTGCTGCCCCGAGACAGGCTGCAACCCAAGGCCCCAAGTGCGGGCTACGGCTCACCCTTGATGGTGGTGAGCGTTTCGCAGCGCATAACCTCCGCCGTGCTGTCGTCCACAAATTGGCCGCCGTAGAACAAGTCGCATGGCAGGCCGACGCGCGGCTTGCATTGGCCCGGCAGCGCGAACTTGCGAGACGCAGCGGCCTGTACGGCCAGGGCACGCGCGCGCACACGGCGAGGCAAGCCTTTAAAAAGCGGCGCCGGTCCGGGCGCCTCGGGAACGGTCCCGCTGACAGCAGCATGCCACCGCTGAGGAAGCAACGCGGCCTCCGTTTCAGGCGCAGCTTTACCTCAGCTCCATGCCACGGCCCCCCAGCTCACCTCGAGGCTCCTCCAGAACAGCCGCTTGAGGGGCCGCATCAGCGAGTCTGCAGCCCGCGCCCGGACGCCCTCAGTGTAATACGGCGGCAGCATGGCGGGCGTGGCCCGGTTGAAGAGCAGGCTCCGGATGCCGATGCCCAGGATGCTCCGCGGCATGGGCCAGTGCGCCTGGCGGTAGAGCATGGTGACGCTGGCGGCTGTGCGGCTGGCCACCAGGCTGCACACGCAGTCCAGGGCGGTCTTGCCGGCGCCCACGATTACGACGCGGCGGCCCTTGGCCAGCGAGAGGTTTGTGAACTCCTGCGCGTGCATTTGACTGCCCGCGAACACCTCGACGCCCTGCACAAGCACGCACGGGGCGCACGTCGGAGCGGGCAAGCACAGCACGCCATACTATATATATACATACATACGCCCCTGGTACCCGGGAGCTCTGGTTACGCGGGCACCGTCACAACGTGACCAGCCCGCAAGCAGCATTGCCGACACCGAAGAGGGCCCACCCCGAGACTAACCTTGTACGCTGGCACGTACGGCTGGCTGTACAGCCCAGAGCAGACGACCGTGTAGTCCGCTCTGGTCTGCGAGTGACGAAACGCTTGGTGAATTAGCCGGGGCTATACCGTATTACATCGAGGTAGGCCAACGACAAAGGCAGCAATGGGCCCCAGCCCTGAGGTTGCTGACATGGAAAGGAATTGGCGGAACGCATGGTACTTCATCCCAACACGTGGTACTGGATGCTTTAAGGTCAAAACAACAACACTCTGCGCAGGTAGCACTCTGCGCCTAGCAGTGCCTAGCAGTGTGCTGCACGTCATCCAAGTGTGTGTGTCCTGAAGAGGTGGCTCCCACGTCCTCTGGTGCTTTGAACGGTTTCAGAACACCCCCACAGCTGCTGACGCGCGGTTCGCCATGCCGTCCCTGCACAGGCTGGCCCCGGACCCTGCTCATGTGCCTGTTGCCACATAAGGCGTTGTACCTTGAAGAACTTTTCGTGGGCGGAGTCGCAGTACAAGACTTCCCACTCGCGGCTGCCGGGCTGCCAGCGCAGACGCAGCAGCTTGCAGTTGAAGCGTATGAGCTTGAGCAGTCCAAAGCGCTTGGCGTACGCGCGAGCATAGGCCTGTACCTCCTTTCCTGAGGGGTACTCGTCCTTGGGCTGTAACTCCCGCGGCCAGGGGAAGTCGGGGAACTGGTACTGGCGCCAGGGGACTGCAGGCGGAAGGCAGAGGGCAGAGCGAATGGTGGCACCTCACAGGAATGCCAAAGTCGCGGAGCGCAAGGGCTGACAGTCAGACGCTCGAGAGCGAGGCTTCACATTTGAGGCCGTGCGCAGACTCCCTTGGGCGCGGCATGCCGCAATCGGCTAGGCGCGTGCGCCATACGTGAGCACAGCGTGAAAACCCGCCCAAGCCAGGATATGAAGCTGCGCACTTGCTTGCTTGTCACTGAGGTGTAGTGGGCCGACCCACACGGGTGCCTAGCCCGCCAGCCCCCGCCGTCGGTGCACCCAACACGGCCCGACGCGGGCACACACCCTTACTTTGCAAGCCATAACCCTCATACGGCCGGCTCCAGACGCCACCCACGTCCTTATTCTGCTCCAGAACTAGCACCTGCTGGTGCCGCAGGGCGGGGCACGGCGGGGAGGTGAAGGGAAGGCTTCCGGGACCCTGTCGTCGTGGCCAGGTTGTCAACAAGGGAAATAAAATCACCTCAATTCCACAATTTACCTCGATGCCGGATGTTGCTAGACTGCGAGCCGTTTGAAGTCCAGCCACGCCGGCGCCGATGACGAGTGCTTTTCGCAAGCATGGAAGCGGCGTCGTTGTATCTTGTGCATCCTTGTAAGAAGACATGACATTAAAGGCAGAGGCCGGGCTGCCCGGTGACTAAACTTTCCAGGAAGCTGGCCAGCGTCACAAAAGAATTGTTGGCAACGTGCTCTCAATCATCCTTAGTTACAAGCAACAAGGCCCTAAGCGAAGCCACGTTCACGCAAATAATGACAGGGGCAGACTTACGCAATCTGAGCTATGCTATATCAACACTTTGAAAATCAACACTATGTAGGGAGCTTTGCAAGCCAATCCTGTCGACGGCCTTCCTGTTACTCCGATGCTTGCAGTTTTATGCAGTTGTACACCGTGGCAGCGCGGCCCGAGTGGACCAATGAGCTCGAATACACAGGCGCAAGTACAGAAGTTCCTGATAGCGCTTAGGGCGAATTGAAGCCCACGGGTGTGCGGGGTGTTGCAACGTGGTCAGGTGTTTAATTTGCAACGCAGTGCGGGAGTTGGATAAGTATGCAGAGAAAGTCATAGTGGCAGACTGTTCGAAACATGGCTTGCTGCCTCCCGCCAGCTCTGGGCATACCCTACCCTACCTGATGCAGCCGGGGTGGCAGTCGCTGGAGCCCTAGGTCCATCCGTGAAAAAAGAGAAACCTGCACAGAAAGAGGGAGCCCGCCTCTGCGGCCATACACGCCCGAAGGCGCGACGTTTCCAATAGGGCGGGCGGGTACAGAGCAAGGCATGTGACGGTCGTCCCGCCAAAAGACCGGCCAACCAGCTTACCCGGTATGTCGAACTTCACCTGGTGAACCGTTACTTGTCCAGGTTGAGCTGCGGTGTTGTTGTTGTCGCGGTCACCGGTCCGACGGCGCTCAGCGGTTACTAGACCGTCGTGCGCCCAGCCCGCCCACCCGGCTGTATACAGAACGAAAGACTAGCCGACCGTGACTAGCTTGCCATAATTCCAAATCCTTATCGCGCTCACCAAACCCGAAAGGCACTTCAGCCCGCTACCGACGGTCACGTGCCAACGGTGCTCGCAAACACAGAGGCGTACGGGTGCCCGCCCATTCCCGTCAGCAGTCGTACGTGTATTATTACTCGTAGAATTTCACTGTGTTTCTACGTCCTACTACCGTCATTGGATCAGCGCACGCCCGAACCACAAGTGCCCGTACTACAGTACTGCGCGCGGCTAGTATGCAGAAGCGTTGCTTTTGCATCTGGGGCGAGGTTGCTTTTCGCAACTCAGCTGTCCGGCGCTGGTGCCCCACAATCTTTTCTATGGCAACGTCATGATGTGCTCTTGTTGGCGGCCTCACCAGTTACATCCGTTTCTTACACGGGTTCCCGGTGAAGGGCCTCCCACTCGATCCCTCCTTGTACAAGCGCAGCCGCACCAGCGCAAGGACCGGACGGTCCTGGGACTTGGTCAGCTTAAGTAGCCAAGCCGCCGTACCCCGCCTTTGATGGCCGTTACAGCTTTAGCATCATCCGCGTGCAACGAGTTTAACACAAGCGACTTACCGTTCCGCGGGCGCAAGAGCATATGCACATGGCCAGAAGCGACCCTCTCCGCTTTGCCCATCCTCAGTCCGCAGAGCCAACCCCGCCCCGCATCACTCTGCCGCCTTGCCAGTCGCCGACCCACCGGCAGCAGCAACCTGCCCCGCTGCACTCCCCGCCGTCACCGATTCCCCTGCCGACGCCTTGGCCGCCTTGCACGGGCCCTTGTGCTCCGGCCAGTGTGCCACCTGACACGCGCGGGAGCAGTAGCGCACGCGCCGACACCCGCTGCAGGACTGCAACGGCGGTCCGCCAGCGGGAGGTGCCGCGCCGCACGAGGCGCAGTTTGCCGTCGGCGCCGCCGCCGCCGCTGCCAGAGCACTCGCGGCGTCGCCGGCCGTGGGCTTCATGCCCGCCTGCTGCGCCGCCTGCGCCGGCTGCCTCCGGTCCATCTTGGCCTGGTCTGCCATGCGCACGAGAGTCATCATGGTGTGGCCCCAGTTGATGACCTGCTGGATCTGGTCCTTGAGCCACGCCTGCGCGATGCGCACATCCACGCCCTCGTTGACCTGCATGCGGGCAGGGGCGGCAAGGGGTGCGGCGGTAAGGCAGAGGGTTCGAGGGAGTTAAACAAACGGGCGATTGCGGTTGAGGGAAGGCCGCCTCCAGGGCAGCCGCGGCCAATGGCCTCTCCTCCCTTTTCCCCAGCTCTTGAGGGATTACCTGCACGGAAGGCACCGTCACTCCACCTGCTGTCCTTGCCCCGACGTTTCCCTCTCCCGCCGCGTCATCCAAACCTTTCCGGGCAAGCCGTATCCACAAGGCAGCAACGCATAGCGGCCCCTTGCCCATGCTCGCGTTGGCTACCCCTCCTGCGCGCTCCGCCCCGCCCTCCTACCCGCCCCGCCCCCACCTGCATGACGGGCATCTCCCGCTCCAGCTGCTCTGACGTGAAGCACACGCCCCAGTCCTCCAGCTGCACGCCCAGCGCCACCATCATGGTCTCCAGGTGGCCAGCGTACGCGCGAAAGAACGGCCCATAATCGCCGGGGTAGGGCGCCGCGCAGGCCTCGACGCCCGAGGCGGCGGACGCGGAGGTGCCGGGGCCGACGGGGTCGGCGACGGAGCTGCGGAGTGCGCGCATCGTGTCGACGTAGCCCTCTGCAGCGGCGGACCGGAGCGAGAAGGCAGGCAGGGTCCGTCCAAATCGTTTTGAGTTGTGGGGTGCAGAGCTCCACAAAGCAAAGGGCAGGGAGCCGGGAGGCGGGAATGGGGTTTAACCCGAAAAACACTTCCGCCCAGGAAGGAGCTACCAGCCCCGCACACCTGCGCGACACGCAGATATGGACTTCGCACACAATGCGCTGCCCCAGCCCGCGCGCCCTACGAGCCTACACCACGTCCTCGCCAGCATGCTCACCCTTGAACAGCTCGAAGCTGAGGCGGATGGTAAAGCTGCACCCCTCCACCGCCTCCTCCTCGCTCCGGCCCATCACGATGGTGGGCAGCCCCAGTAGCATCAGCGCGTTGCGCACCGCGCCCTCCACCTGGTCCAGCAGCCTGCGCAGCACCATGAGGCAGCAGGAGGTAGCGACAAGCATTGAGGTGGGCGGCCTGCAGCCTGGCACGCTAGCAGTGGGTACGCTTGGCACAATCCGTGAAGGGGACTGGCCAGTGAATAAAACCGATAGGTGGATAACACGCGCAATGCCGTCTCGCGCTGCAGTTCAGGCTTCGTAAGGCATCCCACGCGGATGCGCTCGAATCCCCTCGCAAACTAATCCACCACCTCCCGCTGCCGCGTCCAGCACCCCGCACGCGTACCTGGCCCGCCGCACCCTGCCCGGCCGCAGCTCCGCCTCCTCGCTGCCCGCTCGCTGCGCCTCCTCCTCCGCCGCCTTAAGCTCCGCCTCCTCCTCCCCGGGCACTGCGTGCTCCATCCGGCGCCGCAGCTCCGCCAGCCCGTCAATCAACCCCTCCAGCGCCGGCCGCATCGCCGCCAGCCTGCCCCGCCCCAGCAGCCAGTTGCGCTGCGGCGCAAGGCCCGACGCCGACAGCTCAATGCCGCGGGTGCCTAGGCCCCCCAGGTTGGACATCAGGCTGCAAGCCTGGCCCGCGAGGGAGAGCCTGTCCTCAAACGTGGCCGGGTCCACACTGGCGGCCGCCGCCTCCCCGGCCGCCGCTGCCCCCCTGGCCGCCACCGCCTCTGCCACAGCATCGTTGGCGGCCGTGTCCGCACCACCGGCGGCCGGCGTCCGCAGGGACTCCAGCACGGCCATCGTCGCGAGCGCCGCTGCCGTGTCGGCGGATTCGGAGCCGGCGGCGGTGGCGGTGTTGGCAAGCGCCCCCGACGCCCCGGCGCCGCCGTACAGTGCGGTTGCCGCCAGCTGCATAAGGCGGCCCGCCAGGTCCACGCGCTGCAGGAGCTCGCGCAGGCCCTTGCAGTGGGGCGAAGGCGCCCGGGTGAGCTCCCAGCACAGCTGCAGGCAGCGTTGGGCGGTGCCGAGGCCAGAGGGCGCCAGCAGCACCACAGGGTTGAGCGATAGGAAAACCAGGTGCGACAGGAGCAGGTCAGCAACCTCGGGCCGCGAGGCGACGCCCTCGAAGCTCCCGGCGGCCTCGCCGGCCAGCAGGGTGGTGGTGCATACCACCAGGACCACCGCCTGGCTCAAGGGGTGGCCCATGTTGCCGATGCTGGTAGCAGGGGGCATGCCAGGGAAGGAGGGCGTTGCAGGGAGGGAGGCGTGGGGGATCCACTTACGGGTTAAGGGACAGGGGTCCAATAAACCGAAAAAGGGCTTTAAGAGGCCGTCGTCAACGCCAGGAAAAGGCCCGCGGGATAGAAAGGCGTAACAGGCGCATCCCTGCCTCAGGAAACATGCTTCATGCGATCCAGGAAGCTGCTCCGATGCCCTTCAGGGCGTCCTCGCCGCGCCCCGCCGCAGCCACGCTTGCGCCCTACCGCTTATGAAGGCGAGACAGGGCGTTGAGGAACTGGTGCTCCACGAGCACGACCGTCAGGCGCTGCTCGCACGACGAAATCGTGTCATTCACCGCCAGCAGCTGCCAGAGAGAAGAGGTGTCCTCGGGGTCCAGGCCAGCAACGCAGGTGTTTAGCGTGCCGATGTCCAGAGCCGTGAAGAGCTTCTGCGCCTCCGGTTGCAGGGAGCTGTGTTCAGATAGCACCGCCTTCACCGCCGCTGCTAGCGGTGCAGCCTCAGCAATGCGCCGGTCCATCGGACGGTAGCCGGCAGCTGCCGACGTAAGGAGAGTCTTCCATTTGGGTGCCTCGTCGCTCTCGTGGGCGTTCTTGATCCTAGTCATAATCTACTCTTGTTGTCTAGACGAACGCCGATGATCTGAAGAGAGTTTTTCCAGGGCTTCGGCGTTTATTGCGGCGCACGAATAGTTATGCATAAGACAACAATGACATGTCGTAATGCCGGCCGGCTCGAGCCGGCCTCAGTACGACACGACACGCCTCGCGGAACACACATAGCTTCTGTACGCACACACAGGTCCGACCCCTTACACCAACTCCTGATCCTGAGACTAACCTCCATTCTGAACTCATCATGCTCCCCATCTATGTTACGGAGTTGCCTGGCGAGC
Organism: Gonium pectorale; assembly: GCA_001584585.1. NCBI lineage: Eukaryota > Viridiplantae > Chlorophyta > Chlorophyceae > Chlamydomonadales > Volvocaceae > Gonium > Gonium pectorale. The sequence goes on from LSYV01000015.1 coordinate 448,884, forward strand.
CGTTACAGCAGCGCCTCTTCTCTTTTTTCCTTTCTATGGTCACAGCGTCCATCCCCCTGCCGGTGGGCGCAGACCACCAGAGGAGGGATCATGTTATGTACTGCACGGTGTGGCTTTGACTACTCGTCCGTCAGAGTCCGTCCTAAGACATGTATTCGCTGTCCGTGCAGGGAGCGGCAATACCGTCTTCCAACCGAAGCGTCTTGAGCCATTTATGCAAACTCGTTGGCTGCCAACATCCCATTCATGATGAGGCCATCATCTTCAACGGCTTACTGCCGTATCGAGCACACGTACCGAAGTCCCGACCCTGCCCCAGCCAGGCCTCGGTTGCTGCGGTGACCCGCACCCAGCCCACCCACCGTTCTCCTGTGCCCTCGTCTCTACAAATGCAACACCCCTCTCTTGCCGTTGGGTGCACCGTACGAATCCGGTTCCGGGCAACGGCAGCGATGCGCCAAATCGTCTCGTTATCTGCAAAAAGAAATGCAGAGCCTAAGGAAAGCAGAGTGCGCTGAACCGTAGCTTTACGGCAGCCAGGCGCTGACGACATTTGAAATATAGGCTTAGGCTCCTTCAATTACACGAGAGGCAGCTCATACAATTAGTTGATAGTAGGCCATGGCAGACCCGGCCCTGCCTTGGGCGCACACGGCAGATACAGCTGTTGCCGATGGCGCGGTTCTTCAAGCAGTCCATGGCGCGGTTAAGGACCAGTGCAGCCAAGCGGATGACTTTCTGACGTTGGAGGCCGCCGGTGTGGCCGTGGGCGGGCGGGTCGAGGTCGGTGTCGGCCCCAAGGTCGGTCCTGCCAGAGGAGGGCTCACCAAGTGACCCCTCCTCCCCCCCCACACAGGTCAAGTGGCAGATTGAGACTGATGACGGCGAGCCTTATGCGCGGGTACGTGGGGCTGGGATGGCTGCAACCGGGGAAACTCGCCAACCCTTGTGTCAGGTAATGTCCGGTCGTGCTTGTGTCACACGATGTCCCTTGTCCCCGAACTCCGTCTGCTTTGCAGTGGTGGGGAGCCACTGTAGTGGGCCCAAGCGAAGAACGGGACGCGGAGCTGCCCGGAGCTCCCGTGTACGAGCTTGCGTGAGTTGGCAGGTCCCCAGCCTACCCGCCTACATGTCCTTCTCGCAACGATGTTCCGCCAGCTGTTTGCCTTGTTGAGCCGCTGAGTCTGACACGGGCCATGGCAGGTACGACGCGCATGGCGACTTTGAGCAGGAGCGAAGTCACGTGATCTTCGTTGGAGAACGTAAGGCCTGCGCCGCCTGTACGGGAAGGGGATGGTCACGGTCACGTTCGCAGGCTTCATTGCGCCCAGCCGCTGTTTTCAATTCTCTGGGTCTCCATGTGCACGAAATTTCCGGTTGGGAAGACCGCGCGGGCTTTTGGCTTTGGCACCTGCCCTTGCATTGCCTCGGATGAGGCCCGAAGCGCGCGCGAGCAGTTTGGGAGGGGCCGCTTGGGCCTGCATGCCACAGCAGACTGCCGCCGGGCCGTTCTTGCGGCTGTTGGCTCCCGCCTACCCTGCCACGCAGCACCCCGCAAACGCACCGCATAAGACAACCGGAACTCACCGCGCCGCCCTGTGCTGCACGGACCCACTCGCTGCTCACCAGACACGCTCCGCCAGCTGGACCAGACAGAGGAACTGGCATGGCGACGCGAGGGCGATACGTGGGAGGACGAGGAGGTCTGTGCCGTCCCGGCCTATCGTCGCTTGACTGCCATCCGCACCCTATGGCCGTCAGCTTGCTGTTACGACCTTGGCTCGGAGGCTTGGCCTCTTGGGTGTTGTGGATGCGCTGCATGGCGGGGTGTGACTTTCACACGGCCCGCTGTTGCGCCGTAACACCGTCTTCTCGGCTCCCGCCGCGCCAACTTAGCGCGGAATCTCGACGCATACGTCCCTATAAAATGTCAAGGCCGGTTTGGCGCAACGCATCTCAACTCCCGCCGTGCAGGAGGACGAGGACGAGGGCGACCAGGCCGACGGCGAGGCGGTGGTCACGATGGACGACATGCGGCAGATGGCCAGCAATGAGAAGTGAGCGGAGGGGCCCGCGCCGACGCGGAGGGCAATGTGTCGGATGCGCGGGTCCGGCAGCGCTGTGCGGGGATTGGGGGCTCACCGCCGAGTGCTGCGTGCAGCTGTCCACGCCACCCGCGTGCCACAGAGTGCAACACGAAACCGTGGCCTGGCGGCGCTTTGGCGGCGCCTTCCTTCCTCCTTCGTTAAACGCATGTGCTGTTGCCGCACTCGCTGTGCGCCTCAAGCACCGTGCTGCCGCCGTGGTCCATGCCACCTGCTCTGCCCCTTCCCTTCCCCTGCAGGGAGTACCTTAACGGTAAAACGCTGGAGGAGGCGGAGCGTGAGGTGCTGGGCTCAATGGAGCCCAACAAGCGGATTCAGCTGGCGGCGGGCTTCCGGGACTTCGCTGACAACCTCATGTAAGCTTGGGTGCGGCTGTGGGTGGGGGTGCCGTGCGACAAATTCACCTGGTGATGGCGTTGCGGGTTGAGACGCTCTCTACGCGCGTGCACGTTGCATCACATATGCAAACGGCGAGTCCAAGAAATTAGCAACCATTTAAGTTGCAATTGGCAGGTAGGCACGCTGCGTGAAGCCTGGTGGCTGTCCGTTGTGCGCTGGGCGCCTGCATGGTGGCGGCGTTGGAAGCTGCAATAGAACCGTGCGGGCGATGGGGCGCGGGAGAAAGAGTTATTTGCAAGGACACGCTTAATGCGCAGCGCAGCAACGGTGAGGCAGGGAAGGATAGCGGGCCCAATGATAGAAGGTACTACGGTCGAGGTGTCGAGTGCTGTTGCTTCTCCCAGCTCATGCGACGATTGTCGACGCCAGCCTCCATTCTGCCATCACCTTTGCCACCGCGTGCCACCGCCACTACTCTGTCCAATGCACTCCTGCTAGGAGCTTTCTCCGCGAGAAGGTGGAGGCCGGTGAGGGCGGTGCGGTGACAGTCACGGAGGAGCACGTCCACGCGTTCATGGAGAGCATGAAGAACAAGAAGCAGCGGACGCGGTGACGGCACGGACGCTGCGCAGGCCCCACCGCAGGGCCCCCGCTGGGCATTCCTGTGCTGTCGCCTTTCGGGAGATGAGCACAGCTTGGGAACTGCGCACACTGAACATGCCGCATGGCGTGGTTTGTCATTCTGTACTTTAGGACCATGCGGCGGATTAGCCCGGCCATTTTATGATGCCGGGGCTTGCACATTGTAGTAGGAACCCAAGCGGCGGCTGGCCGTGCCTCGTGGGTTATCAGATAGGGATCTGCACTTATGCTAGCCCTGGCTGGGAGCTTTTAGGAACATTTTGATTGGTGTTCCTATTGATACTCGATTCGGGATGCACTCATCGGTCCCTGTGCAGCGTCGGGGAGGTCGAACCGCTTTGTGTGGGTTCGGGCCTCGCATGTGGCTGTGCGCCTGGAGACGTGTGGCTGTGCGTTGGTGCAATATGCGTGGTTGTGTTGCTGCAGCGGCCGCGATCGGGAGTTCTCGCGCCATACAGCGTGGTTCCTCGGGTCACACGCGCACCTTGCCTCGAGTGCCTCATTGCCCTGTCCGAGACCCCCCTGTCGTCTCCCTAGGTTCTGACGATCGATTTGCAGCGCTTGCTAGTCAGCGCCCCCTATACCTCCTATCTTCGTGCCCTGGCCTTGCCGGTAGCTCGGGACTTTCGCAGTTAGGAACGGCTGGATCTGTGGCTGTTGCGCGGGCAAGCGGCTGTGTGCTGCAATACCTGTTGGGCACCACACAGCACCGATGGCAGCGAGGTTTGAGCTGGAGGAGGCGCCACAACCCGAATGTGGTGGGTGGACTACGCGGCGCTCAGCTGACTGTCGCGGCAGCAACCTCGCTCAGCAGCCTCATAGCGGCCTTTCCACCCCGATATCGCTGTCGCTCGCCCCACAGCCAACTGCGGCGCCGTGGACGAGCTGTTGCGCTGCAGCCGCTGTCGGGCCGAGTGGTTCTGCTCATCTGCGTGCCACAAGGTAACACGACACGATGCATGGGTCTTCGCGTCCAGTGAGCTCTTTGCCATCTCGGGTGGTCCCGGTGCAACAACAGAGAAAACACATAACAGGGCTCCAAAGCATCCGCCCTGAAAACCCCCCTTAACTTACGGGTATTGGCGCCCGCCGGGCGTACGCCGCAGGCCTACTGGCCATTTCACAAGCAAAGTTGCAAGCGCAACGAATTTGCAGATGCGATGGAGAGCAGTGACCCGCGGTTTGCTGCCTGGCTGCGGAAGCACGGGAAGCAGGCGGTTCTAGGCGACGGTGGGTGCTCGGGACCCGTGGGTCGATACGTCAACAACCTCAGACCCCCTGCATATGCACGCACTCACAAGCCAGGCTTGATGTATGTAATACAGAACAAGCGCGTACCCAAGACCAAGTGCACGGTCCAGTTTTAGCCAGGACTGAGGCGCCCATTGGTCCAGCACGTCCGGCTGCCCCAGTAGGGCGGGCATGCCCATGCGGCAAGTTGAGTCTTCTTTGTGCACCTGCTGGCTGCAGACGAGGTGGACCGACTGGAGCGGGCCAGCCGAGCGGTGCTTGGCCCTGGGCGGAACGACGTCATGGGATCCATGTACGGCAAACTGGATCCGAAACCAGAAGGTATGCCAGGGGCGTGAGAGATGCGTGGGGGTGTGAGTGAAGCCGTCGTGCGCTGCCGGGGAGCGCTCCGGCGGGGCCGCGGGACGCAATGGTTTCTGTCGGAAGCAGTGTGAAGCACCTAGCAGACTCGGCCCTGTGGCGGTGCCACAACGTAACGTGGCACGACCCTGTCCCCAAGCCAGGCAATGACGAGCGTTCCTGTACGTAGGCCCCAAATACAGCAAGGAGGAGCAGAGGCGAATGAGAGAGCAGGAGCTGCGTGAGGCACGGACGAAGGTGAACCGGGATGGTTCTGCATGAAATGATGGAGATAAGAGGTGATGGGGGCTGGCCCATGGGTCAACGCACGTTTTCCCTTCCCTGCGGCGCATGTTATCCGCTCGTAGCCGACCTCCGCAGATGAGGTCCTTCCCATCATCCGGCGCCGGCAGCCCGGCTCCCAAGTAAATAAAGGGGCTTGGCTCTTTGGGCTGGTACAGAGTCGGCCCTGTCTGCGTGGCCCACGCCGCAAATTGAAGCGTCCCACTCACCACGATCCCCCGACACGTGCTTGCGGCCCTCCGCCCAACCAGGCGCTCCTAACCAGCCGCCAAGACGTAGCCTGGTCGTCCATCGCCATTGAGCCGGGCATGGGCATGGACTGCGGCAGGTGTGGCAGGCAGGCTGTTGCCTGGGTCCGCCACGAGAATGTCAACGGGATCTAGCGCTGAGCAGAAAGAATGCTTGATAACATGCTCTTGCACTGCACTGAGGAATTACCTGGTTCTGCGGACTGGGCACATGCTGGTGCACGTAACAGCATTTGACACGCCACCAGTCTTCCTTCAAGCCCGGCATCTTGGAGGTTACAGCGAAGAGTCGCACAACGGAGGCCTTATGTGCAAATTGCTGTCGTGGCGGCGTTGCCGTTGGCGTGCAGGTACAAGTGGCACCAGTCGCAGTCGCACGTGCACGTCTACGTGCGCCTCCCGAATGGGGCATCCGCCGCAGGGCTGAGGCTGTTGCTGACCCCTGGGTCACTGTCGCTCGTCATGGGCGAGGGGGATCCGCCCCTACTGAGCGGGGCGCTCTTCGGCGCCATCAAGGCGGAGGCCAGCACCTGGTACATCGGTGAGTTGGGGCCTGTAGACGGCAGGGCACGGGGGGCTCATCGGTGCGTCCAGAGGGGCCCTGACTTGCCCACGAGCAAGGGTTCATGTAAGAACACACTCTCAGGGACTTCCCTCGTCACCACGGCTCCTCGCAAGATCACTTATTGCAAGGCACCACCCACCCATCCAACCTGCCTAGATGACGGCGTGCTGACGGCACAGCTGCTCAAGCGCAGTCGGCGGGGTCACTACTCACCCAGCACCACCAATGCCGACACCTGGTGGCGCTCGCTGTGGGCGGCCTGCCCGCCGGATGAGACCATCGACCGCCGCTTCCCGCCGACGCGCTATTACTGGTGGGTGCACTGGCAGACCGTCCGGAATTGCGTTGTAAGGGATCCAGGAAGGCGGCCACGTAAGGACGCAAACCCGGTGAGGAGTTTGAGGAATCATGCATGGGTGAGTGAGCCTTGCCGACTTGCTACTGATTCGGCAAACGTCGCTGCTACCAGGGCGCATGTGCATCCGCCTGACTCGCGCCTGCTGTCCTCCTGCCTGTTGGCCCATCCCCCCATCAACACGCAACAGGTCGGAGTATGAGGAGTCAGACCTGCCGCCCGAGCTGCCGCCGCTGCCGTTGCCACCAGCCGCCGGCCGCAGCCAGTCTCGCGGTTCAATGCGGGGAGTCAGCTCGGAGGAGCTGCGGCCGCACGCACGCGCGCTGCCCCTCGCGGCCATTTAAAGGCGGTCTGGACCACTGCGTCGCACGGGCTGCGGAGGCGGCGTGCACAGGACGCAGCCCGGAAAAGCTGAGCAGTCGTTCCTCCTTATGCTATGGACGACGGAGGTGGCGGCTGTAAAAAGGAGGGTGATGCGCGCACGGACGTATCACCGACGCTGCTCGAAAGGTGTCCGAAGCTCGAGTTGAGGCCGGAGGTCGGAGGCCTTGTTATGGACGTGATGTGACGGAAAAGCAGTGGGTAGGGCTGGATTGCTCGCCGAGGTTGGAATGAAGGGATGGTGGTATAGAGGTATGGCTCCTGCATTGTTTTGGGGGGAGCGGGGCCACACCAGTGAACGGAGAGCGGGCGGGACAGGCGCAGCACTTCAGCCGCAACAGGAGGATCAAAACGTGCATGAATGCATTGACCATGGCAAGGCAGGAGTCAAGTATAGATAGTTACAGGATATGCGTATGCCGTCTAATGGCAAATGACCTGCAGCACCAACGCACTTGGCCAGGCTTGCAGTGTTTTAAGGGCGGGCTTGGGGCCGTACCAGCGGCCTGCACGCCTCATCGCCCTTGAGCATTGGGTACCGGTTGCTTGGCTGTAGCCAGAACCCACTATCCCCCGCTATTGCCACACTCATAAGCATAGCTACATGAGATTACGATCAAAATCAGTACACGAGACGTCATGTCCCAGTGCGGAAGCCTCGGCGGGGTGCGGCAGCTCATCACAGGACGACAAGCAAGGATGCGGGGCATGCACACACACACACCGGGCGAGGAGGGGAGGGGAGGGGGGCATGCAGCCGCCTTAGGGCCGGAGGGGTGCAACGGCTCAGGCCACGGACTACGTACATCGCAAGTAAGTCCTAGGGCCGGCTCCCTGCAGGGGCGGGCATGCTGCTGCACGAATCATCCGCCTACACACCCTGTGCAAGCGTGCGTGCAGGGAAGCCAAGTGAAGAATGCACGCGGCAGAGGATTCCGCCACCGTTCTGTTCACCGCATGAACTGCGCACGGTCAAGCATGGTAAAAGCACACACGCAAAACGTGCAGTAGAGTAGGGGGAGACATGACCGATAACCTCCATGGGCAAGCAGGCCATGGGCTTAGAGGGAAAGAGAGAGCACTGCGACGGGCGAAACCTCCTGCCCCAGGATGAACACCGCAGAAACCTGCCTCACATTGCATTCGACATCCTTCGACCCAATCTGCCACTGCAACCGGCGCCGTGCTATCGTGCGCGCTTGGACTCTCTGCAGCAAAGGCACTGAACATGATCACCACTTATCCCGGCTCCTTCACATACGGCCCCCGCCTGGCCTCTTCCTCGTTCCGCCAGGGGCCCATGGCTTTGCGCTATACCTCATACCCTATCCGCCGCGCCATCGTTCCCGGCCCTGCTGTGGGCTCCCTCCGGCGCCCCGCCATCTCGGCTTGCACGCGAGTATGGCATGGAGCGCGGCTGCAGCCAGGCCGACAGGGCACCGTCCTCCACCGCCGCTGACCGCGGCGCCTCGTACGAGCCGCCGCCGCTGCTACCGCGAGTGCGGTGCAGCGCGCTGCCGCTGCGGCGTTCGGGGCTCTGCCCCGCGGAGGCGGCACCACCGGGCCC
>LSYV01000015.1:463819-488415 GCA_001584585.1 Gonium pectorale
CACTTTCGCGCTTACGCTCGTCGTATGCGTTGTTCCTTTTCAACACACGCACACACACCTGCGCGTATGCGTTTTCCTTTTCAACACACCTGCTCCAGGTAGGCCACCCGCAACGCCGGGTACCGGGTGGCTAGCAGCGCAATGCCGTGCGCCCGCCAGCGGTCCGCCAGGCCGGGCGCCGCCGCCATGCGCGCAAACACCTGGCTGCTGACCACGAGCCCGTACTTGCGCTCCAGCAACGGGCCCAGCCAGGGCACCACGTCCACTAGCTGAGCCACCAGCTCCTCCACGGACAGGGAGGGGTCCTGGTGGCGAGGACGGTGGGGCGCGCGCGGCGGCGCAGCTTGAGAGCCCGCAGGTAGACAGTGCCATGACAGAGATGGTTCCCGGTGGAAGCCAGATGAGGTAAGGGGCGTGCTGGGAGCCTGGGACCCAATGCATGCTCTCACGGGCGCAGACGCGTGCCGCCCCGCCCCGCCGACTCACCCTCAGGATGCCGCGGACCATCATCCGCTGGACGCCGCTCAACCGCATCTGCGCCTCGCCGCCCTCCCCACCGCCGCCGCCGCCGGCCGGCAGCGGCCCCGGGTGGCCGCGGCGGGCGTCGCGGCGCATCAGCGCGTCTGCCACTGCCTGTAGTGCCAGCGCAGTGCGGTACATGCAGCAGCCGTCCACGGTGCGGGCCAGCACCTGGCCGCGGAAGGACGCCCACAGCAGCAGCTGCGCGCGGTGCTCGTACAGCCGTCCGTACGGCAGGAAATCATCCTGTGCGCGACGGGGTGATGGCGAGGTATTAGTATGCTACGGGCGGGGCCGCGCGCGCAATTGGGAGGGCTCAGGAGCGGGGCAAGCGAGGCGAGGGCAAACACGTACCAGCATGTACGGTGGATCGTCCTTTGCGAGCGGCACGAGCGTACGGCAGCGCTCCAGCAGGTTCCGGAACTCGTCGGGGAACTCCGAAACCAGGTACTGCAGCAGCTCGCTGGGCGCTCCCTCGTCGCTGCGGATGAGTTGGCGGGTGAGATGGTGTATGAGTTAGGGCATGGAGAACGCGCATTTCCGGTAAACTGGTGGGAGCCAGCCTGGTAGCATGCGTGTCCCTGCATTGACTAGGGCATGCTTGGCGTCGCGGCATGCACGCCTCATCCACCGTACCTCTCCCGCCCTTACCCCCGCTGCGCCCCGCCCCAGGCTCCCGTCCCTGCCCTGGCAAGGTCCTGCTGGGAGCTACGGGCCCCTTCCGCAAGCCCCCTTGCTCACTTCTTAAAGAGCACTTCGTCTTCGACCAGGGAGCCCTCCAGGGCGGTTGCCCCTGTCTTCTGGAGCACCCGCCGCGCGTCAGCGGAGCTCAGTGCGTACAGGACCGTCTCCTGCGGAGAGGTTCGACGGCGGTGGGGATCGGATGGGACCCAGCGATGAGGGTGAAGATATGGGACCCCGTCAGCGGCGGAGCTTCAAGCGATCCGCCACCACCCTGCTACTGCAGCCGCATGGCCAACCCCACCCTCGCATCGGTCCGCGAACACGCCCGCACCTGGTAATGAGGGATGAGGGTCGACACGGAGCGCATGGCGGCCACGGGAGGCGCGGTGGGCAAGCCGGGGTGCAGCAGGCCGCTGCAGAACTCCGCCAGCAGCGACGTAGCCTCGGCGTTGGCGGGCGCGGTGCCCTCATCGCTGGGGCGCAGGATGGCCAGCAGCCAGCTCGATACCTGCGGCATACGCGCCATCAGCAACCGGTCAAGAATGAGGTTCGTTAGAGGCTGGGATTCTCTCACATCTGGCCCGGCATGGCCAGCGCTGTTGCTGTGCGCGTCGCCAGGAACCGGAATCCAGCAGTGCATTTACAATTGAAACGTCCGGCTTGGGATTCAGGGCGCGAGCGCGCACCTTGGCGTAGTCGTCGTAGGAGGGGATGTGCTCCGCGCCCCAGGCAGTGGCATTGTTGCGGTTAGCTGCCACCAGGGCGGCGAAGCCCCGGTCCAGCTGCGCCTTGACGGGCGGCTGGTGGTAGTGCTGCCGCACCACCACGCGATTCGCGATGACGGCCACGCTCCAGGGCAGGTCGTGCATCTGGGATTTAGGAGGGGCGAGGGGCAAAGGGAGTTGAAAAGCAGATTCGGATGGGTTCTTGGGTAGGATGGCTACCGGTGCTCGTGGGTGGTACGCGTCCTGGTCGAGGCGGCTAGAGGCCAAACCGGTTGGCCACCCGCCACCCTGCACCCTGCACACGGCGGCATACAACCGTGGCGACGCCGTGTCTGAGAGCGCGCTGACCCCTGGGTGCACCCCACCTGCGTCATGCACCGCGCCACGGCATGGAGAGCCATGCACAGCTTGTCGATGGCACGGGCGCGGGACGACACTGCGGACGCGGCGGCGGCGGTGGCCGACGAGCCAGCGCCGGCGACCCCCGAGGCAACTGCCGCGGCGGTGTCCTTGTAGACCTGTTCGCGAGGCAACGGGGCCAGCGGACTGGTGTGAGGGCTGGAAGGAATCCCCGCGTGCAGTCGCGGCGCAGCGGTCGGATGTGAGGCGCCCCCTCAGCAGCGCAGTGTCGGCTTGTGGCTCACTGCTGGGGTGTGGCCCGCCCGGTGCCCGGTGCCTGACGCTAGGTGCCACTCCACTCACGCCCTTACCTTGCCCGTGTCGCACAGCGCGCGCACCAGCCCCACCACGGCGCCCAGCAGCTCCCGCCGCGCCACCAGGCGGCGGTGCGAGGAGGCGCGCGCGGGCATGCTGGCGAACTTGTCAGGGTGGAAGTTGTCCTTGTGCAGGTCGGGGCAGTAAGCCGCCGCCGCGGCGGCGGCGGCCGCGCTTGCAGCGGCGGCCGCTGAGTCCGGGGAGGACGGCGCGGAGCTGGCCGAGCTGGCGGTGCGGCGGTGCTTGCCGCCAGCGGTGGCCTGCACGCAAGGGAGGGAGAAGACGCTGCGTCAGGCGCGGCGGAAAAATAGCGGGGAGACACCCCGCGGAGCCCGGCCCGGCCCGACAAAGGCCCAGCCAGCGCACCTGGTCGGCCGGCGGCTGAGCCGCCGGCGTGGCGGCCCCGGCGGAGCGCGGAACGGCGCCCACCGCTACCAGCAGGTGCAGCAGGTAGAGGTAGGCCTCCTGAAGCACGTGCAGCTGCTCCGAGGTGGCGGCCGAGCCGGTGATGACGAGCTGCGGGATCTGGGCCACGTACACGGCCACGGGCGGCAGGTATGTCTCGCGCGGGCCCGGGGGGCCGCCGCTGGGGCCCAGCGTGGCGCGGGCTACGAGGGGAGGGGGGTGAGTGCGGGGAAACGGAACGAAAGTCAAGAGGGACCTGAAGCAGGGCCGTGCGGATTCAAAGACACGGCGCATCGGCACGGTGACTGTAAGAGTACTCAAGACATGGCCCCAGTGGCAGGGATGGGTTCAGGCCCCAATCTCCCGTTCCCCTCCCCGCCTGAGGGCGAGGGCTCACCTTCCACCGAGGCGTTCGAACCGGCCCTCCGCCAGGTGGCCATCATGGTGGCGGGGCTCATGGCGACGCCGGAGAAGGACAGCGCGGACGCCTCGCGGTCCGACAGCAGGTCGCGGCTGCGCAGCGAGCGGACCATCGCGTTCCAGAAGGGAGCCGTGATGGCCAGGGTCTCCTGCGGAGAGCAGCAACGAGGTGTCGTCACCGTACTGAGTGTGCGGCAGTGGAGGGCAGCGAGAAGGAGGGCAGCAGCAGCAGCAGTAGCCCGGGTTCAACCGTGTCGCACCGCCGATCAGTCCAAGGCCCCGGAGCCCAGGCACAACGACCTGTGGCCGCCCACGGAGGGGAGGGGAGGCGTACCTCACGCTGCTCCCAGCTCTTGGGCCGCCCGTCGTCGGGGGCAGCCAGGCAGCCGCTCCATCGCAACAGCGCGATGGCGGCGGTGTAGGGCAGCAGCAGCACGCCGCCCACGGCACGGAAGGACGCGGCGGCGGCACGCGCCGCAAGGGAGCCGCTCACGGGCGGGGCCGGCTCGTCGCTGTGTGTCAGGGTTTAGAGAGTATGGCCGTCCATCAGGAAGCTGTACCGGCATCGTGAGTTTACGATTAGTCGGCCCCTTGTGCGGCAAGGCGCGGACAGTGACAAGGGTGTGGGACGCCCGCGGAAAGGACACCCCTACGGCTTTCAGCGACTTGGCCGTACAACCCAACGTCCGAACCCACGTTCCGCCCGATCAACGTACGGGGATAGCAGCTTGGCCCGGATGGCGTCCTGCACGCGGTGGAAGCCGGCCCGGATGTGGCGCCAGTGACGGATGGAGCCCACGCCCTGCATCACGCCCTGGATGGCGCCCCAAACGGCGCACGCCACCGAGTAGCTGACCCCGCTGCTGACCATGCTCAGCAGGAAGAGAACAAACACCTAACCCGGGGTGGCAGTGGATGAGGCCACGGCGGCGGCGTAGGGAGGGGGGAGCGTGGGCGGAGGGTAGGGGCGGTGAGGATGGACCGCACATGCCCAAGAACGGCTGGTCGGGCGCGCGTGTCATCCGGTGCCGCCACACAGTGCCACATTCGCACGTGCACGCACCTGAGCCGCTGCCATGCAGGGGTCCAGATCGATGTTGTAACTCCGCGCCCAGCCCTGGGGCCACCATCGCCAGCCGATATGGAAGCTCCATGCCAGCTTGTCGGTGGCCATGATCTCAGCCAGCCGCCGACCAGCGGGTCGGACGAGTATCAGATAGTCGATCGCGAACTTGAGGCCCAGTGCCGAGCCCCACAGCGCGGCGTTGCCAAGAAGGTATGACAGACCCGTACGGAGGTGCACGGAAGGGTCATACATGGGAGAGGAAGATGAGGAGGCGGAGGCGGTGCCGCCGCTGGGCATGAGGCGGAGGACCAGGTCGTACAGATGCGAGCGGGCGTAGCCGCCGGCATTAAGCTGCCTGCGGCGTGACACGGTTTCAGGAGGCGGGTGGGCAGAAGGGCGTCGGATTGTTGGATTATCCTTCGGAGTACAACGGGTTGGCGACTCGATAGCTTGTGGGGTATGTACCAGCATGTGGCATTATTGGCGGTTAACGCTGCCTGGCTGTCTTGCTCAACCGCGCTGCAACTTGCGCCGCTCACCTGTACAGCATCTCGTACAGCAGCACGAGCACGCCGTACACAACAGCAATCCACCAGTAGCAGGATCGGCCCCAAAACAGCGGGTAGCACGTGTACCCGTACAGGTCATGCTCCGGCCACACGAGGTATGCGATGTACAGCCCTGCGCCCAGCGCGCCCCAGCAGAGCGCCAGCAGAACCAGCTGCGCCGCCCACCACAGGGCGTTATGGGAGCTGGTCGGGGCCGCTGGGCCGCTGCCCGGTTGCGGCCGGCCTGCGTAGCACGGGTGCAATGGGAGTGGATGCGATTTTGGAAAGCCGAAGGGCATGGCGGGGAGGGCAGAGGAGCACCGGGTGGCAACGGCGTGGTAGCGCTGTGGCAAGAAGCAGGAGGCACGGTACATGGGCGGCACGTCCCCTGTTCCCGGTCAGTCCAGCATATGAAAGGCGTATGCATGCTATGGCAGGCAGGCAGGCAGGCAGGCGCGGGCGGCCCGGGATGATGTGCGAGAAGACGGGGGCCTGTCAGTACGCACCTTGCGCCGAAGCGTACACGGGCACCACGGCGCCATTCCGCTTCATGCACGCACCGCCAGACAGCCACGCCTGGAGGAGCGTGCCGTAGCAGCGCGCGGGGGCGGTGGCGGGGAAGAGGAACACTCTTTCTTCGATGCGTGACAAGGTGCTGCCCCAGGCCCCATGTGGCGGACGCGTGTCTCCGTGGCTGATTCACCACCACAGCCGGTTTCCCAGGGTACGGGCACCGCCAGCCCCACCCCCACCCCCCGACTGCACCTGCATGCTCCACAGCAGGCAGTTGGAGCCCCAGTGCAGCGCCGCCGCAGAGGCGATCCAGTGCATCAGGTTGTCGGGGCTTGCCCAGCTCTGGAGGGCCGGGGCGGGGGGGCCGGGGCGGGGGGGCCGGGGCGGGTCAGCCAGAAGGACGTTGGCACCGTCTGCACCTACCTGCCCAACTGCAGTCAGCAATGAAAGGCAACGCGTGGAGCCGGCCCATAGTGCGCGTACGCCGGCATCGGCATCGGCATGGCAGGCAACGCACCCAACCACCCACTCACCCATGCGCAGAGCAGGTAGAACCAGCACAGCTGGAACTGGTACACCCGCGCGAAGGCAAGCAGCGGCATCGCCAGGCTGCGATGCTCCACAAACGTCTTGCGCAGCACGTGGCGTGCCCACCAGTCGGCGGCGGCGTTGGCGCTGCGCAGCGCAGTCAGCTCCGCAGCCGCGCCGGCGCCCAGCGACTGCACCGCCGCGGCGGCCTGCACGGAGTCGTCGCAGGAATGGACGGGGCAGGAGAGGGCCCGGGGCGCGCTTGCGACTCCGGTACGCGGCGCATGTGAGGGCTTGTGGAGGGCACGTGTCGAGGTATTACCGCTTGGCCCGTGCACGCCGGCCCTGCCCGCTGCCTGTCCTGCGCGCCCACTCCGACCCCGCAACGGGTGCCGTTCTCATCGCCCTGCAGTGCCCCGGTCGGGCAGCGCGAGTTCCGTGCGCCGTGTGACCGGATGCACCAGGTCGGAAGACAGAGACGACCCCGGGCAACCCGTGTGGCGTTTCGCACCTGCGCCGCCTGCTCTGCGGTCATGTTTGGGGCCTCGACGTCGGCCTGGCTGCCACCGCCGGTGCGGGCCTCCTGCCGTAAGGGGCCCTGCGGCTGACCGCCGTCTGCGCCGCCGCCATGTAGCAGCCTGAGCAGCTGCGGCCGATAGTGTGCCATGTCCCCCTGCCAGGGAATGCGCGCTGTGCCGGCCGAAGGTAGGTCGCCTGCACCGCAAGGAGGGGTCAGGAGGGTTCAGACGGAGCTGCCATCCTGGAGCACCGGACAGCGGCTGAAGAGGCAACGCAGGGCTCGGCGCCGTAACCGATCGCATTCACGATCGGGTTGACAAGCCGCGTGTCCCTCTTGCAGGGTGAGATCCCCCCCAACGTCCCGGGCGGGGTTGCGGCCGCTCACCCAGCGCCAGGAGTCGTGACCAGTACAGCTCCTCATCGTGCAACGCAGCCCGGGGCATCTTGGCTGGCGGTTGCGGTTGCGCCTGGTGTGGCTGAGAATGCTGCTGCTGTGCGGCGCGCGAGTAGGTGCCCGAGGCCGAAGCGGCGGCCATCGTGGTGTTTGCCCAGGGCAGCGCCGCCAACGCCGCCGCCACGACGCGCGGGTGGGCCATGCTTTCGGTCACGTCGTCGTAGCAGATGCGGACAGCGCTCTCGAGGCCCTGTCGCCGCGCCTGGCCCAGCTCGAATACCTGCTCGGAGAGAAACATGAACAGCGGCTGCACCACCTGTGGGAGACAGCAGTGTGGCGGGTGGGCGATTCGGTGACATACACGGTGATGAGCACAGGGTGACATCGCGAATCACATGTTGTCGTGTTCATATGCCATGACCGGGCGCTTCAGTTCGGGCGACTGCTGGTAGCGCAGGGACATGGCTGTGTCGCGCGGAAGTTAGTGACTACAATGAGATTGCAGGAGCAATGTGTCATGTTCGCGCACAAGTATACATACCCGGTTCAAAAAGGAATTGCAGCTGACGGCGACGCCCTGAGCCTCATCACCGCCGGTGCCGCCGCCAGCAACGCTGCCATTGACGGCAAGCGCCGCCGACACCGCGTCCTCATTCGGGCAGAACCTTCGGAGCAGCTCCCGATAGTCGGCCGCAGGGACCCTCGGGTCCCAACCACGGGCCGCAGTCGGGGTGCTGCCCATGTCCTCCAGCAAGGCCGGCAGGGCCGGCGGCAATGCTGCAACTGCCGCTCCTAGTCCGGCAGCCGCCTCCGGCACCGCAAAGGCGCTGTGCGAGCGCTTAAGCGCAAGTGCCGCTGCGGCGTGGCCATTGGCGGTTGTGGGCGGCAGCGGCAGGGAGGGCGACCCCGGGTTTGGTCCCGGACCCATACGGCGACGCTGGTGGCCCGCACCCTGGACGGACTGGTCAGTGTCTCGCGCCGTACGCGCGTCATCAGAGGGACTGGCCGCCGTCGAGCCCGATCCAAACAACCTGAAGTCCACATCACCCGAGTCTCCGGTGTCCTTTTCATAGGGGTTGCTCCGCGGCATTGATATCGAGCCGTCAGCCAGGACCGTGACCCGCACGGCGCTGCGGCTGGCGGACGCCGCTGCCGCTGCGGTGACGGCAGCCGCCGCAGCATCGCCGTACATGTCCACGGCGGCGGCGTCCTCCACAGCCGGCACCGTCAGAGCCGTTGGAGTGCGCTCCGATGGCGGCAGCTTGAGCGTTGCCTCCTCCAGCAGGACGCCATCACCGCCGCCAGCGGCGGCTCCGGCTAGCGCGGCGCGGAAGCGGGAGTGTAGCTGCTGCATAGCGCGAGTCAGACCGGGGCCCAGGGCGGCAAGCCAGGGCTGCTGGGCCAGCGTGGACAAGCCCTCCCAGTTCAGGCGAAGGTGGCTGAGGATCTGCAGGAGGGGGCCGTAACCGTGGGAGCCAGACGGCAGCTTTGTGCGACAAGAATATATGAAGGTCATTGCTTATCACTCTGGTAAGATGTGCATATGCGCCTGCGACGGGCGCGACGGGCCATAAGTCTGGAGGACGTTTAAGGGATATTCATTCAACGCAGTCCATTCCGCACTTCCGGGAGGAGCGAAAGGGTTGGGTAGCTGAAAAGGATGGAGAGGAGCCGTAGAAGTACTGAGGTAAACTGCTTGCAGTCCCGCACTGCGCAAAAAGAAAGCCAGGGCAACCCAGGGGCGTCCGTCTCGGTATCACAATCCTACCTGCTTGGCTTGCAAGGAGCGCTGAGCGCAGAAGAATATGAACCAA
This sequence comes from Gonium pectorale, assembly GCA_001584585.1. Taxonomy (NCBI): domain Eukaryota; kingdom Viridiplantae; phylum Chlorophyta; class Chlorophyceae; order Chlamydomonadales; family Volvocaceae; genus Gonium; species Gonium pectorale. Next base: position 472,669 of record LSYV01000015.1, read on the forward strand.
ATCATCTCCGGCGTGTGGCGCAGGTTGGCTGACTCGCTGTAGATCAGCCAGTAGAGCGCCAGGTCCTGGGGGCACGGACAGCGGCGCACAATGGCTAGTCAAAACACACATGGCAAGCACCACGCAGGCGGTGGGACCTGTTCCTCCTGCGACGGGTTTTCGCGCGTTTAGGTGCGAAATTCACATGCGTTGCATGTGGCGAGCTGCTTACAAGGGGAACAGTACACCTTCCCGGGCCATTGCCCGCGCTCAGTTTGCTTACCGCGAGCTCGACGTGGAGAGAATCGGCATTGGGATAAGGCCGGAACGGCCGGTTGACAGGCCGCAGCCTAGTCGCCTTGAGCCACGTTGCATAGGGCTGGAAGATGGTGCTATGCAGCTCCCGGACCGCGCAGGCGAGGTCGGCAAGCTGGGGCGTCGCGTCGGGTGCAGCTATGGGCCGTCGGGAACGCAGAAGGGAAGGGGCATTGAAGGCGTGGCGGGGTGGAGCAGGGCCGGGCGCAGGGACACAGGGCTGCCCCCAGAAGCACGCCCATTGCTTACATGCGGTGGTGGCGCGGCTCGCAACATCTCGAAGGGCAGCCGTTAAAGATGACACGGCAATAAATACAGTTGCAGGGCACCACTGCGTCGACTCCTTGGGGCCCTGATGCAAAACATCCGAAAGGGATCGTCAGCACATGGCTTCAAGACCCTGCGATGTTTGTGTGAGGATTTGCTCCAGCCCGCGAGTGGACATCTTTGGGCCTACCTTTCGAGGCGAGAACGTCTGGAAGCCAAACTGTAGTCCAAGTCCCAAACAATACTGCAAATGCATGATTTCAATCATTACGAGCCCTTTGGATGTAGGAAGCACGGACGCGACACATTCGCAGCCGCCCGATGGACTCGAGGCAAGCTTACAGCGGGCTGTGGCACAATAATACGCGCTGCATGCAGTGACTTCACTTACAGTGGCAACTGCATCCTCCCAGAAGGCGTCCATCATCGCCGACCCTGTCGGCTCGAGAAATGGCCGCGACCTCACTGTCTGAACGTCGCTGGCTGCAATGCACGCTGCGTAATTTCCACAAAGTCAGTTCATATACTTCGTGATTACAAGCTGATCGCAACTGGTTGTCGAATGGCCGTAAAGGCCGACAGACGATGTGTTCTAATATTGCGCTAGTGGTATGCCATGCATCGTAAACTCCCAGGTTGCTACTTAAAGCCCGATCGGACTTGGGGGCACCAGAGGGCTGGATTTGGATTGCGTGGAAGGTGCAGTTTCAGGTGCTCGGACAGTTGCCTCGGAGCTGCAGGTTGCCGTTTGAAATTCCACCTGTCGACCATTTCTTGATTGCAATAAAGAATTTGAGCTTGTTTGCTGGATGCATAGAGGTACCGCCGATCTCACTCCCCGCGTCTCACTCCTTTTGCGCTCTGCTTGGGTTTCAGCCTCTTCCCATTATCAAGCGCGAATACATCTCGCTGTCATGTCATGTAATATGTATAGCCGATTGCGCGCTTGTGCTAGGCCAGCTTGGCCCATGGGACGAGATGCGACAAAACGTGCCAAAACGCCGGACGCTGTCGAGCAAAACTGTGCTGTCAATAGGAGTGTTACGGTCCGTACTTCGCATCTCGTGCCCTGCCCTGCCCTGCCCTGCCAGCAGCGGGGACAACGTGGGGTCCCATCAACCGCTGCCCCTATGAACGCTATGAACCAAACGCAAGGCCACGCGCTCGACGAACGCCAGGCCATGCGCCAGTACAGAACTACAACCCCCTGCTCCCTCCTTTAAACCCCGCCTGGGCACGGTGCGCGACTGGAAGGGCGGCCCGAGGCGTAGGGCAACAACTGAAAAGCTTCAAAGAAAGGGGGAGCTATTGTTGCGCCTCCTTAATCCTCTAAACTTCATGTCTGTTCCCGCTGCTTGCATGCCTCGATGGGGCCAACAGCGACCCATGTGCATTGATGCCCAGTCGGCTAGTGGTGCTGCAGTCACAGGGAGGTTCCTGGCATGCATCTGCTACTTGACCATTCCTAAGACGAAGGTACGCAAGCTGGGATACCCACCACAGTAACACATTGCCATTCTACGGTCCGCATGTGTCTGGGCTTGCCGACTTGGCGCCGCTGCGAAGATTTGGCCCCTTACACTCCCATGCGCGTCGTCAAACAAAGGAAACTAGCTCTTACTTAGCTTGACTGCCGTTGTCTGCAGGTGCAGGGACAACATGCATGGCCTCGACATTCTACGTGTTGCTGTTTACATAACATTGTTTCGAGCAAACGCACTGGGCCTCCGTGCCCTGATGCGCAACCAACCAACATCGTAAGGGTACGCAGGCTTACATCTCGAGCCCACGCATCCTCATCGACCCTCAGTTGTCGGTGGGCTACTCACGCACCTGCAGACCCGCCCGGGAAGTATGGTAAACTAGAACCATAAAACACCACAAACAACAACGACTTGGCACCTAAGTCGTTGATATGAACCCCGGGCAGAGGCATCCATGAAAGGAGGCATCATAAGGAGCATTGCCGCCCACTCGCCGCCACGCGCGCCGTGAGGCGCAGCGCTCCCACTTACATCGCCCAACATGACCCTCGGCCAGAAGGAACCCTTCCACTGGTATACTCCACAAGATCCAGCATTTGCATCTCGATGAGCTGTGCTGCATTTAAAATATTCCGACCAAGTTTGTTGTTTAACACATACGCGGGCGCAGACACAGCGTGCATGGCATATCAACGACAGCGACGGCGTTTTATCCAAATGTGGCACAGGCACGCGGGAGACCGGGGCATGAGTACAGTGAAAACGGATGCAGCCAATCGCGATACACAGCCAGCTATCCAGTTTGAAGGCATACCGTAATTGGTTAACGGCTACGCGAGGACGGTGAACCCAGCATCATCAGACACCGCCACGTCTGCCAGCGTTCCCAGATACATGTTGGCCCGCCCTTACCACCCCGCCATGTAGCCGTCATGCAGCCGTTCCGCTGTGCCCCGGCCAGCTCCCTGGAGCGATGCAAACTCGACCCAACCCGTGACTTTGCCCCTGACCCTCATCCCAGGAGGAACGACGTGAACAGCTTGAGAAGGCGCGGGCTGCAACACCGAGCACACACCGTGAACAATCCGTTGTTGCCATTACCGGGCACGCGAGCGCCTCGCCAGGACCAAGTGTTTAGGGGCCACCTCAACCCCTGGCATGTTCCCTGCAAGTATATGCGCTGAAAACGGACGTTGAAGTTGCACAGAAACCCTACAATGGTCTACTACGACGACCAAGCCCAGTTCATCCCATGCTAGCGGCGCTGCCATCACCCCTGGCAGTTCAGCAGCACAATGCGGTGTACCTGCCAACGCGAATCCCAACCCCGTTCAAGTATGAGGATTCGCTACTAATGCAGACCATCGGAAGACAATGCCCATTCGCAGACGCTTCGGGGCTGTCCATCGCCCGCCCCCAGTTGCCATCGAGGCCCCTTGCGCACGACCAAATTGCAGAGCGCAAACCTATGCAAGTTGGCACCTTGGGCTGCGGCGGCCTCGCCTATGTGCTAAAAGGAACAGCAGACGTCATGCAACGTGCCAGACACTATAACCCAGACCATGCTCCAGCTCGAATCCAGTGACGCCGCCCTAAGCACCGCGGCAAATGAGCCCCGCTAGTTCCACATGAGCTGCGCTGATCGCCACTGCCTAGGGGACAGGCCGGACGGGGTCTTATCCCATTTGCGGCAGCATGAAGCGCCCGCCAGCAGCCGCCATGGCATCCGAGTGCAGCTGCGGCGGCGGCATCGGCACAGGCGCCCAGCGCACTATCGTGAACCGCAGGAAGACGGACTCCCAGCCCAGCGTGCTAGTCGTGTCCACCGTCACAAACTTTGGGAGGAGGATGATGTCAATACCCTTCGCCTTCAGTCGCGCGCGCGCAGACACTACGGCAGTCATGGCCACATGCATGGCCTTGCCGCCCGCCGTGATGAGCACTGCGCCGCTCCGCTCGCTGACCAGCTTTGAGATGATGTTGGAGACCACGTTGGGCCGGCTGTGCGCCGTAACCTTGACGGGCAGGTTGCCCGCGTCGTGCAGCTCGTGCAGCTGGGGGACCTTGAACACGTCAAACGCGAGCTCGCAGCGCTCGTCGTTGAGCGCGTCCTCGTCCAGCAGCTCATACGAATCCATAGGGTTGACGCCCTTGCCGCCGCCGCCCATGCTGCCGGGGTGCAGGCCCGCGGCAGCCATCAGGCCGCCATAGGGCGGGTTCAGGTTGAGCCCGCCCATGGCACCGAGCGGGCCCTTGGCGCCAGGCATCAGGCCCCCCATATGATGCGCCTGGTGCTGGCCGACCCCCATTCCAGCGGCCGCGGCCGATAGGACGGCGGCCGCCGAGGCCGACGCAGCGGCGGCCTTCTTCTCCGGCGCGAAGTAGCGGTGCAGGTCCATGAGGTCCAGGCGGCGGTCTAGGTGGCGGAGGTACGGCTGGAAGCCCACCTCGTTGCCCATACCCTCGTTGCAGACGTAGCCGCGAGCCACCGCAATGGCCTTGACCGCCACCGAAATGACGGTCGTAAACGAGTCGGTCTTCTTCTCCGTGTACACGGGACAGCACTGGCCCTGGTTGGAAACGCGGCCCAGCACCTTAGCAATGGCGCCGGCCGCGTTCTTGATGGCTGTGTCCTCCGTAACAATCACGTAGTCTGCCTTGCGAGCACGCTGCTGTTTAGAGCCGCCTGCTGACGCCGCCACTGAGACGCCCATCGGCCCTACACCAGCGGCGGGACCGTACGGCAGCTGCCCCATGCCGTGCGGCTTGGGTCCGGCGCCCATGGCACCTGCCAGGTGGCCGTGCGGCATGCCCGGACCGAGGCCGGGCCCCGCGTGCATGTGCATTGGCTTGTGCTGCTGCATCGGCCCGACTCCCGACGCCGCCAGGCCCTGCGGTACCATAGACGACTCGCCAGCCTGCCCCATGAAGGCCGTAGGTGCTTTCGGCGCCTCAATCTGGTGCTGGAAGCACGGTAGCGGTGGTGTGATTGGGGTTAACTTCAGCAAGAAGTAGTTCTTCGGCCCCGATGCGTCCGCCGTGTAGTCGACCTGCAGACCATAACCGGCAGACCATAACCAAGGCCGTATTAGCCGAACAAGGCAAGATTTGCAATTCGCAGGAGCCACGCATGTGAAACAGCAGGGAGGCCTCAACGGAGCGGCAGACAGCGCAAATCGTAATTAGGAATACTTGCTAACCCGCAACCTTGCTTCAGGGCGCAATCGCATGCGGGAAGGCGCCCCTGACCCCGGAGAACCCTGAAACCCACCGTGGACAGCAGCAGCAGCACGTCGCGGCCGTTGTTTGCCAAGTTGATACGCATGATGGACAGCGCCTGCAGCGCCACCTTTGAGGCCTCCGGGGTGAAGATGACCTCCAGCTGCTGCGACCCGCTCTGAAACATGTTGAAGAGGGAGATGCCCGCCACCAGCGGGTTGCTGGTCACATCCACCTTCAGGACGGATCCCCGCGTTTTCTCCTGGTTCAGAGAGCACTTGTAGATCAGCAGCCCGATGCCCTCCGCGGCGTCAGTGACGAGGAATGGCACAAAGCCAAGGTCGAAGCGCGCTACCGCCTGGTGGTTGATCTTGCGCGCGGCCAGCACAACGCGCAATGCTTGCGTGAGGACTTCAACGCTTGTCGCGCCCGACTGGTCCAGCTGCGTGTTGAGCACGAAAGATGAGTGCGCCGACTGCGAGAACGTGAAGTTCACGAGCCCAGCAGCTTGCATACAATCCGTGATCTGTAAGCAGCAAATAAATAAACACGTTAAGGTTGGCACGGTCTGTTTCCGGCACAGTTGTCCGCGGCAAAGCAATAGCACCTGCGTCACCACGATTTGCGTCGGCAGGCTTGCCAGCTGCTGCATGACAGTAGGCTGCTGCTGCAGGTTGGCCGCCTGCCCCGCTCCGGCCTGCAGCTGACCAAGCTGGTCGAGGGCCAGGTTCGGCACCAGTTCCTCCGCCGGCTGAGAGGCCCCGCCATCCACGTCGCCGAGAAGCATCTGCTGCAACAGCAGCTGCGCTCCACTGCTCTCCTCAAGAGCATGCGGCGCAGCTCCAGACCGTGGCCTCGACTCCGAGTCCAGCTGCAGCGGCTGCGCCGTTTGCTGCTGTTGTTGCTGTGTCAGCTGGTTCAGTGCCTCAACCAACGCATTGGCGCTCATCTGCGGCCGAAAACAGTTCAGGACGGAAGCGAAGGTCCTGCGTCCCTCGCGCCAAGCCGCTGTTGCGATGCTGTATGCTAAATGCTTCCTGCTCACCTCTGTGCGCCGCCGCCCGGCCCCTGAAGGCTAACCCTGAACTAGACAGCAGCTTGCTTCAAGTGACCTCCCAGTAATGAAGCATCAAAAGAATGCAAAGCAGCGCATGTTTAAGTGGCTGTGGGCTTATGAGATGGGAGGCAGCGGGGCACAGGCCCAAAAATGGGGTACGGAACCGGTCCGAAACTTGCCGAACTGCAGGCTGCCCCGCACCCAACGCCCAACGGGCTCTATAAGCGCAAGTCTTTTCTTCGAGTATCCGTCAAGGGCTTTGTCGGGCAAGTAGTTTGTCACTCTGCCCTTCTTGGCGTCCTTGTTTAAAGTTTAGGAATCGTTAAGGAAGGATATGCAGTAGAGCACAAAGGATGGGGAGGCCAAGGACACACAAAAGAATTTCCCGTATGATGAATGTAGTGCCCCCAGCCGTGGGTGCCTCTCGGCGTCGACGGAAACCCCGATTGGTACAAAATCCAAATGTTGCAAAGGTGCAAGGGACTCTTGTGCGAGACCGGCAGGCATGCCAAAACCTCGACATTCACCGTCATGCACCAGGAAAATATGCAGGCTGCAAAATTTCCGCAACCATCTGCAAAACGGCTGAAACCCTTGCAGGGGTTCCTTCGTACTTGCAGGTTGCCTCCTTCCTCACATGCCCTACAAAGTGCAGATACCTCTAAATTTTCTCTATTACTTAAATCCTTCTGCGTCGGATGGGACCACGGGCCGATGTCAAGTACGTCCAAGGCAGTACGTTCCCTGATCGGATTGTCTTTTAAGACTCCTAGTGTGATCCTAGAAAAATCATGCTCCACCTTGTGTTGCAGTCCTGACTGACCGCCCCCATGGTCATGCAGGCAGAGTGCAATGTTGGGACTACCCCGCAAGGGCGTGGTGGAGCGCTACTGCTGCAAGAAGAATTGGATGGCCGTTACAAAGCCCTTGTCGAACCCCCTGAACGCACATGGCTTGAAGCGTGTTCCCTGGGAACGGACCCGGGGAAAAGCACGGGCGCAAGCTGCCCGCACATTCCCGGTGTAGTCGGAGCACAAAGTGCATATTATGGATGTGATCCTCGACCAATATATCCCGTAGCCGTGTCTATGACACGCAACGATGCATCCACTCTACTCGACTCTACTTAGACAGACTTGGCCAGCAATAGTCCCGTTGTATGTATGTTTCATCTTTCATAAACCTGGACTTTATTTGCCCCCGGTCGCCAAAAGCCCTTGCCCCAAAACTCCATGGCCAGGGTTCGGCAAGCTCGCCTTGAAACACAAAGCGCTCATAGGCCACCGCTGATCCCCCTAGGCACCCAACCGCTTTCGGACCGCCCAACACCCACCGAAAACCAAACATACATCAGCGCACATGAAGGCAATCATTCTGGCGCTGTGTCATTCTTATCACGCCAGCCAACCGATGCCGGCACGATGTCCTTGTTTGCAATTTACAAGGCCGACTGGGCAGGTTTTGCGCCAAACAGTTCACAGGTATATACACAAAGACCCGGGCTGCAGTAAGCGTGCAGTCATGCCGACACACGGGCATCTTCCTGTTTCACCAGCAGAAGGAAAACACTGACGGTCCCAACCAACGCACGCAACTTTAGAGTGGCAAGGGGCACCTACATGCGAGGAAGACAACCGCACAGCAAACCGGCTACTAGAAGGTAATTCAGGGCTGAGGCGGGCGTGGCACGGCCGTCATGGCAGTCACAGCACTGTAACGCTTCACAGACGTGTTGCCGATACCGTCTGCTGCACCGTCACCCGCTGTCCTGGCCGGAGCCGCTGTCACGATAGCTGGGTGCTGCACGGAGCCCTGAGGCCGATAGTTCTGTCCTTGATTATGAACCCGGCTGCTGGCTTGTTGGTCCCCTACGGCCTGGGCTGGCCAGTCAGCGCCCTGGGAAAATGGCCGTTGCCGGGGATTCCTGCGGCCGGCATCGGGAGGACAAGAAGCACCACGCGGCTGTTCACCTATCTATCTTGTGGGTGTGCGAACGTTTGACGCGGCAAGTGACGTGCCTGACCGGCGTGTATGTCAACATGTACGATGTAATATAGCAGCAGTATGCGGTCGAGTTGAAGTTGTCATCTAGACTGAATGCGTATTCTTGGTTTGGTTTACTCACACGTCAGTGTCGTGCTGCACCGTACTGCTCGCCATAGCAAGACCATGCTCGGAACTTGGTCCCTGCATGTGTCAAGAGGCGGGCTGTCAGTACCAGAGGCAGGCAGAAAGCACAAATAACGCGACTCTTCCAAAAATGGCATAGACGTTCGCATACAGCCATATTCTTCAAAGGTGCTAATGAACACCGCTCATTACAGGTAAGGCAGGTAGGCCATCAGGACATGGCGCCAGATTGCGGCTGTTCAATGCATCGGAACACTCCACCTACTTGCGGTCCATCATCAGAGAAGCGCACACTCTTGATGCTGCCCGGCTTGTGTGGCTGTGTGCTGATCGCGTCCCCGCCACGGAAGAAGCTCGAGCTGGAGCTGGACGACAGGGATGGAGCCTTCAGGGACGAGGCCAGCCGTACACCGTCGGCGCTCGCACCAGCAGCGCAATGGGTAGGCGCTCCTCCCAGCACCAAGCTGTGCACCGCAATGCGCGAGTGCGCATATGCCGCTGCGACCGCACCGGCACCGAGCCCCGTGTCTACGCTAGGACCAGGACGCTTTCTCACGCCCGCAGCCGCGCCTTCAGCTGCATCTGAGGCTGCTGCCGCAGCGGGCATATAATCCGCCAGCACCCCATGGAGCAGGGTCGTTGATTGGCCGTCGGCACCCAACTCGCTTGCTGATGATGGTGCTGGAGGGATTCTTGTGGCAGGGCCTTGCTCCGATACATCTTCCCGTACAACAAATGCTGGGTGCGGCGGCGAACGGGGCGATTGGACATGAGTAGACGAGCGCGCGGGGCTGGCAGCAGAGTGCTGGTGGTTATAGAACCCCAGGCCGGGGCTTGAGACAGCAGGCGGCAAGTCCAGTGCCAGTGCGCCGGTGAGCTCGCTTCCAGCTGCAGCGTGGTGAGGCTCCTGAGCCCCGTTAGAGGACGTCGACCAGTGGATAAGCGAGCCGATCGCATCGCCGCTCAACGGAGCACCCGTGGCGAAGTACGGCGGCCCCACCTGAACTTGCACCGGAACCGGTTGCTCGTTGGAAGCACTTGAGGCCCACGCCTGCACCCGCGGCACCGACAGGGCCTCAGCTGCTGTCGCCGGCACGGGCATCGTTACTGCAGACCGCGCGCTGGCACCAAGGCCCGAGGGCGGCGTTCCTGCTGAGGAACGGGGCGAGGCGGTCATGCCCGCCAGGGCCGGATGGACAGGAGGGCTGCTGGTCGAGGTGCGCACTGGCAAGAGGGCACCAGCGCTCTTGACGATGTCGAAGATAGCGGCAGCAGAGTCCTCGCGGTCGAAGGCGGAAACCTGCCCGGCCCCCGTCGCACGAGCCATGGGCCGAGAGGGCGCAGTGCGCATGGTAATGGCAGGCCGGCTCTGGCTGGCATGCTGCTGCCATGGGCGCACGTGCATTGTGCCATCCTCCGGCTCGGGTGCTGGGGCACTGACCTGCGAGACCAAGGGACCAAAGCTTTGCATGACAAGTAATGCGCGTTACCAGGGTAAATGCCAAGGTACTGGAAGGCTGACAGCAAGGCCATGACATCCAAATGGATACCGCTTTCCCAACGCATGTCCGGGAAACCAACAGACGAGGCACACAGCGCACGCACATGCCAAGCCGTGCTAACGCCCCTGCACGTAATGGGATACCAATGCTTCACGACAGGCACAAGCGCCCTCTCATGGGCATTACGGTCAAGGTGTTTCGTTTTGTTAAGGGCTAATAATGTCTCGCCGCTCACCGTCTGAGACTTCTGCGGTTGTTGGACACGCGACGACAGCCCATGCGCCGGTTGAGTCTGGTGCTGAGGTGCCTTTGTCGTTTCTTCAGGCTGCCGCGATAGGTATGCATGGGGACTTGCGCCTCCGGACTGCACTACTGCGACCAGCTGCTCCTGCAGCTGACGCAGCTGCGCCTGGTGGTGGGGAGGCGGCTGGCTGGCGCCGCGCTCGGCACTGGCCCCGTGCTGCACCACGACGCCGCCCGTGAAGAAGATGTCGCTGTCATCGGAACTGGAAGAGCTGGCCACATCAGCAAGCCACATGTCACCCGTCTCATGCAGGCTGCCGCGCCGCTCCAATGCACCCATCACAACGTTCTCACGAGCAGACGATTGATCCAAACCACTCCTGAGTTCCCGACTCAGGATGCGAGGCCCCGTGCGGATGGTGACTGGGGCCAAGCTCTCAGCACCCATCACGGGCGCCGCCGCAGCGACTGAGAATGATACCCTGGGAATGTCCCCGACCGGCGACCCGGGCTCGCTTGAAACCACGACTGAGCTGGGTGGGCTGCTGCGGGCCGTGCGAGCGCTAACGGGCAAAGCCCAAGCCTCGGGTACGACGCCCCCAGCGAGTGAGCTGTCGAGGCCCACCGGTTCAGGTCCGTCCTCCGCAGCGTGGCCGGCGATGCGCTGCGTTCGGTGCATGGCTGCCTCCGCCTCTGCCGTTGCGTCTGGCATTCGGGCCGAGGGAACGCTGGTGACCGGGGCACCGCTGTGCCCCGCAGCAGGCACGGCTTCGCCGTCACCCAGCGGAGAGGCCAGGGTGGGCTCTGGGTACAGATGGCCTTCCGCAGGCCCTTGAGGGCGCCGGCTCACGTCGGCAGAATCCGACTGTACGTGTGGCCAAGGGCGGTCCTGCGACCTTGGCGCCGAGGACCACAGGGGCCGGAATGGGGTATCCTGGTAGGCTCTGCCCGGTCCTGGAGCGCCCTGGCTATGAGGAGCAGCGACGCCAGAAGCGGGCGCCACGATGTGGGTTGCCCCAGTGGACGCGGAGTTCCGGAAGATGTAATCTGTTGGCGTCCAAGATAGAACGTCGATGCCGTTCGCAAGAGCCGCGTGTGTCGAAACCCGGGCGCTGCTGTCGTGCGTGGGCTCCGGATGTGTAGGCAAGCGCGATGCAGCATCTGCGGAGGACTTGCGTGCGCCAGTATCGGCTCGTTCAGCCCCGCCGCCAGCCGCCGTTTCAGAGATGCCCCCTGATGCATCTACTGAGAAGCCGGCTGGCCGTGATGCTGTGGACACCGCGTCGGCGGCAACTGGGGCGGCCTGAGCCTCTGCCGCGCGCTTCTCGGGCCCGCCAACATGGAGCAGGCCTGACACGTGGAGGTTCAGAGGCACTGGCCCCTCCGCCGCCCTTCCGCCATCAATCTGCAAACCGAATTGCAAGGCTTATCACTCTTGCCCCACCAAACGCAATGCGAGGAAACACCAAGCCTGCAATGCAGGCTTGCAGCAGCAGGCGGGCTTTCGTCTCTATTAAGCTCAAGTACGATTGTCCCAAAATTGTTCCATCCCAGAAGGAGTCTTCCAATAATCGCCTGAGACCGTGGGGACGGCGCTGGGTCCCCAGTGGCCCATCCGGCACGTGGGGCATGTCACCAACTCCGGCGGCACATACACGAAACCCGTCACATGCTACCGTACGTGTACACCGCTGCGCCGCCGCTATGTAAACCACGCACAGGGGACCGACCTTGGCCATTGCAGCCATCAGCTGCCATTCCACTTCCGCCTTGCGCGCCATCAGCTGGCGGTTTACACCTGCCTGCACGTCCAGCTGCTGTTGCAAGGACGTCGTCCGGGCCTCTTGACGCTCCAGCGCCTGCTTCAGCTCTTGGATATGCTCCTCCAGGCCACCGACGCGGCCCTGGGCCGCTTGTTCGCTCACCTGCCAGGTACAGGCGAGGCATCAGGCATATCGTGTTAACAAGCATGACATAAATACGGTGCGACAGCTTCGCTGCAGTATCAAATCAGCTGAGACTGTCTTGGCCCCGTATCGCATGATCTGTTTGCTTGAAAACAAAACGCAAGGAAGTAGCAAGGAGCAACACGCGACAGCGGCTAGCCCCAGAGGACAGGAGACAGCCCGTGACGCCCTTAATGAAGCGAGCCCCTCCCGAACCCAAAGAGAGGCTCACGCCTTCGCTACGGCTGCCTTCCAAGACAACCTGAGGCAGCCCGCAGTCATGTCGCTAATCGTCCAATCAGAACCATCGTCGATGGCAACTGGTCCGTCCTGTCAGCAGCGCCAGTCGCATGCAGACTCACCCAGCGCTCTGTGCACTCTTGCCGCATGGACTTGACCGACTCCTGCAAGACACGGTTCTCAGCCGCAAGCTCCTCGACGCGATGCCGCAGCTCCGCAACTGCTGCATCAGCCGAGGCGCTCCGGGATTCGGCCCTGCAGTTAGGGACCTCCTACATTGAGACATCAACATGCTACTCCAGGATTGTTGGACACCGCAGCAAAATTCGGGTTAGGGTGCCACTATCTGGGGCTTGCCGACCAACTGCCGCACACTTAGTGTGTAAGGAGATTACTGTAAAGACTGTCAAGCCAGAGCCATCCTCACCCGCACTGCGCGTCCACCGCTGAGCTGAGTTGCAACTGCAGGTCCTCCGCGCTAACCCGCACAGCCGCCAGCTCCTCCTCCAATTGCTGCCGTACAGTTTCCATGTCCTGCAACAGCCGCACGCAGGGCAGTAAGCACGAAACCGTGCAGGGCTTGGGCATTGTGCACAGAGCGGGAAAAGGCGATGCAAAAGCGTCGTAAGCTGACCAACAAGCATCGCCATGTTATACGCCCTGCAATAATGAACATGCACCGCAAAACGCAACACGCACCTGCAGTTGGCGGGCGTGCTCCACCTCGCGCCGCTGCAGCTGCGCCTCGAGCTCCTCCGACCGCTGCAGGGCTTGACGGACGCGCTCCTCGACACCAGCGCGCACCTGAGCACACAGGACATCAGCAGCAGGTATAGCTGCTGCCTGGCGCTCTGGCTCAGCCTCAACGGCATTGGGCGGCGCAACAAGTACGTAACGACTCGCCAATACGGGACATTCGGACGCCGTCACGATAATGTATGAGTCCGTATTTCTTCTCAACGCCTAAATTGCAGCACCCGACCTGGTCGAACCAAGGGCCGCGCTGTCGCTCTGCCGCCAGCCGCAGCTGTGAGCGTTCCTGGTTGGCGGCGGCGAGGTCCGCCTCCGCCTTTTTTAGTTGCATAAGGAAGACTAGGTTGTCGGCTGTCAGCTTGGCAACAACCTACCAGGGGGGGAAGGGAGAACCAACCGTGACAATCGTATGAGAGTATATCCTTTTGCTGCTGGCCCAGATTCGACCCAGCCCCAGACATGGCAACGGCAGTTGATTTCACGGGAAAGGCTGTACAGACCTACTAAGGCAAACTACAGCAAATGAGGAACCTACGTACGGACTACCAGGTAAGGCCTGGAACTCATCCGTAAACTTTCATAAAGACAAAGCTACATTAGCATCCGCAGGATTGCAAGCAAACGAAATGCCACCACGCGCAACCACGGAGCCGGTGCTCCCGCCGCATCAGTGCTTGTAGTGCTTCCCGTGCTTGCCAGCAGGCGCCAAATATCCCAGCGCCGCTGCCGTTTGGCAAATATGTTGTGGTGTTACCTGCTGATGGCGCTCCGCCAGCCCCTGCGCTTTGCCAGCTTCCGCTTTCGCCTCGTCGAGAGCGGCCGTTGCAGCAGTTGCACGCTCCTCCGCTTTGGTGGCCGCATGTCGCATGCTTTCGAGGCCCTGCCGTGCCTGAGACGCGTCGGCCTGCACTTCGTGCACCGTGAACTGCGCCGTCGCCAGCTCGTCCTCCCTTTGGGGAAGTACGGCAAGCGCGCAAACCACGGCGTCCAGCAGAGTGTCGAGTGTGCTCAATGACCAATAGCGAGGCATTTGCTGCATGAGAGGGTTTGCATGAGTGAGGAACCCATCTAGTTTACTACACCGTTACCTGATCTTCAGCGCGCCCTGGAGCTCCTGAATGTGGGCTTCGTGCTGCGTGACGCGAGTCCGCAAGGTCTCAGCGTCGTGCACAGCCGCCAGCCTCTGCGCCTCGACAGCCCGAAGGCGCTCGTACGTGGAGCGCAGCTCCTCCGTCGTGCTCTCGACCTGCTCCATGAGTTCCTGGTGGCTACACGGGGGCATGCCTTGCGGTTAGGGGTTCCACAAGACACGCGTCACCGCCCCGGGGTACCAACCTCTTGGATGCGAACACCATTGACCGCTGCCATGTCGCCGATGCTGACTGCAGGGCCTTCAAGTGCTCCAGCAGCGTCTGGGGACAGGGTAAGGGGGAGCCAGGGTGGACAGCTGCCAACAGCTGGGTTCCGGCAGCCGACAAACGCACCATACCTGCACAGCGGATTGACCGTGCTTTAGGCCCTGAATCGCACGGAGTGCGAGCCGCTTCTTGGTTGTGGCTGACACCGCCTGACATGGTGAAGCGAATTCCTAAGCTGTTTGCAAGGACCACGACTGTACGAAATGAGTGCTTGCCTTGTCGTCGGTCGGCGTGAATGCTTGGAGCGAGAGGCCCAGCGCTTCAGCCAACCCGTTCACGTTGCTAAACAGCTCCGCCCAGACATCCGCTTGCTGTCCGCTATCAGCATCCTGAATACCTGAGTTGCTCCTACCATAAGCAGGAGTATCCTGTGGGGCTTGCATGCCACAGCGTGCGTTGCTGACTATCTTAGGCCTCTCCTACTCCATGTTTGTGCGTTGTGAAAGGCTAATATTGAAGTAAAAGGATATATCACAGTTTCGTCTGCACAACCGTTGCCCACGCCGAGACAAGCCAAAACACGCCGTACCTGAACACCGCGCGCGTACGGCAATTCGTACGGCACTCGCGCCAGGGGGCGGGCATAGCCCTTGGGAGACGGCTCCGGGCTTCACGCGGAGCACTCGCGCCCGGGGGCGATACAACCGGAGAGGTACCCTGTCCTCAAAACAGGGTGGCCGTCCCTAGGCCTGAAATTGGGGGTCCGGTGTTTTTCAACACCACCTTTACCTCGCGGAAGGGCTGAGCGTACGGGCGGGCGGGCGGGACATAATCAGTCACAGATTCCCTCAGCAGCTGCACCACCCGAAGCACGAAGAACATGTCTTGCGGGAAGGTGGAGATGGCGGAGCGCTTGATGGGCGAGTTTGGGTCGAAGGGGTCGACCTGTGCAACGGAAGGTGCGAGGGGGCAGGGTACGGGCCACAAGGCATTGACTCCAGAGGGCGCGCTACCTCTGCTCTGCACTGGCACTGGGAACAGGTCACCAGAAGGATGATAGCCGACGGCCCGAGCGCCAAGCAAACGGCGCAACACCGCGGCAGGGCCTGGCGCCCCTCCAACCACTCCCTTCCGCGCGCCCTATCCGCCACCTGCCTTCCCAATCCTGTGGGCCATGCCGCACACCGTGGCCGTGCAGACCTAAGTCGGCATCCGATCACCAGACCCCCCACACTACACACACAACTGACATGC
>LSYV01000015.1:488435-514675 GCA_001584585.1 Gonium pectorale
CTGCTTGGGCTGTGAGTCTCTCATGCGCCTGTCAGAGCGTGCCAAGCATGCACACCAAGCACGCCCTAAGCGTACTGGCCCTTGTGCCACCGGATACCAATACCCAAAGCCCCCCCGCCGAGCCCGCCACTTGCCTTCCCGCGCGTGTCGAACATGCCGTACGCCATTTCCGTACGGACCAGGGGGTCGTCACGCTCCGTGACCACGCCCAGGCCGCCCAGCGCAGCGGACACCTCCGTTGGCCGGCCCCTGGGGATCGGGGCCGTGCGGTGCGGTGTCGGGGCCGGTGGTCAGCTTCGGAGGCCCATGGCAAGGAGAAAGGAGTAGAGCACGGAGGGGTTGGGGGACGGAAGATCTCGAAGCGCTCCTGACCGCAACACCTGTGCTACTCCCGTCCACCCACTTGTTGAGCGCGAGCACCAGCTCCGCAAAGGCCCGCCGGTGCTCGTCCGGCAGCTGCTTGGACTGGCCGTAGTCGAGCAGTCCCACGCGGCCGCCCCGGCCGATCAGGATGTTGCCAGGGTGGCCGTCGGCCTGGGCGGTGTGGGGCGGGGGGGGGCGGAGGGGCGGGGCGGTAGCGGGGGCAACGGAAGAGGGACCTTGGGATGGGGCGCTCAAGGACAATGCTGCCCGCGCCCGTGACCTGCCCAACACCTGAACACCTGTGCACGGCCGGAGTACCAGGAGGGTACAGCAATTTGGCGCACCGTAGAGTCACACCGGCGCTTGTCCCGGTAGTTACCACCGTCGAGGGAGGCGTGAAGAGCCCCTATCTTGGCATAACTACAGCAAATGCGGAAGAGGCTTACGACAAGCAGAATGGAGGCCTTCACCCTTCAGTCCCGCCACAGTCCTCGTGTAGCAGCGGCAGTGCCCTGACCCCAGACTTGCATGTATATATCCTATGGCCTAATGCTGCCGCCCTTTCCCAGTATTACCGTGTTCCGTTTGTAGCCGAATGTAGCCGCTCCCAGGTGTCCCCTGGCCGCTCCCAATCAAGCATGGGGACCGCCCGTCGCATGGGGTCCGCACAGGGTCAGCACCGCTGCAAGCCAACATAGCTCAGACTGTGTGCAGGAGAGTGCATGCACGCGCCGCACCCTGCTGGGCCCTCTCAATTGTGGACGGGCGGATGTTGCCGCTGTTCGCCCGACTCTCCGTATCTAGCGTTGGCTGGGTCAGTGCAAGTCGGCACGGCTGGCTGACTGGCTGGCTGTGAACGCCCGCACTCGCGGGGGCCGTGGTGTGCCAGTCCGTCCGCACTCCGGGGGGGTGTGCCTACTCCTTCACACCATGTACAGCGCTCCTAGCCTACCCCACGAGCCTACCCCAGCTTGACATACATGTGCGCGGCAATTGACTCGTCCGCGCTCAATTCCCGACGTCGCAGGTGCCTGGACTATGATTTAATTGAGAACAACACACCAAGACCAGCACACGCCATTCCGATCTCACTATGGTTCGGGGCTCCGTGTGTGGATGTGTTGCGGCTCGATACCCCTTTCCTTCATTTCCCGATTGAAGGACACCCCTCGTCGTGCGCGTACTGCAATCAAGGAGTACCATGTGCGAAGCCTTCCATCCCAATCACCGCCATGCTTTAATGCCGGGCTGTCCTATGCAGATTCTGGCATGAAGCCGTCTTGACCACTGACGAGGCTTGACAGGGCCACAGTTGCACGCGTACACAATCGGCCGATAACGCCCCGCCTTGCGCCCCAGCCCGTGTGCCCCGCCGTGGGGCCTGGCCGTGGGGACTTGGCCCACTTGCCCCGTAACGTTTTTTATCTGCGGAAAGGTTACAAGCGGAGAGGCGAGAAAGGGCGCAGACAACGGGAGGGACACGCAGCCCTCCCGTGATGAGAACCACCGAAACCCTGCCCTAACTACAGCGCACCACGGCGACCAAGACCAAACACCGACGGCGCACACAAGAAGAGAAGGAACCCTGCACCTAAAGACCACAGAACAGGAAGGCAGAAAGACGCGAAGAAAGGAAAGGAAAGGAGAAGCTGACCACCAGGACAAGAGAGAAACAGACCGAAAGGACCCGTGGAGCACAGGCAGCAAACCACTCCCCTCCCATAGCAGAAGCCCGCAATCCGAACCCGAACACCCCCTGCGACTCGCCGAAAACAGAGAGACAGACGGCACCTGCCCCAACAAGGGCACCGTACCTTAAAGGACCCACAAACGCAACGCTCCTCAACACCCACCACCAAAACCCCACACCGAAACCCATACCCAACCACCAAACCCAGCGGGCACCCTGCAACGGAGCGCGAGGCCTGCAGGCGACCACCCCGCCACACCCCCGAAACCCATGCCCAACCACCAAACTCAGCGGGCCCCCTGCGACTGAGCGCAAGGCCCGCAGGCGACAACCCCGCCTCCCGCCTCCTGCTGCAAATCGAAGGCCTTGTGAAGCTCCATAGCCGCCTCCGCCAATGCTCCGAGGGCCACCGCTGGCAGCGCGGTGGACTGGCTGGTCTCCACCGCAAGGTCCCGCCAGTGCTGTAGATCCGCACGCAGGTAGGCGAGCACGAGGTCCCGCCCAGCCTGCCACGAGCAAACTGGACGCGTCGCGCGGAGCCCCCACAGTGCATGGTGCGCCAGGGCGCCCGGGAGGGTCTGGGGCCCCCGCAGCCGCTGCCAAGTGGCGATAGCCGCGGGAGTCCAGGATGGCACCGTAGTCAACGCTGTCAGTGTCGCTGCTGCTGGAGACCACCATGTCGCTGGGCGCCGGGCGGGGCGCCGGTGGAGCTCGTTGGCGCCCGGAGTCCCCCAATAGGAACCCCGACCGCAACCCTGCAGTACTGTCACGGCCTGCTGTTGAGCGTTTGGGTGCCTTGGTCATCGAGCGTTTTGAAGACTGTCCCTTGTAATGACTTCGTCCAGCGCTGCATTGTCGGAAACCACTTCGTCTGTGAGGCACCAGGAGGTGGTGCATACTTGCTGTTGCGGCCACGGACATGCGGCAGGAAGGCAGGTTGGCAGCTTGCAGGGCACTACCTACCTAGCACTGTATGCTGCTGTGGACTCCTTTTGGGTAATGGGTGCATGGCCAACACCACAGAATGGGCCATTATCGTCTTGACCTGTCCTGGCTCAAGTGGCTCCTGCGGAGCAACTCAAGTTCATACTCTCGTGCTCGTGTACGTCCGTGCCGGGCAACTCCTGTGCCGTGCGTATCAAACGGAAACGAGCGAGTGTAACACGGCGGTCTCAAAGGCAATCTCAAGGGAGCAGGCATCTCATTGAAGGTGTGTCCTATACAAAGGAGATCCCCCCTGATCCCATACGTCGGCCTACCATTGGCTCGAGGTGTGCTGTCACACGGGCAAGGCTGGCGTTATGGCTCGGCTGACATCCAGAGGGCTCGACGGGCAGTAGTGGGAGACGTGAACCGTGCGCGTGCAGGCACGGGACGCCGTGTGCGCACAACTCGGGGTGCGCCCTCGAGGCGAGCTGCATTCCTTGGAAAGTCGTTCACAGGCGTTACGGAAGCCACTGCGCAGGGCTGGTGCGGGGGGCCGCCCTTCGCCGCGGTGGTGATTGCAAGCAGGTGTTGCGTCCGTGTGAGCGTGGCGTTACAGGCGCTACTGGCACGGCAGGCGAGATTGCGAGAAGGCATTGTTAGCAAGCATGGCTAGCTTGGGGTGGGCATGCTGTATAGTGGGACAGAGCTGTCTGGAGGCAGCACGCTGACTGGAGAATGGCGGTGGCGACGCAGGCGACGTGGGGAGGCAGCCGAGGGCATCCCACCGTGGCTGGACTCTCGTTCGCCGGGTGCTGTCTGGAATATTTGGGACTTGCTGTTGCATGCAGATCCATATGCGTATGTTGCGTAAATGATCCGGATGGGCAGATGAGAGGGAAGAGCAGCGGCAGTCTGCAATTGTCTGCACACCGTACTGGCCTTATCTCCAAGTAGGCTGACACGGAAGCCTGGAAGAGCGCTGCCTGGCTACGAGTTGGATGGCTGAATGGCTGAATGCAACTGCAAGGCCGTGAGAGAGCCATGTGCAAGAGCAGCCGCATGAGACCTGTTGCCAACGGTATGGTCGCCGGTCTTACACGGTCTTCCGCGGCCCTTACACGCCTTACGCTTGCGCGTGTAAGCCCCAAGGGTTGAGAACCCCGAGTGGAAGTTTGTTTAGCAACCCGCCATAAGTGAGCAACGGCTCCCCTGCCGACTGCAGGTCTCCTGCACACGCCGAAACCCAAAGACACGCCGCTGACCCACCCAAGAGCTCAGCTGAAATCGTCGGCTCCGGCAAGTCAACTTCCGTAGCATTGTGGGCCTTCAGCCGGCGACGACATCAGACGACACGATGGATACGGGAAGCCATGCGCTACTGTGTGTAGAAATCAAGATGACTATCTCATCAACATGTATGCAATTTGCATGTGGTTACTGCAGCAGATTTTCTCCTCCCGCTCCAAAAGCGTCTGTTCGTACTTTCGCATTTTGGGCAGGGCATGGGCAAGCCCGCTAAGTTGCGCACAGTCGCACATGTAGATATTCAAAAGTGGCGATGAAGCAGCTTGCCAGATGGCCAGTGTAGGGCACTGTCTTCACCCGCAGTTTGGTTTCACCGAAGCAGCGTCAGATGTCAGTCGCCTAGTTCACTGGTGTGGCTTAACTGGAAGAGCCAAAATGCACCAACGCCCGGCCTCGCTTTCCTGTCCTGTCAGTGCGCTACTTCACAACGCTGAATACTTCAAACTCGATACTTAGATAGACACATGCAATCAGCTTCAGTCTACGCCCGTGTCCCAGCGAAACTGGGAACTAGCGAAGCAAGGGCTTGCCCTGAGGGAACGCGATGCTCAGCCTTGTCAAAGGCTTATGTTGTTGGAGGGAGGAATCGTTCTTGGAGGAGGAGGCTGTTACGACAGCATCGCCGCACCTGGGCAAGTCGTCGGCTGCCGCGCGGCAAGCGGCAGGTGGCGATTTGCTTGCCTCAGGGGATGCAGTGGCAGGAGAGGGTAGCGATGTCGGGGCCGGCAGCGGCTTTCTGCGTGCAACCCCAACAGCCCCGGCAGCCCTTGGCAGCCAACTCGAGAGCCAGGGTGAGCTTGCCACGCAAGCAAAGACCGAGGCGGGTCCGCTTCTCATCTCCACGCTAACCTTCAACGTCATGCCAGCCAGCGTGGCGTCTATGCTGGGTCCAGCCAACCCGGATGCCGAGGGCGCAGGAAGTGCTCACCTTGCTGCCGCACAGCAATCTGCGATGTACAGCCACTCCAGCTACATCCTCAACTCGCCACTCCGGCCGGCCACGAGCTACAACGGCCAGGCGCCGGCTGTGGCGCCCGCGCCACCCTCGGGCACCTACATAGACCTGCCCGCTTTTGGCGGCAACCACGCACCGCTCTCTCCACTACCTCTCGTGTCTGCATCACGGAGCCAGCGCGCGCAGCTGGGACCCGGATTCGTGCCACCCGGGCCAGGCGCCACGGCCAACCGGCGATTCGATGGGTTCGAGACGCTGTGCCTGGGCGATGAACCGCAGGCTGTGTCGGGGGCCTTGCTAGCGGCGCGGCCTTTAACGTTCTCCGGCGCCGAGCTTGCAATCCCGGTGGCCAGGGTCCCGTCCAGCGGCAGCTGCACCGGCGTGAGGCTGGAAGAAGTCCAGTCGCCGCTCCCGGACCGGCAGCCCTCGGGTTGCTTCACCGGCAGGGCTATTGCCATCTCTCCTTCGTTGACAGGCGTCGGTCATCAGCCTAGCGCGTTTGCCGGCTTGCAGGCGTTTGAGGGTCCTGATAGCAGTCGGACGCCCTTCAGCCCATTGGGCAACGGCGACAGCGGACCCCTGTCAGCAGCCTACGGGCCAGGGCCCGGCTCCTCGTTTCTAGAGGCCGTCGAGGGAGCCCAGGATAAGAGGGCACCGCAGGCGATGATGTCCTCTCGATACTCTGGCGCCCTATCCCCGCGCATGGCCAGTTTCCAGTACGGTAGCACGGCCGCGGGCACCGCCCCCAGCGGCGGCATGTATACGCCAACTCCCCCGTCGCCGCAGCGCAGCAGTTTGGGGATGGTGCCGTCCCGCCTCTCGCTTTCGGGTGCCGGCAGCCTTGTCATCGAGAGCTCAGCGCTGTGCGAGGTCACCACGCCGCATACAGGTGTGGGCGACTTCCATGGGCGACAATGGGCATAGGGACAAGGGACTGGCACGTGCAAGTTATGGGAATCATGCTTTGCATGAATCGCAGCGCATGCATGTATGGTACATAATCAGTGCGTCGGTGCGATTAACTCATGCCTCGGTTCCTGCTTGGGACCAACCCATGTCCGGCATTGGCCTGTGCGGGACCTCCTGCATTCGACCTGTGAACACCGGATAGTCTTTGTGTCGCACGTACCGTTCGCGACCCTTCCCTCGGCCCCTGCAATTTGCACTTATTTGTGCCAGGCCTGGTCACGGAGCAGACGGTGCAGGAGATGAGTGCGCTGGCTCCCGCTCTGGACCTCTGGACGGCAGGGGCGCAGGTGTCACCTCAGACCCGCATTGCGCAGGGCGCCTATGGGGTTGTGTACCGCGGTGAGGCAGCGCGGAGCCGGAAGCACCGATGCGACTGCTCGAGGTCCTTGGGATCCGGCCTATGGGTCGATGCACTGAGCGGGAAAGCACTGGCGAGCCTGGCGACTCTTCCCTTGACTGCGTGTCCCCGTTGTTTCTACTGTTCCTACCGTTGCAAAGCCTGTCCGTATCTAAGCCCAAGCTTGCGTTGTGCAACCGCCCCACCTCAACGGTCCGACTCGCCGCTGTTTCCCGGCAGGCCTGTGGCACGGCTGCAACTGCGCCGTGAAACTGATGTTGGCTGCCAGCGCGGAGAACCTCAGCTCCCAGCTCACGGAGGTCTTCCTGTGCAAGGCGCTCTCTTGCCACCCCAATATTGTGCAAACCTTCGACTGCAACGTGTGGCGCATTACTGCCGACACGCTCGCGACGGCGCAGATGCTCTGCGGCGGGGGACCACCCGGCGGCGCCGCCACCAGCTTCGGTGCGCCTCTTGGTGCAGGCGGCGCCTTTGCCGCCGGCTTCGTGCCCAGCGGCAGCAACAGTGCCTTGGTGGCGGGAACGGCGTACGGTGGCGGCCCCGACGGCGCGTCTGTCGGCGCCCCGCGGCATGACGAGGTGTCCTGGCCCGGGACGAGCGTGAGCATGAGCACGAGCTACACCCGACAGACGCCTTCGTCGAGCAAGAGTGCTATTGCGGTCGCCAAGGCCGCCTCGTCGGGGCGCCATCATCACCACCAGGAGCACGGACCGGGGCAGGACCGGCAGGAGCAGGCTGGAGCGCATCCGGCGGTGCTGGCCTCTCTTCCCGTCAGCGTGGAGGTGTCCAAGACGACGCTAACCGCGCAGGGTAGCGGCGTCGGCGCGGGGCTGGAGAGCGGGGCGCAGTGCTTCCCCGCGCTGCCCACCTCCAGCACCACGCTGGCGAGCTCCATGATGCAGGGTTCCGTGCCCGACCTGGCGCGCCGCGCGTCGACCAGCGTTGGGATGGACTCCTGGGTAGGGATGCAAGCCCGTACAGCCGCCGCGACGGCGGCCGTGTCGGCGGCCGCGGCCGCAGCGGTGATGGCCATCACGCCGCTACTGCCAGACGGGCAGGTCACGTCCCGGCAGCTGGAGGCGGGGCACGTGTGGCGGGTGCAGCCCATGATCGGCGGCAGCGGAGTCGTGGACTGCGCTACCTCTGCCACCATCCCCACCACAACCACCGGCAGCAGCGTGCTGGGATGCGGGGGGAGCCCGCTTCACCAGATCCGCACCTTGGCGCTCCAGGCACCGTCGCGTCACAGGAACAGCCGCGACCCGGTCACCGTATGTTCTGTTTCGTCCATGCCTTCGGCTGTGGCGGTTAGCATCAACGCGCCCCAGCACGCCACCGTACTCGGGCCCGTCAGTGAGGAGCGTGGGTCGGGCCATCTCGCCTCGGATGGGGCGTCAGGCCCACAGCTGAACGCAAGCCCAACGCTCTCGCAGCCCACTCCACTCGTGAACTTGAGCAGCGCCTCCGGCAGCTCCCCCCACAGCTCCAACTCCGGCTCGAAAGGCGCCAAGGGGGCCAGTCTGGTGGATGCGGCCGGCGTGGGCGCGGCGCAGGATGGTCCGGCCCGAGGGAGCAGCTCTGGCCTTACTCAAGGCACATCTTCCGACACGGGCATGCTGGGCGCTGCAGCCTTGGGGTCCGGTCCGCGCGCGTCTGCGGAAGCAGCAGCGGCTGCTGACGGCGGAGCAGGCGTTGAGGCGGAGCTATGGCGGGCCGCAATGGCGGCCAGGGACGGCCAGGGGCGGGGCGATGTCGCCAGCAGCTTGGCCGCTGTGGCGGTTGTGGCCGTGGATCAACTCGCTTCGCAGGAGGCTGACCAATCGAACAGCAACAGTGGGCGCGGGGGTTCCCGGTCGCGGCGGTCGGTTCGGCACTCCGACCCCTGCCTGGGATCATACGTGCAGCCGCCACCGGTGGCTGTATCCCAACGGGAGCCGCCCGGGGTGCAGCAGGAGCCCCTCTCCCCGCCGACCGCGCACCTTGTGTCCCCCGCGGCAGCCACGATCGTGCCGATGACGTTGCCCTGCGCCGACCCGGCCCTGCTTGCGGCTGCGGCGCCGCCGCTCGCGCAGCTGGCGCCGCTCATGCCGCTCATGCCTGCGCCGGTCCCCATGCGCCAGCCGCGACCACACAGCACCAAGGTGGCGCAGGTGGTGCAGCCGCGGGTGGCGCCAGCCCCATACCGGACCACCAGCAGCATCCCGACCGTCGCCACGGCCGCCGCCAGCGACGACTCCAGCCCCAACACTCCGCGCTGTGCCTTCACATCGCTGGCCAAGGCGCCGGCGGCCGCGTACTACAGCTCGCACGACAGCTCAGGCCAGCGGTTGCTGAGCAGCGGCTCGCGCGTCCGATGGCCGGCGCCAGACGGCCTGTACGGGCTCATGCCAGGCTTCAGCCAGTCGCGGAATGCGCTGGGCGGTCCAGTACCCACCGCCGCCGCCGCCGTGGGGCTGCCTAACGCGCCGCTCAGCGCCATGCAGGTTGCGATGGCCATGGCGATGGGAATGGGGGTAGGCGCGGGCGTGGCGACGGCGGCTTCGGAGGGGCGCGCCGGCCAGGGGCCCATTAGCTCGCCTCTGAGCTCGGGCCAGCTGCCGTCGCCGGTCTGGCAAGGCAGCATAAGCGGCCTGGCGGCGGGCTCGGAGAGGGCGCTCCCGGCGATCATTGGGCCAGCGCCGCCACTGCAGCTGCGGAGCGCGGTGCTGACGGGTGACGACGGCGACGCGGCAATGGCGGCGGCGGGGGCGCATAACCTGGCACAGGTGGGGTGGGACGGCAGCGATGGCGGTTGGGCCGAGAACGGCGGTCGTCCGTGTGTGGGCTGGGATGCTTGGCCTAAAGGCAGCCTGGAGCGTTGTACGGGATGAGGAGGGTGCCGGGCGGCTGCCAGCAGCGGACGGGGGGGTGAGGCATGTCGCGGGCTTGGCTTTGAAGGTAAGGGGGCAGCCTACCAGCCGAGCGTTCCGGACAGCCCTGCGCCCCTATGCAAAACGGCTGCCATCGTGTCCGCCTCCGGGCGTGCTGGGTGGCCGCTGCTGCTGCCTCGCATTAATACGGACGCGTCGGTCCTTATCCGGCAGGTCTTGCGGCAGCTCGGCGCGCGCGAGGGGCAGCTGGCTGTGGTGTTGGTCATGGAGGAGTGCGACCGCGGGTCGCTGCAGCAGCTCCTTAGCAAGGCAGCCGCTGCGGCGGCGTCGGTCGGGGAGGCCGCCGCCGCCGCGTCCCCCGCGGCCCCAGCTCCTCCCGGCCACCACCCTGCTGGCACGCCTAACTTGAGCTCTGGGACTGTCGGCCATGTGATCGCAGCCGACTCGGTCTTCTGGCAGAGGCAGCAACAGCCACGGGCACTGCAGGGGCTCTCGGGCAGCGGACCGAACGGCCACGCCCAGGCCAGCGACGCGCGGTCCCCGGGCATCTACGTGCCCTTCTCGGGCGGCGGGCGCTACAGCATGCAGGCGGCGCTGCGGGCGCTGGTCCTCACAGCGAAGGAGATTGCCCTGGTAGGCCAGGATCGAGGATCGAAGTTAGGGAGGAGATCGTATACGGGACGCTAATTGCCGCAAACGGCTTGCGGGCCAATAAGG
Organism: Gonium pectorale; assembly: GCA_001584585.1. NCBI lineage: Eukaryota > Viridiplantae > Chlorophyta > Chlorophyceae > Chlamydomonadales > Volvocaceae > Gonium > Gonium pectorale. Next base: position 498,590 of record LSYV01000015.1, read on the forward strand.
GGTGCTGCCGGCGTGGCCTGCTTCCTCGCTGTCAATGCCCACGTGGCCGGTGCTCACTCCAGTACCGGTGCAACGCGCCTTGTCCGCAGGGCATGGCCTTTCTCCACGTCAACAATATCATACACGGCGATTTGAAGCCCGGTAAGGCGCCCAATGTTTGCTGCCGTCAGTTTTTTTATGTCCATTTTCTTGGGATAAGCAACTGGGGGCCGCGCACTCACGTGCAGTAACCACCCGTGCCCGCCGCGCAGGCGCACACACCGTCGCGGGCGTTGTGTTTGGGCGCGGTCCCTTTATCCCTTGCCCCAACGCCCCGCTGCCCCGCATCAAGGCCCCTCGTCGCTTCCCCGCAGGCAACGTTTTGCTCAAGAGCAGCCGGCAGGACCAGCGCGGCTTCGTAGTCAAGATATCGGACTTCGGTCTGGGCCGCGTGTTGCATCCCGCCTCGCCCCCGCCACGCTCGATCTTCGCGGGCGGGGCCCTGGGCAGTCCCGACAGCGAGCCCGGCGGCGCTGACCTCGAGCCCACGCTCAACGGCGCCGGCATCGCCGACGGCGGAGGCGGTGACGGAGGCGGCGCGGTGCAACTGGGAGCGCTCGACGGTACGGTACCGTATCTGGCTCCGGAACTGATTAACAACGGCCAGCGGTCCAAGGCCAGCGACGTATGGGCCTTCGGTAAGGCAATGCGTCGCGCGGCTTCGGAGGGTGCTTTGCCCGTATTGAGAGGCCGATGTTGGTTGTGAGTTGTGAATAATGCAGTCGATGTGCCCGTAGCCATATCGCCCTGGCCTGCCGTCTCCCATACAATACACGACACTATTGTTCACTGCTGCCCTTCGTCCCAAGCCCTCTATTCCTTCGCTTGCTCCCATATCGTCTTCGTCTTCCCGCAGGGGTGTTGCTGTGGCAGCTGGTGACTGGCAAGCGGCCCTACGAGGGCCTTCTGCATATCCAGGTGGGACCCGCTGGGCGCGCGCAACCCCGACCGTCGGTTGGCTTGAAGCCGGGGCCGTAGCGACTGAAGCTGCAGTTATGACTTGCAGCTGATGTAGAGCAACTGGATGAACAACCAGCTACCGTACCGTGCGGCATTCCACTTGCGTGCGCATCGCCGTGCCTCCCGAGCCCAGGCGCGCAATGCCCACTCTCCACGCTGCCAAAGAGGCACCGCGAGACCAGCCTCCGCTGCGGGGCTTTCGACCTCCTGGGCCGCCACAACGCTTCGCACATGGTGTCTGTCCCTCCACCTGTCAGATAATGGCTGCTGTCTGCTCCGGGGAGCAACTGCTCACCTGGCCGCCCGCGGTCCACCCGCTGCTGCTCGAGCTGGGGCGCGCCTGCCTGTCGTTCAAGCCGCAGGATAGGCCCACCTTCGCCCAGGTGCGCTGCGCTGCCGGGCGCACACGGCTTCGCCCATGGGCATGTCTGCCTCAGCATCGGGGTGACACTCGCGCCATCCCTCCTTGGGGGTGAGGAGCACGGAAGGGCGCTGGCTGGCCTGCGCAAGGGGCGCTCCTGAGCAGCTCATACTGGTCGTCGTACGTTGGGTGCGAAAGCTCGCGGTGACGCCGTCAAGTGTCACGGCCGCATCCAGAACGGCCGCAGCGAGTGACGCACATGCCGCACCATGGTTTGTGCGTGTGCTGATGCGTGTGCCTTTGTATGCTTGGCAATGGGACACCCGCCACTGCCAACGGTAGTGTGCTTTGGCCGGGCGACGCAGCAACACACCAGTATCCCGGACCCAATGCCCACCCTCCTTTCTTGGTACCTATGCATGCCCCATTGTATGGCCCGTCGTGCTTAGCGGATCTGAGACAGCCATTTCGCATGTGGATGGTTGGAGCAGGTCTGCACCACCTTGCGTTCCCTTTTGCTCCACGTAGATTGTGCGACTGCTTCAATCGCTGGAGGTGCAGATGCGGGCCTGAGGGCCTAACCACCTGGTAAGAGGGCAACCGCCGGCAGGCAGACTCGCGTCGGCGTAGCCTACGCCTGTGACCGATGAGTGAGTTATTGCAGGAGTGCATGCGCATGTCGGCGGAGGACGAGGGGCGAGGGCGAAGGGGAGGGGGCAGATGTGAGTTTTCCCGTCATGCTGCAAATCGTTACATGCGGGTAAGTATGGCAAGAACTTGGGCATGGATTGCGCAGAGCGGGAGCGGGGGAGCGACGGCAGGATTGCATGGATGAAGTGACGGACGTTGGAACGGGAGGGACGTGCTCGCTCTTGCGCGCTATGGCAGCGTGGTTCGTGCTTCGTGCTGTCCCCGTCGGGCCGGCTTGTCTTATCAGCATAGCACTGGTTGCTGTCTGACGGCCTGGAAGCAGTTGCGGCGGACAGCCGTGACCAACGTTTTGAAGGGACGAAGGGTGGTGGCACAAGCGTTGTATTACGGCGCATGGAGCTGTCTTGCCACCGCTGTGTGGCTTGCTGCCAAGTATCTTTCGCACCGAGCCTAGTCAGTGAAGGCGCATGACTCTGTGTAGGTGCACTTTAGTGGTTAGGGTAATGCTCGGCATTCAACTCGGTTGAAAGGGTGGCGCGTGCTACTCGGAAATCCGACCAACGTCCATAGTAACTTGGTAGGTGGCTCTCTGGCGAAACAGGGCAAGTGCTGTGCATGGAGGCTGTCGTGCATGGGTTGTGGCAGCCGATAAAGTTCTTCCTCATTACACCTGCGGCAGCGCTGGAATCAGCAGGTATCACTGAGTGTGTGCTTTGCAGGTTTGTTGAGCATGCATGCATGAACGCTGCCGTGGCCCCACATGAAATGAACGCGCAAGCGCACCCGCGGCGGGACACAGAACAGAACTGGGAAACGCGTGGTTTTATCTGAGCACATGGGGCCTTTTGCACGCCTGAGACTGGATGCTCCGGAGCGTCGGAGTTGGTGCAACATGCGGCGTGCATTCTGTCTCGCGGGTGATGGCTGGCGCTCCGTGGTGAGTGATGGCTTGCGGAGTGGAGTATTTAGTTTGTGGCCGCCCTAGCTGCATGTCTGGCATATTCTGCGTTCCTCCTAGTGCACGTGTGGTCCTCCTGACCGTTTTCAAATGAATGGGCGCGCATTGGCGGTTGTCGTAGAGCCCATGTGTGCGGCTCGGACTTCCTCCCTTACCGCCGCTGTACCGGTAGCCCGGACTTGTTTTTCTAGTCATTTGGTGGAGCCCTGCGCCTCTGGACATGTTGCAGACGGTGGTGTGGTTGCGGCGATTGGTGATTGGCAGGCCCAGCTGCGCGTATGCTTGATCCCAATTCATGTTCGTAGTACAGGGCGGGTCGCTGATGGTGTGCCTTCGACACGGTCTTAAGGAAAGGTCGTCAGGCAACTGAGCCTTGTTGACTTCATTCTTAAACGATTTCCACGCGCAGGAGGTACAGCGCAAATAGGGATTGTTACGTGGGGGATCTCGGGGAGGCCGGAGAATGCGGAGATGGGCGGACTCGGGCTCGGCGCGCTGTCGCCTCGCCATCGCTCGTTCATTGCTTACTGTAGTACTCATAAGTGTTTCTATCTCTGCGTTTGCGGAATTGCGGTGCGTTGGGAGTTGCCAGGGTGGCATGGGTGCGCAACGGCATGGCTGTGGAGCCACGTGTCTATCGCAGTGTGACGGGATGGGTGCCACCTCGGAACCGTGCAGGCGGGAAAATTGAAGAACATGGCCCCGCCATTGTGTGAGGGTTTACTTACAACTGTTCGGTTCCTTGCCTTCGGCGTCGTAGGAGCTCACGAGCTGCGTGAGCTTCCATCGCACCGGGATGTGCTGAGCGCATCTTAGCGCATAGCATGTGTGTATGTAAGTGTTCCCGTTGTCAACCATGGACTCCAAAAAGATCTGTTAAATGTTGTGCTGTCGGCCAGTCGGCGGCAGACTGGGCTCAGACGTTACCACCTAGCACAGGCTGGCCGCCCTAGTTACGGGATAGGCGACTCGCACTATTGTGAGTGCCTTCCAGTCCAAAAGAAGGTTTCAATATTCAACTGATGGAGGTCAGAGCATGTGTCGGCTGGAACAACCCGGCTTACCGCGTACGGCTCTGTGAATAGTGTACCGACTGATGCATGTCTGCAAGCGTGTCGAGATAAACTAGACGGGGGCTGTCGGGAATGCAGAATTGCGTGTGGTCGTACATAGCCTTCTTAACACGGAAAGTTAGCCTTAATAACCACAGACAGAAAGTGGGCCAATGGTCTCAACCCTTATACAATGAAACACTTCCGATAATTTCGAAACCAGTTTGACCCATGGGTCGGCAATGCGTGTGCTTTAACAGCCACGTCAAGGAGGCTGCAACACGCCCTAAGATTTGCACTACGTAAACACTCAGGCCTATCACTGTTACTGTAAAGATAGAGTGCTCCGTGTGATAGTGCGTAGGGGAAAGGCCAGAGCAGGGGTCTCCTTGCGACGTTTTCTTACAGGTAATCAAACCTGTGCTACTGCAGGTGAATAAATATGGGCAATAGGCCGGCCACAGACATCATGAATATTCGTCGCACTAATGTAATGTGACACGATGGGTTGAGGGCGAAGAATCAATAAGGATTATGGCCAAAAAGCAATGCAATGGCTGGAAATACAGCCGAACTAGGTAGGTAAGAATCAATAAAGGCCGAAAAGCGTTGAGTCCTACTATGATCATGGTGCCGGCAAAATGTACTGCCATAAGCACAACTGCTGCAGCTCTCGTGACTGCCCTCCTGCCTTCTACAACCGCCAGTGCGCCTGGCAACCGCCTGCGATACACGAAGCACAAGCCATTGTGCGATTACTGATTATGACACCACCGGCACACCGCCACTTGTAGTGCACACGCGCACGTGCAACCCAGCGGACTCTGTTCATTTGACAGAGCACTGCCACGGTTCCCCGGCTATACGCGCGTCGAAGTGTGATATCAGCACACCGCTAAAGCAAACACCAACACGCGAAATGCACGAAATCTCTCGCATGCGAGATCTTCGGACTCCTCGGAGCAGTCGGCACACTCTTACTTTCCAGACACAAGTTGCTGGAATTTAGTCGTTGAGAAATTCGGAGATGCAGAAGCTGCATCGGCATGTGCATCTAGCACCACACAAACTCCTTTTGGTGCAAGAACTCGTATGTACACATGCCCCCTATGGGGCCACTCCCCCTCAGACAAGTAGGCGTTGGGACTCTTGGCTCCCATGTGCCCACAAGCATAACTGTTGATTCGTGTTTGCGGCCTTCCTTTGCGCCTGAATGCAGGCGGTGCCGCGCATATTCGCACCACTGCTAAGCCACCCAATGCCAAGGTGCAGCGATGGCTGCAAGTCCCAGATGATTGCAAACCTCTTACTGTCCTCAGTGCACTGATGGCAGCCGCAAAAGGATGCTGACGAACAGGATGTAGATGCCGCGGTAAGTGATGTCCAAGGGGATGATGATGCCAGGATCAGTTAGTACGAGCATCCACCGAAAGCCATCCGCGCAGGCGCCGAAACTGAGAGACCGGCCGAGGCTGCGGCCGTGCTGCCTGTGCCTCAGCAGTGCTGGCGGCAGCCGCAGCCGTCACCGCCGCTACGTGGGCCGCTGACTCAGCCGCAGTAGCAGTCCGTGGCGAGGCCACGGCAGCAAGGGGCACCGTGCCGCACTCCTCCGGCGATGTGTCGAAGCGGCATATCTGCACCGTTGCCAGCATATCGTCCACGTATGCGCTGAGTCGGGGCGTCGCCACAGCCGTCACGACCAGCTTCCAGGGGTACATGGCACTGCCCGCCTGCGCAGCCGGCGGCCACTGCTCTCCCTCAGTGATGTTGCCGACCAGGAGGGTGTAGTTGCGCGAAGCGAGGCTGAGGTCGCCCGTGTACGAGTGGATCTGCGGGCAGGGAGAGAAAGCACCAATGACCAGGGAGTCAGCGACGGGCCTCGAGTTGCGCACTGCAGGGTAGCAGAGCATTTCAACCTGGCTGTAAGGCGCTTGCAGAAAGCTGTTGGCCTGAATGTACGCGCCTCGACTCCCCTCCCCGCCTTACGTGCACTTTTCCGTCGAGCGCCTTGGGCATGCCCGCTTCCGCCTGCTGCGCCATCTTGTAGCTGAGGTAGAGGTACCCCTTGCGCAGCGTGGGGTCGGACATCCAGGACACGGCCACGGCCACAAAGTTTGTGTCGGTGATGTAAGTGGGCGGCAGGCGCACTGTTAGCCAGGAGCCTGGGGTTGGGTTGCCAGGGGCCGAGGAGCGAGGCATTGTGGGTAATTGAAAACAAGTTGGTTAACGGGGGTATACGCCCCGACGCGCTACGCATGCACTGATGCCGCAACAGGCTCCGTGACACGGGACGCACAAGTTCGACCCATGGCCACCCGCACCTGGCGTCAGGTCTGCAGCCGTGAGGTTGGCAATGGCCTGCGACAGCCCCAGCGCGGCGCTCTGTGGTGCATTGAAGCAAACCGGTGCGGGCCCGTTGCCCAGCAGGGACGCCGTGTCTCCGTAGGGCGACAGGTCGGGCCAGCTCCACGAGTGCGAGAGGCCCATGTTGTGGCCCATCTGTTCCGAGGAGAGGACAATGCGGGTAGGGTGCGAAGTTCTTTTGCGGGTAACGGGAAAGCATGTGACGTGGCAAGAGCCTCATACGCGGCTGAAGGCCAGGCAAGCGACAATCTCCGTTGCTCAAACAGCGGCGCATATGTTGGCATCGCACGCACACTGCGGTGTTCAGGACGGTGGACAGCAGCTCATCGTACCTCGTGCATCAGGCTGCGCGGGCTGGTCTCCCCGAACGACCACACGTAGCACTTGCCAAACCAGGCGCAGTTCTGGTGGGGTTTGAGGATGGCAGGCGGGGCGAACCGTAAGGCTCATGTCATTAACCCTAGAGAGGGAGGTTGAAACAGTGCTGTCCCAGCGAGGCACCATTCCCGGCAGAGAACTGCCTGATGGCGACATGGTCCGATTGCGCAGTCTTAAACCCATGACTCACCTGCGTAGCCAGGGCGGCAACGTCCGGATTGCAGTCGGCGGTGTGGGTGGGCATGATTAGGAAGCGGTGCACAAAGTCGTTGGGCTCGATGTCGGTGTTCTGCGTGTTGAGGGGCATTGAGACGGAGTGAGGGGATAAGTGGTTGTGCCTGACACGGACACACGAGCATGGTGCTCGAACACTTGCAGCCAGTGCAGGCCAGACCACTCAAGCAGACTGCACAGGTACGAATTTCATTACTGACAATTGCCACGTCTGGAAACGCTCCTCTCCGCTCACCTCGCGGACAAAATCCTCCGCGGCGGCCGCCCATCCCATCCGATCCACGTCCCGGCAGGTGTCAGCGGACCAGTCGCCGAGGGGCCCTGTGCCGTTGCAAGGAATAACGACTTGAATGGGTACGATGACATTGTCCGCCTGGAGGAACCTCCACTTGCCGTACGAGCACTGCGTTGCGAGCTGCTCAAAGGTGGGCTCTTCCGAAGGCGCTGATGCTTGGCCTGCATTGAACCACCGCTGCCGCATGAACTGCACATGGCAAGGGGAGTTCGAGGGGTTCAGCCGGGCTCACATGCAGGAGGAGCTGGGAAGCAGGGGGACACCTCCTCCTGTCGCTTCTGGCTCACTCCGCTGTACCGTCGCTGCCCGTGCCCGGCTCACCCACCAACCTCTCTCACCTGAGGGCTAACATGGGGCTCCTTGCCGCACATGCTGACCACCATGACCAGGGTTGTGATGCGCTTGGCCCCCGAATTGGTATTCCAGGTGGGCTTGGGGTTGCCTCCAAGCTGGTCAGAGCGAGGGAAAATGATGGTGCGGCGGTGCCGAGGCTGCTGTAGTACTGCACGCGTGATCGCAGGTGGCGCTAGTACCGCTGGCAACAAACGCGCAGACTGCTCCTGTAGGGTAGCACTGCCCGCCGCCAGGTCTTGCGGGCGGGAGTCGGAACCTGGAGCTGCGCCATCCAGTGGCGCGTTAACACTGGTTGCGGCCATGTCCGCGAGCGACAGCAGCTGTGCGTCCTGAAGCGAATCCACGAATTGAAGTGACTTGTAGCGCAGCTGGCGGCTGCCGGGAAAGCAGGTCCCTTGCACTGCAACCACGCTCCCTGTTGATGGGCATTTGACAGAAGGTGGCAGTGTCGCGGGGCTTGCACATGGGTGTGTTGGGTGGAGTGGGTTGCGGTTGGTTAAAGGCCACTAGTTGGGCGGGAAGTGCCGGCCCGTAGTGGCCGCAGAGCATCACGGTGGTTGCGCTGGTACTGCTCACCGTGCGGGATGTCCGCCTGTACGGTGACGCTATCCGCTACTAGGCGGAGGGATGGCAAGCGGTTGGCCCCGAGCAGCCATGGCTGTGGCCCAGTACTCGGCACAAATACTGCGACAGGACCTGCAGGCACAGACATGGTTGGTCGCGTTTGCCAGCCGTTGGCCGGGAATTCCGAAGAGCGGCCAGAGATGGCGCCAAAAATGAATCGGTAACGGCAGCACCAACTCACCCTCCATCGAGCATGAATGCGACGCGTCTAATTGATTCTCGAGGTTCATGTAACGTTTCCTGGCAGCTGCCACCAGCGCGACGCGCAAGAGAAGAATCGGCAGTAGCCTCGCCATCAGCGTCGCGCGGGGTCGCTGCGAACAAGCTGCAGTTTGTACGTGCGAGCTATTTGTTCAATGGCATTACGCAGAACTCATATATCCGTGTGGAGGACGAGGCGGGACCGCGCAGCTGTCCAGTGGCTGTCTGTCACCCTGAGCAACAGCTCAGCGTACGCACACGTCTATGGCATATTCAATATAAAAAGCACAAGCAGTGCACGAATCCTTGTGCCCCGCTTTGCCCTGGATTCAAAGCAAACCGAATACAAGCGGTGGAACCAGCCACGTTTGAAATATTGGGAACTGCCACGATGGCAGCCCTATATGTTGGTGCAAAGATTAACATAATGAGTGATATGGAGGCCCTAGATTGCAAGGTAGCCGAGATGTTTGTCTCGGTATGATGGGCATTGGTACGTGGTAAACGTCATCAGACGGGAGTATTCGACATTTAGATTTAATGATGCATCCAAGTAAAGGAAACAGTGCAGCTGCGCTTATGCTGTCCCAGTGAAACCCACACACGAACGCTAAGGCGATCTGTTACAATTTTACAGTCGCACGCTATCATGTCTGATGAGGAACCGCATGTAGGCATGTTCCACCAGAGAAGCCCGCATTGATAGGCCACAGAAGGAAGGAGATGCAGTAGGAAACATTGCCCCAATCAAGCAATAGGTCGGCCAGTTCATAGGAATAAAGTAGCTGGAATCGCAGCCCTGTGTAAGAATCAATAATGGCCGAATGCTAGCGACGCTAAGAATGCCTGCAAGACAATGGACATTAACCTACACACCCGCATGCCCGTGCCCTTATATCCCATCGCCGGAGCGAATCAAGTAATGCCACACTGCATCACGCGCCTCCGACACAGCCAGGCAAACTTTAGCACAGCCTATACAGCTACATGCCCCACTGCTACACCAAATGCATACTGGTTAAACTGGCCCAGGTTGCCGCATACCTTTTAGTGATAACGAACAAAAAAGGTGCTGGCAGCTGGAACGCGGCCAACTCAGCACCTACTTCTTTGCAATCCGCACACCACACTGCCCGCACGTTTTATCAATATGCTTATGTACTCTGGCGCAACTCGTACAGCGATTATAACTTTAGCAGCTCTAGTCTGTGGAAATTCTCAACACCTCAGCGGCCCGTCCAAGCGTCAGCATGTCACCGCGTGAGTGACACTAAACGTGTGAGTGTCAACCATCCCCGCATTGCGCAATGGCGTGTCCCAACTCTTAATGGCGCCTGTAGCACAAACGATCGTGTTTCTCTCTTTACGGCGCCCACATCGTGGGCCCTACATGGGTCTTGTCCCAGACGCACGCACATTAATGCGGGCATGTGTATTCAACAAAACAACCTAAGCGCATTGGCGCCGAATCAATAACGCGTCAGAGACTCGACGCGAGCGCGCGGAGGAAGCCAAGATGAGTGCATCTTGCGCCCTGCAAGCCTGTCTGCAGGCCGAGCCGCACGTGGCATGAGTGCCGAGAAAGCACGGAGGGCAACGCCACACATTGCCAACCGGCCTAGCTACAGAAGCCGCCACCCGCGCAGTCGCCGCCCCAAGGCAAACTGCGAGGCCGCGGGACGCACCCGGCACACGCCCGAGGCGCCGGCGGATGGGAGCAGGGAGACCGCAGGTGCACCGCAGGCCGTCAGTCCGCATCCGTCTCCGTCCTCGCCACCGCCGCAGCAGTACCAACGCGGGCCGAGGCTAGCATCCTGCTCGTGTGCCTCGAACATGATGTGGCCGTTGTCATCCAAGGGGAAGGGCAACACATCGCCGCCGCCATCAGAGCGCACACGGGCGCAGTCGGATGGGCAGGTGGTGCAGCTCTCACCCGCCCAGGCGTCGCACAACCCGTCGCCGCAGACCGCCACCGTCTTTTCATCGCCGGTGCAGTCTTGAGGGCAGCTGCTGGCGTCCTCGCCTGCGGATTGGTCGGGCGGGCGAGCGAGCGACTTAGACCAGCACAGTGCCGAGACCAGCACCGTGCCGATCGGATGGTACAGGATACGGTAGGTGTAGAAGTTCTGGCCATTTTCGTGGCCCTGCAGTGTTCAGCCATGCGACCGTTTGGGGTGGGACCGCGGACTACAAAAGCCCAGTTACGAGGACGCACCACGCCAACAGCCGTGGTACACACTGACGAGCAATCGCACCTGGGCTGCATAGGCCATCACCACAAGAGTCAGCCTCAAGGCCCAACGATAGAGCGGTAGCCCCAACACCCGCGGTAACCACGGCAGAACGGGTGGTCGCCACTGTGACGTCATTCCTCATGGAGGCTTCTGAGGAGCCGGAAAGGAGGGGCGCCGTGCCGCACTCGCTCGGAGCCTTGTCGAAGCGGCAAATCTGGACGGTGGCCAGCATGTCCGACATCTTGTCGCTGAGTCGGGGCGTCGCCACAGCCGTCACGACCAGCTTCCAGGGGTACATGGCACTGCCCGCCTGCGCAGCCGGCGGCCACTGCTCTCCCTCAGTGATGTTGCCGACCAGGAGGGTGTAGTTGCGCGAAGCGAGGCTGAGGTCGCCCGTGTACGAGTGGATCTGCGGGCAGGGAGAGAAAGCACCAATGACCAGGGAGTCAGCGACGGGCCTTGGGTTGTGCTCTGAACAGCGCCCTGCATTCTAGCTGCGAGTTACCGACTGTTGCGTCCTATGCTGCACACTCCCCTCCCCGCCTTACGTGCACTTTGTTATTCAAGGTCCAGGGCATGCCCGCTTCCGCCTGCTGCGCCATCTTGTAGCTGAGGTAGAGGTACCCCTTGCGCAGCGTGGGGTCGGACATCCAGGACATGGCCACGGCCACAAAATTGGTGTCGGTGGTGTAGGTGGGCGGCAGGCGCACCGTCAACCAGGAGCCTGGGGTGGGGTAATCGGGGGCGGGGGCAGGTGGCAGCCGCACTCGGCAGGATGCATCAATGCGCATTCAAGTCAATCAATAGTGCAGCGACCTGGCTGGATACATGGTATGTCGTCCACAACTCATGTTCCTGAGTTCCCTGCTGGATGTATTGACCAGGCCAGCGCACCTGGTGGCAGGTTGGCGGCCGTGAGGTTGGAGATGGCTGTGGACAGCCCCAACGCCGCGCTCTGCGCTGCGTTCCAGCATACAGGCGACGGGCCCAGGCCCATCAGAGCCGCCGTGTCGCCGTACTGCCACAGGTCAGGCCAGCTCCAGGAATGGAAAAGACCCATATTGTGTCCCATCTACAATCCGCAACAGCAATGATGGGTGTCTTGGCAAAGGCCTGATAGAAGTGCTACGGAGTCAGCCGTCCACAGGGTGAGGCCCCGTAACGCAATGTCTTCCTGCTGAAGCCACTAGAACATGGCCTCTAGTGAACATGGGGCGCCTCTAGTGAGCTAAGCATGCGCACGCGGCTACACCGTTTGCATTCAAACCACGTCTACGCCGGGAGGCGGCATGCGCCGGCTATGGCGGTGTGCGGCACACATAGCGGGGGTTAGGTCAACATGCTGGATGAGTGGGCGCTTGGCCGCAGCGGGTCATCATACCTCGTGAATCAGACTCCTGGGGCTGGTCTCTCCAAATGACCACACGTAGCACTTGCCATACCAGGCACAATTCTGGGGGTGGGGAGAGCCAGAGCAAGCCGGGCAGGGTTATCGATGTATTCCGAAGACCGTCCGCTGCAAGGCAGCAATGCCCTCCTCGCATGGCCATACCCGCTGGCGCATGAGACTTGGCGCCGGGGTTGCGCCCGCGTCACGGCTATGACGCTTCACAGCACCGACAAGCGCCCTGCATCGCCCTCGACGGCTCCCAGCCCGACCTGCATCGCCAGGGCGGCTATAGCTGGGTTGCAGTTGGCCGTCTGGGTTGGCAGGAGGAGGAAGCGGTGCACGAAGTCGTCGGGGTTGATGTCGGTGTTCTGCGACCAGCGGTGGAGACGGCGGAACACCGATGACATTGTCAGCAGGGAGAAGACAGAAGAGAGAGGGGTGGGAGCATGTTCTGCATGCGCAGTGTCGACCTAGGGCGAGCTGAATGCCAAAACATAGGCAAGCCGCCGGGACACAGCCAAGTTGGGACCAGAAAGGGTAACAGGCTTTGCTCCACACTCCAGTTTCCGTGGTTCCTGGCAGGGATGAGGCGCACAGGGCTGGAAGGGCATCCGCCATACCCGCGCCTAGGTGAAGGCAGGTAGGGGCCCAAGAGGGCATGGTGCCCGGTGCGGTGCGGTGCGCGGCCTACAGGCCAGGCCGTGTCCACGCACCTTGCGCACCCAGTCATCAGCCGCGGCCGCCCAGCCCAGTCGGTCCACGTCGCGGCAGGTGCTGGCGGACCAGGCGCCCAGCGGCCCGGTGGTGCTGTTGCACGGGATTGAAACGTTGACCGGCACGATGATGTTGTCGGCCGGGGAGAACTGCCACTTGCCGTACGAGCATTGCGTGGCGAGACGCTCGAACGTGGCGCTGCCGTCCCCGGCGTCGGCATTGAACCAGCGCTGCCGCATGAACTGCGGCAGGAGGAAGACGGCGGGGAGGCGCGCAGGGGAGAACGAGGGTGAGAGGGGCCGGGAATTGCCAATAGCGGATGACGGGGCTTGCGTTGGGAAGTTCGTTGATTGGTGAGAGGGGCACACAGCAGCAGGCCATTGGCCCATCGCCTATCATGCGAGCAGAGCAGTAAGGAACGATTTACTCCTCGTTAAACCAACACATGTACGATCGTTGACAAGCAAATGCCTTCGCCCCCCCCCCCGACTCAACTCGGCTCCGCGCTTCTTTCCACACGGCCCCACCTGCGGACTGAACTCCGGCTTCTGGTTACAGATGCTGATGACCATGACCAGAGTTGTGATACGCTTGGCACCTGATCGGGTCTCCCACGTGGGCTTCGAGCTGGACCCCAGTTGGTCAGAGCGGGGGGAAATAACGACGCCCGACAGCTGCAGCGGCGGTATCGGTGGCGACGGTGATGGCGGTGGCGGCGAGTGCTTGGGCGGCGGCGACCTAATTGGTGGCGGCGGCCTTGGGGGAGGGGGGAGGGGGGCCGCGGGCTAATGTTCCGAACTGGAGGCGACGGCGCTGGGACCTTCGGTACTGGAAGCGGGGGCTTGGGGCTGGGTGGCGGCGGTCGGGGAGGCGGCGATGGCCGAGGGGAGATGGGCTTCCTTGGGGATGCAGGGGGCCGAACCCGTGACGTGGGTGACCGTGGGGATGGCGCTGGTACCGAGGGCGGAGACGAGGGGGGCATCTGAGGGGAGGAGGGAGGCGCCAGGGGCGAGGGCGGGGATGGCCGGGGCGGGCGCGGCTTGGGGGTCGGCTTCGGCGGCCTGAGCGGGGACGGTGGCGGCCGTGGGGGCTTGGGGGACGCCTTTACGCGACGCGGGCGTCTGGGAGGCTTGGGAGGTAAAGGCGACGCCAAGGCCCCGGGCATCGCAGGTGGCTGCTTGATTGCGAGTTGGTCGTCCTCTATCGACCGGTCGTTGAGAGCATCCCCATCTGGAGGGGGGCCGTTGTACTCCGACCGCGAAGGGTCGGCCACCCCCGATCCAGCCATGTCTACCAGCGCCAGAAGCCGCACATCCGCCAAGGAGTCAGCAAACTGCAGTGAGGTGTAGCGCAGCTGGCGACTCTTGGGAAAGCAGGTGCCCTCCACGGATACAATGCTGCCTGTGGCCGGAGAGGTGGTGGAGCCGGTGGAGATGTTTAGGCTTTCTCACGGCTGTGCACGGGATACGGGAACGGTCGGGTGCGCCTGTCAGTGCACTCACCGTGCGGAATTTGCACCTGCACGCTTGCGCTATCCGCGACTAGTTGGAAGGAGGGAAGGCGGTCGGACCCGAGCAGCCACGGCTGTGGACCCGTGCTCGGCAAAAACACCGCGACAGGACCTGCATTTACAAAAAAGTAAAATGCATTCGCGCTGATAGGGTCGTGTGGGGCGGACGCATTCCATGCGGAACCTCGGAAAGCCGCCCAAAAATACGTAGGCACGGGAAACATTGACTCACCTTCCAGCATGCACGCATGAGAATCATCCGCTGAGTTGTCAAGCTTTATGTGTCGATTCCTAGCGGCTGCCACCAGTGCGATGCGCAAGAACAGGAGCGGCAGTAGCCGCACCCACAGCACCCTCGCGCGGGGTTGACACGTACACATGCTCATGTTACTCAAGCAGGTATCTAGATAATTCGCATAGATGCGCCTGGTCGTCGACCAAGTAGGCCTCGCAGCAGTCAAAGTGCGGCTTGCCTCAGCGCGTCGCTATCTGAAGGAATGCGGCGGTATAGATTATGCGCTCTATACATGTAATGTAACAATCAATTATGCCGCAGGGGAAACGTTTCCCTGAAAATAAATGGCGTGTGCTATATGTACAAGCAACACGCTAACAACTGCGTATACGGACCAGACGAGAGAAGGGAGAGGAATGGGCGGAGGCTGTGGCATTGCGGTACGAGGCTGTGGCAGGGGGTGCGAACTTACCTTCATGGAGACGCCGCAGAAGCCTGAAGCTAAGTACAGTACTTGAAGATGCACGCAGCCGCTTCCTAATCACTGGCAGTTCACTCTGATGTTGCAAAGTAGCACCGGGCAGGGCAGACAGACTCATCTAGTCTGACATTTAGAAATGCGTAAGCAAGGATGCTTTGTTGGATGGCCGGTGCACAAGTACACGCCACGCACCAAGACCCCTCCGATGACACACCGGGTCTACGGTACCATGCCTCTAAAAATGTGTGAAGGTGGCCAAGGCCTAGCCCCCCAAGGCCTTTACTGTATGCATGGAGAGTGCGCTCCCAAGGCCAAGCCCTAGTAAACCTGTCAGGCCTAGGGCCCTCCAGGTCCTCACCTGGCCCGCCCCTGCACCCTATCCTGATGCTGCCCGCGTTTGAAGTGTTCCCTGCATGCTAAGCAGTTGCTTCCTCACAATAGAATACACTTTTAATTGTATTTTAGCGGCAACTGGACATGGCGCGCACCCTTGGACATTGGCAAAGCCATGCTCACTGTTTGCGGCGGTGTGCTGTTAGTGCTGACGGCACGAGGGTCCACGGAATCAGAATTTGTGCCCGTCTGCCCCGTTCCTATCTCATTCTAGGAACCTTCCGGGTTTTTTTGGCTGCCTCCGGGTCCCCACCCCTCTGGCTGGGAGGGCTGGGCAGCAAGCCGCCGACGGCACGCGTACGAGGAAGGAGACCTGCACCTAAAAACCACAGAACAGGAAGACGGGACGACGAAACCAAAGGAGAAGAGGAGACGAAAGCCAGGACAGGAGAGGAACAGACTGGGGTTAGTTGCAGGAATCGAGGCGTTCACAACATGAATGAACTGGGCAAGCGGGCTCCCTGATCTAGCAGTTCGGCAGGTAGGCTGCGCGGTCGCCTTTGAAAGGGGTGACAGGCCAAGCAGAGGCCATACGAGCGTTGGCAAAGTATTGGATAGCTTTGCTGACAGGCTTGATGCTCGGTGGCGACTGCCCCATGTGACTGGAGCACCCCGCGACTTCCCTAGCGGCGAGACGGGAGTCAAGATGTGCCGGTAT
>LSYV01000015.1:523870-583525 GCA_001584585.1 Gonium pectorale
GCGCTACTCCCGACCGGACCGAGGACGACGGCGGCCTGCGAATGGTGGTGATGGACGCGCCGGCGGCCCTGGGCGGAGACGACGGACAGAGCATCGGACAGATCGGCTTCAAAGGTGTTCGTGCGTTTGCGTTTGGATGTGGCAGTACCGTGTGTGCGAGGCGGCTGAGCCCAGGCGGCTGAGCCCAGGCGGCTGAGCCCAGGCGGCTGAGCCCAGGTGGTCGCGGTATAGCTGGCACTGGACTTCGGGAGGGTTGGCTGGATACCCACGGCAGAGCCGCTTTGGCTACCGGGCTCGTGGCATCACGGCATTGGACAGCCGACGTGGGCACCGCCTTGTACAAACATAGCTCCCCTGCAAGCCATACCCTCAGCTCCTTATAAGCTCGCACACACATAGCTAGATGCCCTGTACGCCCGCACCAGCACGTAACGGAGCCCCTCCCTCTCCCTCTCTGTGCAGAGGCCAACTGCGGCTGCCTGTGGACCGTCGCCTTCATGCCCCGCCTTCACATGGTGCTGTACGGCGGGGTGGACGGCATTGCTGCGGCCATGGCCTGGGAGTTCCCTGTGGACTCGCGCAATCGGAGGCCGCACGTGCCGCTGGCGGGGCTGGTCAGGTGTGCGGTGGGGCGGGGCGGAGGACTGGGTTACGGACCTGGCGGAGGCGGACGTGCGGGAGTTGTGCGGGGGATGGGAGGGCGCCGTGCGTGCGTTCGGGGTGGGTCGTGGGGTGGCATACGCCTTCTTCCTCCGAATCCCCGTGTGTCTCATGTTCACCTCAGGGATATCGTGGCTGCCGCTGCCGACCGCCTCTTCCGGATTTGCATGGCACGTTGGTGTTCCTTGCCTGGTGCCAAGCCACGGCTTCCCCTCACGGTCTGCCCTGTCACCTGGGGGGGGCGCCAGCATGATGCTTTGGGGCGCCGACGACCTTGTCCGCACTCGCACTGAGCGCATTCGGCCCCAACTCTCCCTTCCTGGTCCTGATCAGATCACCATCGCAGCTCCACACCCAACCCCCGCCCTTACGCCTTACCCGCGCCGCCAGGGACGGCGCCAACATGCGCCTACTGGGCCCCGACGACTTGTCCGGGCTGCAGCTGATGCACCCGGGAGGGCCCAACTGGCGCGCGCAGGAGGCGCCCAGCAGGCAGCGCCCCGCCAACATACTGCCCGACGTACGGCAGCAGTTATACGTCATCCGGGCGGGGTACGGTATCGTACCATCTGATGGAGGCGGCGTACAGCGGCCGGCCGGTGTAGCGCAGAAGCGCGCGCGGTGGATGGAGGACGAAGGAGGCGACGCGGGTGGCAGGGGTGTGGGGCATGGCGGCAGGCGTGGTGGGCGCGGAAAGCGGGGCCGCGGACCCGGGAGCTCCGGCTCTGGGAGCATATACGAGGAGGGTGGCGCCCAGGTGGTGGGGGCGGACGGGGGCCCCGTGTGGGTGCTGATGGGCTGGCAGTGCGGCGTGATACGGTTCATGCGGCTGAGCACCGAGCTGTCGTGACCGGCCCGGCAATGCCAAGGGGTGAGACGGGGGGCGGGCAACTTGTGGGTAGCAGGGCGGTCGCACGTGGGGTGCACTGATATGTGGATCCCCGCGTGAAAGGTCACATAGGGTGGCAGTCCGTGGAGCGCGCCGTACGCTGAAGGGGCCTGAGACGATGGCGCGCAGCAGGGATGTTGTAGAGGGGCCATCGGTGGACTGTGCATTTCTTGTCCTGTGGGCTATCAGGTGCTTGCCGCACTTGCGGGCGTGCTGTTGAGACAGGCCAGGGCCGTGTCACGAGTATGTATGGGCGGCATCGGGGGTGGCACGGCGGGGCTTCTTCGTGCGCCTTAGCGGGCCTGTCGTTGGGAGCCAGCTTCGAAAGCTGTCGAATGCGCTCCGTTGGCCAGGATGCTTACGTGGCCGGCACCGCGCAACGTTGATCACCGGCATGCCGGTCGGCCGGCTTGGTTTGACAGCACGGTGCATAAGTCGGAGGACGGGCGCCGTGTCAACAATCTCTCACTCTGTTCATGTGTATAAACACAGCGCGCCAATAAATGGTATCGCGATAGCTTTGCAGGTTGCAAGCGAACGTATTGATACAGGCACCGCGCAACACGCCGCCTAAGTTTAGGTCCGGCGTGCCGCCTGTGGAGTGGATGATCCGATACGACAGTGACTGCAATCTCACGGCGCTGCCATGCCAAAAACTCCCATGACCGCGTGCACGCATGCCCCGTGTTATCTCCACGCCTCCTGCGCATGCCGACCCACGGCACCGGGCGCTGAGAAGGTCGCGCTCAACGGGAGCGGCACTGGTGGCGGTTGCGACGAGGGCTGCGCAAGCGTCGTCGCCGAAGGTGGCGGCGGCGGCGGGAGTGAAGCGGCCGTGTGAATCCAGTAGTTTGACCGGTTTAACAGCTCGGCGTGCGCTGCGGTAGTACGGCGCATGTCGTGCAACTGGGCCTCCCGTACAGCAGCCTCGGTGCGCAGCCGCTGGCACTCGCGCGAAGCGGCATCTCGCGAGGCAATCGCGGCGGAGGCGCTGTCACGCGTCGCCGCCAGTTGGCGGCGGAGCTCCGAAATCTGCGTCGTGGACGCGTGCAGCGTTAGCTTGATCACAGGCAGGCGGCGCCAGAGTGGGGCGGAGGCAGCGGCAGCGGCGGGGAAAGAGGACGGACAGAGGGGACGCCCTCAAGTTGGCCGCTTAGCGGAGAAAGCATCCCATTTCTTGTATACAAAGTCTCAAATCCTTTATTACTATCTCACGCCTTGCGGTTCCGCGCTGCACGCACCTCCTGCTCAAGACGCCGTCGCACATGGGCCTCCCCAGCCGCCAGCCTCGCAGCCATCAGGGCCGCGCGCTGCTGCCGCTGTGCCGCCGCCAGCGCCTCCCGCAGCTCCGCCTCCCGTGCCGCCGCTCGCCTCATCGCGGCGCGCAACGACGCATACTCCTGCCGCCTGCTCCGCCACTGCGCATCACCGTCGCTGCCGACGGCCAAGCCGGCCCGCCGCAGGACCTCCTCCTCAGTCGGCGCCTGCAGCAGCCACTCGCGGCTCTCGCGGCCGCAGTCCTCGGAGTCGCTGCTACACGTCGCGTGACGCAGCCCCGCGGGAGACAGAGGAGCGCTGACGCTGTGGCGACGACGCCGGCGCGCCCGCTCCTGCCGCCGCCGCCGCCGTGCGGCCCCCTGCGCAGCGGCCACAAGCTCCTGCTGCGCCAGTTGATGCGCGAGAGCGCCCTCGCTGGCCACCAGATCCGAAACCTGATGGAGGGTTTAATGAAAGATTAAGGAGGAGGACGGGGCAAGTGAGAGCAGAAGAGGCGAGGGAGATACGGAGAGAGACACGCTGGTGCTGAGTCAGAGGTGGGTGCGCAAGCGAATGGGCACGGCGCTGGCCGATCAAAGCACCTTCGCCAGACCCAGCCGAATCGCCAGCGTGTGTCCATGGCGGAACGGAACATGCAGCAGATTGGTCCGCCAGCCTCAGACGAACACACCGTCCATTCCACCGGTGCATATGCGCTTCACTCGAACCCCATGGTCTGCCTGCCAATGACCCATGCAGCATCGTTCTACGATAGGGGGTCCATGTGCCGAACGCCGTCCCCACCACCGTGGACTCCAGCCTGCGCAGTCCCCGCAAGACAGCCCCGTCCCGCACCTGCTGCTGGAGGCCCCGCATCTGCTCTTCGTAGGCGCCCAGCAGCGCATCCAAAGCCGCCGACGCGGGCCCCTGTGCTGTGGCCCCCGAACCCACGGCCACGGCCGCTCCATCACCGCCGGGCCCGCCGCCGCCACCGAGCGTGCGATCTTCAGCCACCGCTGCCGCCTCGGCGGCCTGCCGCATGTGGCGCCGCAGCGCTGCTACCTCGGCGGCGTGCTGGGCCCGCTCCACCTCCAGCGCGCTGTTCAGCTCCAGGACTTCAAGCTGAAGACTGTACATTCGGCTCTGGAGCGCCTCGCTGCCGGCGGCGGCTCGCTCCAGAACCCCAAGCAGCGCGTGGTTCCGGAGCCGAAGCTCGGCCTGCCCAGAGGTATCTCGCCTGACCGTCCCGACCGAGCCGTCGCCGTCGCCGTGCAGGCTGGGGTCAGACAGGTCAGGCGGGACCTGGCCGCCAGGTGCGCTGCCGCCGCCACTGCCGCCTAGGGCTCCGAGTCCGCGGTCTGCAAAAGGAGCAGGCCAGCCCTGCAAGGCGTCCGTGCCGCCGCTGCTGCCTCCGTTATCGTAGCCGCCACTGTCGCTGAAGTCGGCCGCACCATCGGCGGCGTCCGCTGGCCCGTCAGCGGCGCCGTCGGCGGCATCGCCGTCCGGACCCAGCAGGTAGCTGAACGGACTGGGCCCCTGCTGCTGTTGCTCCTTATCCCTAGCGTCCCCACGGGCCCAACCCGAGTCCGTCGAGCCGCCTGTAACCGTCGGGTGGCTGGCTCCGGACCAACGCCCATCACCTCCTCCGATCTCTCCGCCATCACCTCGATCGCCGCCGCCACCGCCTCCGGGCCCAAGGAGACGGCTATCAACGCGCTCCCCGGGGTCCGTTGAGGAGCGCTGTCCTCCGTCGCTGCTACTGCCAAAGCCGTATGCTGCACAAAGGCCGCCGTCGCCGCTGCCGCTGGCCCCGTGACCCGTGCCGCCGCCGCGGCCGCCACTACCGTTCTCACTGCCGCTGACGCTGAGGCTGCCACCATAACCGTCGCTCGTCTGGCTACGTGGCCTGAGCCACCCTGCCGCCGGGAAGCGCCCAACAGCGGGCGGGGGAAACAAGGCGCTACCCGACTGCACATCGCGTGGCCCAGGCTGGTGTGAAAGACGAGGGCCGTTTGGTGCGGCCTCTGTGGTGCGCCGGTCGCCAGCGGCGGCATCGCCGCCGCTGTCGGCCACCGACGCCGTTGCTGCAGCGGCGGCGTCGCTACTGTAGTGCACCCCGCGGGCTTCGAGCCAGACAGCGGCCTCCTCCGCCCGGTCCCCAGGCCCGTGGCTGGCGCCACCGATTGGAGGTTCGCAGAGGTCCTGCGGGGCGGAGCTATCGCTGAATCGCACCCGCTGCTGCCGTGGGCGTGAACGGTCCCCGCTGTCCGCGCCATTGCCTCCTCCTCCTCCGCTGACCCCGCACAGCCCACCTCCTTCATGCTGTTGCTGCTGCAGCGCTTGCGGCAGCAACTGTGGTGGCTGCTGCGGCGGCGACAGCGGCGCGGGCATCGGAACTGTTGATGACGCTGCTAGCGCGCGCATCACTGCCGTTGCGGCATAGCCCTTGAGCAGTGCAGCCCGCAGCCCGCTTTCAGGGCCCAGCTGCGACGGTATCATTGCCCACGCGTCAACGTTGATCACCGCACTGGAGTCGCCCTCATACGGCCCCACTTCCGTTGGCCGGTCTGTCCGGAGCTCCTGTGTTGGCCCAAATGGCGTAGCTGGCGGGCGACTGCTCCCGCGTACCCACATGCCGCCGGTACCTCCGGCGCTCGCACTGGGGAGCTGTGCGCCCAACTCGGGTCCCGCGCCATCGCTGGACAGTCCTTGCCCCAGCCCGAGAACGCGGGTCGGTCCCCCGGGCACTGATAGTGCTTGCGAAGCTCCTACTGCTGACCTACCGCCCGCCGCGGTCGCACCCGCTGTTGCTCCAGCCGCTCCCGCAACCACCCCGGGTACCGAATGTGCCCGCGGAGCTGCGGCGGCAGCGGCCACGGGAGCGGCGGCGGCCGCTGAGCTTGGGGTTTGCCCCGGTCTAACGCGTGGCGGCAGGAGGCCTAGCAGCTCCTGCACGATGGGTATTGAGTGAGGGGCGGCGCCGCCGGGAGCCGCAGCCACGGCCGAGGCAGCGGCGGAGGCACAAGTGAGCGGGGCTGACGGCACCGCGGCGCTATAAGAATAGCGCTGCGGCGACGGGCCCCTGCTGCCCCCAGCTCCAACCCCGACGGCGACCCCCTGCGACGGTGCCAGCGGTGCAGGCTCCGGTGGCGATCCGCGATCCTCACCCGAAGCCCCTAGCCGGCCGCCGCTCGGCGGCTGCGACGCTTGCCGCCGTTGCAGCGGGTCATAGCTCTCCTGCTGCTGCCGCTTATGCTGTTCAGGTTCCTGTGAATTCATCAACGACGCCGATTTCGCGGTTGGGCCCTGCCCCGGCGCCGCCTGCGCATGCACCTCCCGCCCACCAACTCCCAGCGGGCCAGCCCCCTCCTTTTCCCAGAGCGACTCCCGGAGCCGCTCTGGAACCAACCCGTAGTACAGCCGCTCAAACTGCGTCCGCAGCCGCTGCAGCCGTGCAGCTGCGGCCTCCTGCTCGAGACCTGCTTCAGCCGCGCTTTTCCTGCGTTGGCGGGCCTCACCATCGACGGCGGACATCTCCGGGTGGGCATCTTGCTGGGGCTGCAGCTGCAGCTGCCGGTGCGAGCCAGGCGGGGACGACAAGGACATGCGGAGTAGCGCGACGGCAGCAGAGCTGGACGTAGATAGGGGCGGGGCGCGCCCGTCCGCGCTGCGGTGTGCCGTGGGTACTGCGCCACCGACCCTGCGTTGCGCTTCCTTGGCGGCCCGAGCCCGCTGCAGCTCCTCCAGACGCCGTTGCAGCCGCATCAGGCTCGTGGGGACCGCGGGCGCAGACTGCCTTAGCTCTGAGGCTCGCCTCGCCCCGGCCGCCATGTGCTCCACTGTGCTCGCCGGCGCGGTAGCTGCCGTCGGCGGCCCCGGGTCAAGCCCAGAAGCCGCTGCGTTGGGAGTGGAGCTCTTACCACTGGAATAAGAGGCTGCCATGGCAGCGTCACTCCCAAATGCGCCCGGACCAGCGGCCACGGCTTCTGGTACCACTGGCACCGCCAGCGATGACGCGTCACTGGCCCCCGCCGGCTTGCATTCGTCCACCGCAGCGGCAGGGCTACTGCTCACAGGTGCAGAGCCGGCTGCGGCTGCAGTGGCGCTCACCACAAATTGGCGCCGGCTCTCTTCCGCTTGCTGCCTGTCGTGAATATAGCGGCTCAGCAGCAGCGCTACGAGCTGCCGGCTGCCCTCGTCGCCGGGACCGCCAGTGCTGCCCACGTTTCGGCGCATCGCCGGGCCTGCACCCGCGCCGGCGCCGCTTCTGTTGCTGCCAAAAAGTGGCGGAGGCGGCTCGTTGCGTGACACGACAGTCTGTAGCAGGACAGTAAGGCAGGAGGGCAAGCAGATGTTATGGCTCATGGGACTGTCGGCAAGGCGGTGGGTTGTCCCAACGGGCATGACCAATGGTGGCTGGGCCGCGTCACCTTCAACACATTCCGACCGCTGACGACGCGTGAGCTCTGTCCCAGCTCTACCGTGAGCTTACGCACTACTACGTGCAGTGACGATGCTCCACAGGTGACGCCCAGAGCCCCACCCAACTCTCTAGGGCGCCGGGCCGCTCCCGCGTTCTTGCCCTACCCGGATTCCCTGCGCCGCAGACGCCATCGCCGAGCAGCTCAGGTAGCTGCTCCCGCCCGCCCGACGCTGCTGTCTCCACAGCTCCTGACGGCCCCGCCGGCAGCTCCGCAGGATCCGACATTACCACCAGCAAGTGCGGTGCTACATTGCCCGCCAGCAGGGGCGCCAGGCGGCGGCACAGTTCGCAACCCGCCGCGGCGCTCCGCAGGGGTCGCGGGATGCCTACGCACACGCAGCAGCCGACACAAAGAACGGGCGCAGTGAGCTGGCTACAACTCTAATGGTTGAGGAGCGGTATTCCCGTGGCCTGTTGGTAGCGCCGCTCGCGGCAGCGGGGCAACACGTCGCCGAGCGCAATGATGCTTCCCCTGCCCCTCCCAGCAGCACCTGAAGCCGCAGACGCTGCCCACAACTCACCCGTTTCGTCTGTCTGCCGGGCCAGCAGCTCGCTCAGCAGCCCGCGGACGCAGCTGTGCGCCCCGGCCTCCTCTCCGTCAGGCCACAAGGTCAAGCTGCTGATATCAAGCCGCAGAGCACGCTCGTCGCCCGCGCATCCCACGCCCACAAGCACCAGGTCGAGCGTTGTCCAGAGCGGGTCCTCCCGGGCTGCTGCGGTGGCCGCCGTTGCCGTGGGAGCTGCCCGCACGCCCAGACGCACGAGCAGCGAGGTGGAGCCGGGCAATCGGCCTTCCCCGTCAACACAGGGCTCCAACAGTGGTGCCCACCCGCCGCCACCGCCCGGCACAGCTGGCTCCGGCGGGATACCCGCTGGACGCCCGCCCGCTTGCGCCCCGAGCTCAGATGCTGCCTTATCACCTGCGCTCCCCTCCCGGCGCCATCGCCAGAGGCTGCTGCAGACGAAGGCGGCGTGCAGGGCCGCTAGCGCTTCCTCCATTGAGTAAACCACCACGGGAGCTCCGGCAGCGGTGGCGGACGCGGCAGCAGTAATGCCGGGACCAACGCCGCTTGCCTGGTTGCGCGGATGCCCTGAAGGCCCAGCTGCCAGACCTTGGCTGCCATTACCACTGCCGCGGCCTCCGCTTGCCCCTGCCATACCTGCTTGTGCCACCACCGAGGCCGCTGCGTCCGCGAGGAGATTGCGCCACCCGCCGCTTTGCACCGCCGCTGCGGGGCCTTCGCCTCCGCGTCCGTGGCCGCCGCCGCAGTTGCCTCCTCCGAGCCCACTGCCTGCTGTCGCGCAGACCAGTTCCCCGCACCAGAGGGCCAGGCACGCGGCCGGACCTGAAGTAGGACCGGGGCCGCGGCTGCCGTCATCGCCCTTAACGGACGGCAGGGCCGCCTGAAGGCACTCGACCAACACGCTGCCACCGTGCAGGCCAAACAGCAGCTCTAGCCCGGAGGCGGCAGTGCGGTCAGTTGGCTGTGATCCGGCGTTAATGTGGCCGCCGGTGCTGGCACCGGAGCCCGAGAGCGCTTCAGGCCGCTCGTGAGCCGCCGAAAGCTGCTGCGTGAGGCACAGAATGCTGGCGTGGCAGCCGCCCGTGAGCCACGTGTGTAGGGGTGCCTGAGCCGCAGGCAAGCAAACCGGGTTCTGGAGTAAGCCCGTGTTGCGGCGTGTGCAGGGCATGTGCAACACCCAGTTAACCCAACATCTGGAAGGGGTCAGCTACAGGGCGCACACCCTTGCGCAAAGTTGCACGAGGCGCTCCCCGCCCTGGCACCCATGGCATTAAATGGCAGCAGCGGCTCTGTTCCACTAGGCGCGTTACGGGCCAGGGCACACGCGAACCGCACCTCAGCTAAGATGGAAGCTGAGTCTGGGCCCTGGCCGACAACAGCCCGCAGCGGCGAGGCCAGGCGGCTTGTCCCAACTGGGACCAAATGGCTTCCAACCCAGCTGGCGTTATCGCGCGTTTCGGCAGCACCGCGGTGCTCCGCGGTGTCGGCGCCGCGCCCGGCGTGGGTGGCGCCAAGGAACAGTGCCGAAGACGACAGGCCCGCGATGCGGAGGGGTGAGGCGTCGTACCCGCCAAGCTCCGTCATTTGCATCAGACGCTTGGCAAGCTGGACAGAACCCCAGGAAAGAGGAGGCAAGACGGGTTTTGGAGGGACAGGGGTGTAGGGGCGGTGGGGAGCTGGGGCGAAGCATAGTGCCACGCCAGCCACGAGTCCTAATCAGAGTGCCTTTGGCGCTTTGGTGCTTGTGCCCCAGTCACAAGATAGGTGTGAGACAGCTCGTCGATTATAGTCCAAAAACCCGGACTGCCAGGCCATGAATGCCACCTATTCATAAGGATTACCTTTCCACTTGGGGGAGCATATTGCAAGGCAAAGCACTCATTCTGAGCTGCCATTTCGCTGCCGATTTTGCCGTGGCTGCGGCAGGTAATAATAATATAAGGGCTACATGCTCCTGTTTTGCCTACGATCAGGTTGGGTTACAGTGAACCCTGGTCAGGTAGTGTCCGTTCGAGCATCTGAGACTCCACAGAGACGGAGTTCATAATAAGGGAATGAACTACTAATGCACAAATTGGAATATCAATCGCCTACCGTAGAGCCTGGTCACGGTCATGAACGCTGCCGTGCGTGTGGGTTCTGTGCTGCTGTTCCTCTCCCCTATCAATTCCATTCCAGAACTCCCTTCGCACAGGGCCCCCCCGGCCGCCACCGCACACACCCTGCAGCCTTTGACCTGAAAGTCATGGAGACGTGCAATCTTGAGCATACCACAACTCCACAAGAAACGTGCGTCAGGGAACCGTTACACACAAATAGAAAGCAGCCGGGCACGCATGCAAGCCAACTGCCTTAAAATTTAAATCCTCGCCGACTGACGGCACCCTGCTTCCAGCATGTCTCTGAAACATGTACAGAACGACCTGGGGTGCTCCCCCGGCACCCTCGCGTCCCGGGACGCCACATGCATGACCACAACATGATGTATGCTTGCCTCGCCGGACCGTGTGCATCTGTCCCTTTCAGCACACGCCAGCCGTTAATGAACCATGGTGGGCCAGTGGAAACACCGCTCGCGTATCGAGGCTGTAGGGGGTATGCGGCATATGCAAAGCACTTCGAGCCATGTCATAAGATGCGCAAAAGGGGACTTGCACCAGACAACGGACGCGCTGCAAAGGATGACAAAGCAATCCGAGTGGCATACGTGGCATACCAGCCTAGCAGTGTTTGCATTCTCCTTGCTCACTACCAGGCACGCTATGCTCCACTCCGTAGGGCTTCAATAGCTTCCTGTACCAACATAACTGCGTCCACGCTCTCATGTCCAGTCCCGAGCAGCCAGGCTTCCCGGCGCGGGCCTGGACCTGGTAGCGTCTTTGGCCTGGCCTTGGCCTTGCCAGTGCGTGCTAGGAGTCTTATGGGCTGATTGGGGACCCCGCACCTTGCCCCGCATACATGTCTGTGACACGGTCTGGCCGCGGTCCGGCTCCCTCGCTAAGTCACACAGAAAGCCCCGAGTCACAGCCGCTTGTTCTTGCTCGACAATGCGCCGGTGCATATGGCCGGCATGGGGACTGCCCCTCGACGCGTCCTGCAACTTTGGGGGCGCGCTGCCGAGCAACCCATCTCTGCCTTCGATGCTTAACGGCATTCTGCCCTCTGCGGAGCGTATGTCCGCGACTTGCACTACCGCTCAACCTTCACTAACCCCTTCCTGGCTAACTTCAAGCTTTCGCCGTCCTTCGGTCACAGCTCAGGCTCAATAGTCGCCATGCATGCCTACTGCGTCCTCTAACGCCTCCATCCCATATGCTAAAGCATGATGCACGCACCCTACGGCCGCAGTATTCCAGCGTACCCTGCAATGAATTTACGATGAACCTATCCTAGGAGTTGGGGCGATGAATTTTTGATTAGCGTGGGCCGCGGGGACTCGGGTGGGGAGCCGCCGGGGTCCACCGGGGTCCGTTGCTGCCCTGAGCCCACTGACATCATATGACACGCCTGCTCTCCCATGCCGCTCGGCCCCACCTGAGGCCCCGGCTCATGTTCCAACAGCCCTCTAGCCTTCCTGTCCCGACGTTAATGGTGGTGATTGCACGCGTCTCCAGTCCAGCTGCTGGTCTCGCTATAGGTCCACTAACAGGCCCTCAACCCAGTCCATATCGATTGCCCCGGTCTCCGACACAACGCACAATGGGGCATCTGCCGGATAGCACGGCCGCCCCGGGCCCTCCTCCAACCTCTGCCCCTCCGAAGGCACGCATAGCGCCCCCGGCAACGCGACGGCCCAGTTCCCCGAAGGAAATTGGTCGGTAAGCCGCATGAGGGTGTGTGTTGGGGGCCCTTGTTGCTGCGGCAACATCCCGGCTGCTGCAGAGGCTGTGGCTGGGACTTCGGGCCAGAATGATGCCGCGGACAGTAACGTCGCGGGCGCAGGGCAGGGTGACGCCATGCCTGATGCGCTCGACGCCGCCGGCAGGGGTGGCCTCCCTGCGCCGGCCAGGGAGGCGCTCTCCTCGCCAGCATGGCGCACGCTGCTGCACGGCTCATGCGGGGCCGGGACGGCATGCCACCCAGCTGGGAGTTCGGCTGGGCACGGCGGCTGCAAGTCCGAAGCCGGATCCACGTCAGACCAGGCAAGCTGATCGAAATCCGGCGGGCATGATGGTGTGGAGGCAACTCTGCTGGGCGGAGCGGCGCCTGCCTGGGCAAGCCCCTGTGACTCGCGGACAGGCGCCTCCGCCCCATGACCTTGCCATTTCTGCCGGGCGCGCAGTCGCCGGTAGACGTCGTCGCAGTCAGCGCCAGTGGGGTCAAACGAGCTCCGGCGCTTGCCGCACCGCGCCAATATCAACAAGTCGGCGGCAGGGTCGACAGCAGAGGCCGTAGGGCACCGGTCGCTGCCCCGGCCGCTGCCCCGGCCGTTGCCCCCGTCTGCCCACAGGCTGCATCCGCCGGCCGCATCCGGGCGGCTAATGGCGCTGCAAGTGAGCGGCATCGTCGGAGTACCCATGCAGCCTTCAACTGGAAAGGGAGCCACCCAATTCACCAGTGAGCTTGTTGCCGATGGCAGCTGCCCGCCTGCCATGTAGTGGGCTTGGGGAATGGCCACCGTGTCCGTGCTGCCATTAAAGCTTTTGCCACCTGCGTCGGCGGAGCTCAAACCCAGATGACCGTTAGCTCTGCTACAGTCGACTCCGGTGTGCCCAACCTGCTCGACGGGCGCGCAAGGAGGCCTGCAGCCGCCTCCTGCGGCGGCCGGAGCTGCGGCAGCAGCTGCCCCTTGGGCGCGCCGTGCACCTCGCACGCTGGGGCCGCGGGCGTGTCGGACGGGTATAAGGATGGCGGAGTAGGCGACAAGCGACGCCGCCGGGAGGTGCTGGCCTGCGGCCGTCGAGGGCAGGGTGTCGGTGGCGCCCCCAGGGCTGGCATCGCCCACGCTGCTGCAGCACAGTTGGCCCTCGGGTTTGGATACCAATTGGCTCCGCATATCCCATGGCGCTGTCCCGACGCAGCGGGTCGCTGCTTTTGTGACATCGGCCGCCGCCGCCAGCGTCTCAGCTCCGGGTTGGAGGCTGGGATGCGAGCCCGGAGAGTCCTGGGGCCAGAGGCAGGGAACAGCACAGCGTTTGCCTGGTGTTTATTCATTCAATACGTTCAAGAGTTCCGCGCGCACGGTATCGTGCGGGCATACTCACCCGTGGCCGCTCCTCCTGCCCCTTAGTCGGCTCCTGCTGGGCCTGCAGCGCCAGCGTGCAGATATGTTCCGCCGCTGGAGAGCCTAGTCGACTTGCGCCAGCGCCGTGGGTCTCCGCCTCCATGTCCGGCTCTGCATGCGGCGCCGGCGCTCGCTCCAGCTTCGCTGTCTGTGAAGCGCTGAGCTTGTAGCTCTCCGACCGCTTGCCTGGCTTCTTGGCACCCGTCTGCTTCAGCTTGCGGCGATACTCCGAAAAATACTGTCTGTTGCAGAGAAGGAGCACAGCAGTTAAGGTCCAAATGAGTATGAGGTCCTCGGAAGGGCCAGCGTTTGACAGCTCTACTGTGCAACATCGCCGTGTGCGGCGTGACAGGGTTGTGACTGAAAACAGACCATCGGACCATGTGAGGTGCCCCACTCCTGCCCGCCTTTGTATGGGGTTGTATTCATTAAGTATGGAAGTGAGTGTGGCGATGGAATCGGATACCTGTTTTTCTCGGGGTCCCGCCGCCCCTTCGAGTGCTGCACGATATCCTCAATACTCAGCTCCGGCCGCCAGTGTGGATTCTCTGCCCGCCAACTATAAATGTAGCAAGGAACGTGGGTGCAGCGTTTGTTTGCGAAGGCTCCGGCATCATACAGACCCGCGAGATAGAGTTGGCAAGGGGGCGGTTTGGGCGGTTACCGTAGCCGCCGAACCAAAAAGGCTTGCTTTTCGTAAGTATTCCAAGCGTCGTTGGTTATAACTTGCGACTCATGCGCACTGTAACGCCTCTTGTTTCTCGTCTGAAAGTCCGCCCCCGCATGCCCGCGGTTACCTTTCAATGTCAACCTTGCTGGGCCTCCGGCCGTTATCAACGAAGAAGTTGCTCCACCACGAGTTAAATGGACCAAAAAAGTTCATCGGGCGCCTCTCTCGCTGCCCATCGCTTCCCATGACTTCCAACCAAACCTTGAAGCGCTTCGTCAGTAAAGATATCAAGAAAATTTCCGAAACAGGAAGGCCTCTTGTATGCTCTCTCTTGTATCAGTTGCAGGATTGTGAGGCCAGTGGCCGGAGTGCATTAGTGTACTTTAACATTGTTCGACAGCAGCACTTGGCAGCAAGGTATCTGGCGGTAACTGATCAGGAAAGAGGGGACGCGCACGTGTGTTGAAAGGCTTGTGACATCACCAGAGGCACAGAGATTTCGCATAAGAAGACAAGTGGCCCTGTACGTGAGGGAATCTCGGTGTCTCTGCATTTCCCGCCCCAGCACGACAAGGTACGGAAGCGTGCCTGTCTGACTGTAAGCCCTTGACCCTGTATTTGAACGCCTAATGCAACAACATTGCAGCAAGGTGTCATGCGTCAGGTCACGTGACGCTTGGCTGTTTCATAGCTAGATGTCCAAACTTTTGTGTCTTATTTTCTATCATCATTATCATGGTGCCGCGTCGACTCTTCATGTAATGTGAATTAGAACATAACCTGTGGGGAGCGCATGGGGCGTCGCAGCGTGCAGTATGTCGCGCATCTAGATAATTGCAGTTATGTTTATGGCTTTAATTACACGTCAGAGGGAGCTGGTACTCGCGCGCTTCCATGGCCAGGCCGCGTAGCCTGGTTAGCAAGGCCATGGTTACACTGCGAGACGAATACAATAGGTGTGCGGCGGTAAGGTGCATGTGGCAGGAGCGATGGGTGCTGGAGAAATGACCAGACAAGGACCCGAAGGGGCGGCCGTTAGAACTGGGGAACTGTTGGTACACAGGTGATTGCATTCTTATGGCTTCACAGCCTCAGCCACTTGCCCCGGCCGTTTGCTCAAGTGTGTGCAAACTGATGCCAGGATCTGCATTCCCGCCGCTGCGGACGATGCTGAAGGGAGTTAGCCGGACAGAAAGGCCTTAGCTATCATGCCCGACTTCCGCGTCAGGTGGGAACACGGCACTGGTGCTGGTGATGCAGACTACACGATCTTTTTACCTACTCACTGCCGCTTAACAAAAATGCAAACCGAATGCCAGGCAAAAGGCGTCCCAAAGACCTAGTGCTGCCAGGCTCATCATTGACGTCCAGGTTTACATTTGAAGGGCAAAAGTTCATGGTACCGGGAGCTGAAGGACGCACAACAACCATAACCGGGCTTGCAGCGCACCAGTAACTCGCATGGCGCCTTCGGCAACTGAACGCGCATGCGTCTTAAGCAATCCATGGTCCAGCCCTATCCCTCGTCCAGTTCAAGTGCCTAACCATCGCAGCTCGCACCGTACACCTACCACTGACGCGTTCTGTCGAACACACAGACAGGTCTCTGGGCCACATATCACTCCTCAGGACCGGTCGCGTTCGGTGCGCCCAAATCGATCAATACGATAGCATGCGTAACACTCGCGGCAATGCAGGTTCGCCTTGCGGCACTCTTCCGACCTTGACACACTCACAATGCTCTGATACGTGCGGAGTCCTGAGGAAGGTTGCTGCACGGGGGCCGCCGGGCGTTGTATGATCAGTATGCGACCAGGTAGTCAGTCATTTCTCTCAGACGGTAAATCTACGCACACTGCACATGCACTGCCCGTCGCGGCAGGACATTAGGGGGAGCAAGAGGCTGCTGAGCTTATGCAAAGATGATACGGGCAGCCCTGGACGAAACTGGTCCGCAAACATAGGACGCGGCAAGTCGTCACCACTGTCTTTCTATTGGCCATTCACGAGATCAGGTCGGCAGTCTCACGTCATGCAAACAATTGCAGACACGCGGCTGCAGCGTCCTGCCCTGCGCATTCCTAGCAAACAACCCCTTCCATGGGGAAGCCGTACGGCAATGATGTGGCATTGCAAAGAACAGACAAAGAACACATGCATTTACCACGAAAACACACAGGGCCAGCACAGCAAGGATTTCCCCGCACTCAGGTTCGTAATCACAATGCACATGGCGCCGGTCACTGCCGCGGCAAGGTCACGCTCTACAGCAGATACTGCCATGCACAAAACTATCACCACACCACAATCATCACCACAAGACCATGCTCAAACGAAAAACGCGCTCTCCGGGTCGGAGCACGCCACAAAGCACTCCCACGCGACGGCGAGGTCGTGATCAAATGTGTCGCGCCCAGCCGGCCCGGAGCAGGCACCATCATCACCGAGGCTGCATGCGTCGTCGCTGCCGCCCGCCCGCTCATAGCCGCTATCGCCGAGGTGCACCGGCAAGGGCGGCGCGCAGGGCGCCAGCTGCTGCTCGCCGGTAAGCCTATCGTGGCTGGCTGCCGGCGCTGGCATCAGGAAAGGCGATGCGCGAGCCTTAGGCATCGGCCCCGCCATGCTACAGAAGCTGCCTGCCGTGGCCATGCTCAGCGGACGCTCTCCCCATGGGCAGAACGCCTGCGCGGCGTCCCGGGGCGCAGGAGGCGCCGGGCGCTCCGACGGGAACCGCAGACCGCACCAGTCCATGTCATGTGCCGGGGATGAGTATGCAAGGCCCGGCACGTCCTGGGAAGACTTCCTGCTTCCTTGCGCCTGGCAGTCTGATGACACGCTGCTACACGCGCAGCCCTCCTCGGCGCCAGTGTCGGAACAATGCCGGGCGCCGGGCGGCATTGGAGGGCAGGGCGCGCCAAGGATACCGGGCTCACCGCTGCGAAACGGCCGGTTGAGCCAGGCCTCGCCGCACTGCTCCACTGGGCTCGGGTGGCTGAAGTGCGGGCTGCAGGGCGGTCCGGCGGCCGCGGCCGGGGCGGGCGGCCATTGCGCAGCAGATGAGGACAGGCGGCCGGCGGGGAGGACGGTATGACTGCTGCAGTCGGTGGGCGGAGTGGCGCAGTCGGCGTGCGAGGGCTGGCACGAACCGGGGCACGCGGCCAACGAGGAACAGGCAAGGAACGGAGGCTGCTGCTGCTGCATGTAGCCGAAGGGTAACGGAGGCAGGGGATGCAGGGCCGTGGGCTGCGGCACGTGAGCGCCAGCGATGTAGGCGGTTTCGCTGGGGCCGAAAGCGTTGTAAGGGTGAGGATGCTCCTGCCTCACCCCCGTAGCGTCCAGGAGGGTCGCGCGGTGCGCCGCCGCCCAGACTGGACAGAACGGGCTCAGCGGCGGCAGGGACGCCACTGACCGTCCGCGGGGCAGCAGCTGCCGCGGAGTCCGGCGGACGCGCACGGTGCGTATGAGTTGACACTGCGCCGGGGGCGCGTTCACGAAGCGGCCGAGCGGCACCGAGGCAGGGAAACTTCCCGACTGTGGCGGAGCGAGCAGGCTAGGGCACGAGAGCGCTGCTGTGGTTACATCCAGCGAACCGCTGCAGGCCCGCCACGGCAACAGACCCTGCACGGCCTGCTGTTGATGCAGCAGCGGTACGGCGGCGGTTTTGGGGTCCCAGGCTGCGAAACCAGCCGCCACAAAAGAGTCATCTTCGCCCTCCGCCGTCGTGCAGAGCTCAGGGCCAAACGCTGGGCAAGGCGAGGCTGGATGCGAGCCACCCGAGCATGGATGAGTATCGGCTGTGGCGGTAGTGCCAGGGAGCTCAGGGCTTGGCGCGAGCGGCTCGTTCGTCATCGAGCAGTCCGGGACACACCCAGAAGCGGCACCGGCAGCACCACAAGCCGCGATGGCGGCGTCGGGGCCCGGTATGGAGCGGTGGCGCCTTCGCCGGGCGGGCCCTTCCTCTTCCTGGTCAAGCTCGTCGCTGGAATGGCCGAAGCTGGCCTCGGCGTCGCATTCCATGGCCTCTAGCTCATTCTCTTCTTCCTCGTCCGTGCTGTCCGCGTGCGCCTGACCGCTGGCGCGCCGGTTGCCGCACCGCGGGCGGCGCTGCCCTGACTCGGCTCCCGCGGTAAGCGGCTGGCCTCCCTGAGCACCGACAGGAGCGAGTGGCGCATGGGGGGCGCAAACTGGTCAGGGACGCGATCCTGGCAAAGCGTGGTAACAGATGCAGAAGTACAAACAAGCGGCCGATCCAGCCGAAGGCAGGTTCAGAGACCACCGCCAAGCACGCAAAATAAGCAGATACAGCAATCGTCGCAGCCTCGGGGCCTCGGGGCTCACAATTGCGTCTACACTACTGCCGCTGTGTGGCCCAAGACCGGCTGCTGCTTGGGGCACTACCGTCCACACAAGGGCCCGACAATACAGGCCATCTGAGCTCACCTGCTGCTTCCGCTTCTTGCGGTACTGCGTGTCATTAGCGTGGTGCGGCACCATGCAACGAGGGAGGGGCGCAAGCGATTCAAACAGAATGTACAGGTCGATAAGGTTAGGCATTACTGGCGGAAACGCGTGCGGGAAATCAACCGTATGTATCGTCCTCCCTGCGCTTTCCCCCGAGGCCCGCTCACGCGTGGGCCACAACATCGACCCCCACCTGATGCAGGTCAGAAGGGGCAAACGGCACGTGGTTTCGGCACCCCGCCGCTCACCTCGCGAAAGTACTCTTTTAGACCATCAATTGGCCGCAAGCCCTTGCTCTGTCGCAGCACGGCCTTGAGGCTGGGCACCTGGCCCGCGGGCCACGATGCGTCTGCATTCTGGTGGTACCAGCTGGGGTGGCCGGGCGCAGAGCAGCAGCGGGGAGGAGGCAGAGGGGGCGCACAAGGGTTAAGAAGGATGCTACAACAGGTGCACGAACAGGGGTAGGAAGCAGCGGGCTATTGAGGAGCTGGCGGTGGGACAGCAGGGCAGGATACTGCGCACGTGGGGCGGTTCCAATCGACAGTTGTCAGTCGACGGTCGGGCATGGCAACTACCGCACCGCAGCACGATCGAACTGCGCTTATCGAATGCCTGTCTGTGCGCGCGAAGAAGCTGGTTCGATCATCATATTGCAGTTGCGCGTCTATTACTCTACCGATGCACAAACCCGCCCACGTCATCCCCAAGCCCACTATGCATGACATATAGTTTGTGCCACAGCCCTCAGTCCGTCGTTGCCGCTGCCTGGCTTACTCGACAACTTCGTTAACCGATGGCCGCGCCTGGCCGAGAGCCGCATATCTGGTGCGCCACCAGCTGCTAAATACTGCCCAGTAGCCAGCTGGACGCCGAGAAAGCGCAGGTTTACTCTGGGGACTGCCATGCCCAAGGCGCCAATCGGAGCTGGCCGGACGGGTTTGTGTCATTTTTCTCTTGGTCGATAGGTCCATGCCTTGAGCGTCTGATCTCGGTCTGAAGAGCTGAGGGCAAGCAACGCGGTGTCGACTCGGCGTCGCCCCAGCTCCAGCGGTAGCTGACAACGGCTTCGGATTTCGAAGTGATAAGGCACCAAGTAAAAGAGCTCGGGCTGAAGAAAAAGAGCCAAGGCCAGGCTACTGCTTGTCGAACTAAACTGTCTTAAACTAGTCTAGTTGTGACTAGGCATAGGAACGTGGACCTCTCCTAGTTGGGTTATTGTGCATATGGGGACCGACGTTCGGCAGCCATGCAACTCGAATGCAAAAGCAAAAGTGCGACAACGCTGTACGTACGTAGTCCGACAACGAAAGCGAGGCCCCGCGTCCGTCGGCGAGCTGGCTTTAATTTTCGGATTGCATGCAGCTACGCTGCTTAGTTGCAGATTCGGCGTGATTGGCGTGGCCTGTCGCTCACACTTACTCGACCCGCCCACCACCGAGTTCGACCCTCGAACAACGAGGCTTTCGACCCATACCGGAATATGCACACCCATAATTGTATAGGACCAACATGCTGCTTATTTGCTTGCTCACCTGTGCCGGCAATAGCCCCCTACATGCAAATGTTGTGACGACCTTCAAGAACCATATAACTGCCCGTGCATGACACGTCCCTAACCTAAGATTATTTGCCTGTAGGCCGCGCGTGCAACCGTGTGCTACCGGTGCATTTGCACGGCGGAGGCAATGCCGAAGGATGATCGGCCCGGGGGGGGGGGGGGGGGGCGCAATCCTAAATGGCAATAGCAAAGTCCGTGCATAGCGCTGAGCGAGGAAGGGGACCTAGCTCGGGGGCAGCTGCCATCCGCCTTCACAAACCCGTCCCCCAGCCCCCCAAAACAGAGAAGTGAGAACGCTTCGTATGGCCTTTGTATCTTTCTCGGCGCCCCGCTTCAATTGTCCACCGGCTGCCCAACACCGTACGGTAACCCCGCCCATGCCTCTCACCGGACAGCTTCCCTGTTTGTGTTTCTGCTTTTGATGTTTTGCATGTAACATCACCCCGGAACACATGATGTATTGCTGTTGATTGGGGCAAGCATAATGCATCAGCCAGCACACATCCCGATTAGTGTGGCAGGCGGTCGACGCGGTCCCTTGCAGTCAGGGCTGTTCGGTTGGGAATACTCGGGTTCTACCGTGCTGCAGGTCACCCATCGCCGCTCGCAGCCCGCTCGAGGCAGCCATGCGCGGGGTCTGCGAGCGTTGGGGGAGGGGAAGCAGCCGTGCTTCTACCCCAGAATATCCAACGACCTTAGAACCGGGCGAAACAGGTGTTCGGTGTTATCATGGTCAGGGGTGACTTTCTTTGGAGAGCCCCTCCGGGACCCTTAGACCGAATCTTCCAAAGCACGCAAGCCCTGCCCCGCCTGCACATGACTGGCACGTATGAAATCCAAGGGACAACGCCGGCAAACTTATACTACCGTATGTAGTCCTTCTTGATGAGGACTGTCGTGTACTTGCGCGCTACCCATATTACAGAGGCTCAAGCCCGCAACATCGCCTCGCACGCTAACTCAATTTTACTGTCCAACTTGTGACGTTTCATTTTTGACACCTTAAAAATGAGGTTTCGGGGCGCCTAAGTGGGCCCTATGCTAAGCCGTCGTCCAGGCTCGCAGTTAGGCGGTTCCCGCAGGCTCTTCGTGGTGGCGCCTGTAGGGTGAGGCGTTTTCGTAGGCTGGCAGCGCTCACGCCGTGGTTTGCAGTTTTCGGAAGGCGTTGTCCCTAGGAGCAGGGGCAGGCAGGCCGCTCCCGTAGTTCTCTTTGGCGTGCAGACCGCCTGAGCCGGCAGCTGGACAGGGCGCGCGACCAGAACTTGCGGCTGAAGCCCCAGGTCTTCCGCCGGCTCACCAGGCTGGCGGGCTTCCAGCCGGCGGTGGACTGTTGCTGCGATGCCCGTGGCCTGAACGCGCAGCGAGGCTGCAGCCGCTTCTTCAGCGCCAGCAACTCCGTCCTGGGCAGAGCGGACCAGCTGGCCGGGCACGCGCTGTGGGCCTATCCGCCCCGGCGAAGTGCTGGCGGAAATCGTGGCAGCACTGCAGCTGGACGGCCAGACCCGAGCGCTGGTGCTGGTCCCGGACTGGCGGGACCGGCCATGGTTCCCGGCGTTCATCCGCCGGCCCGCGGCGCCGTTCCGCGTGTGCAGCGTGCTACAGCGGGGTCAGCGGCACTGCCTGTTGCCGTGGGGCGCGGAGGCGGGCGCGTGCGAGTACGACATGCTCGTGTTGCGCCTTCCCTGAGAGCTCCCTCCCGGTCGCCCGATCCCCGCGCCAGCCGGTGCAGGTGCCGATTGGACCCGCCGTTGCGAGGCGTGCGGTCAGCGGACCTCAACCTCGGATCTGCGCTGCCAAGGGTGTGGCGGCGGGGCCCATCGGCGCTGTCTCGGGCTGCCGAGCGGGACTTACCCTGGCAACTGGTTTCAGTGTCGGTGCTGCTGGCTGGGCTGTGCTGGTCTGGTCCCTGCCGGTTGCGACCCGTTCATAGCAGCGCTGGCGGACCGGGTCGTCGGCCTCGCCGGCAGCGCGGTGGGGACAGGGTCGTCAGTCACCTATGAGGCCAGCCGGCAGCGGTTCGTGCGGTTCGGAACGGAGGTGCTCAAGCTGGCGCCGGAGGCGGTCCTGCCACCAGAGCGAGGCCGGGACCTGAACCCTAGCGTAGTTTGCCTCTTCATCGCATACGCGTCGTCGAGGTACTCCGCGGGCACCATTGACGGCACGCTGTCAGCACTGGCGGACTGGCAGCGGGCGAGGGGTTTCCCCAGTGGCTGCCCCATTCGGCAGGACCCGGCGGTAAAGCGCACCCTGGCGCAGGCCCACCGTGCACAAGGCGGGCTCGCGCCGGGGCGCCAGCAGCCCAAGGAGGCCCTCCCGCTGAGCCTACTCAAGCTGCTGCTGCTGCGACTGAGTGCAGCGGCGGCGGCTGCGCCGCCGGGCATGGCGCGGAGCCGGGAACAAGACGCGTGCTGGTTGGCAGTGGGCTTCTTCGGCATGCTGCGGCGCAGTGAGCTGGCGGGACTGCGGCTCGGGGACGTCACACTGCTGCCGGGGGGCGGCGTCGGGGTGTTTATAGCTAAGAGCAAGACGGATCAGCGGGGGATAGGGGCGTCGGTCATGCTGGCACCGATCTCAGGGAGCGGGGTGAGGGTGGGGGACATCGTGCGCCGGCACGTGGAGAGCCTGGTCGCCCTGGGGATGGGCATCCGGTCGCCGCTCTTCTGCAGAGAGGTTTGCGGGGCCACGCGCCCGGGCGCCTGGCAAAAAGGGCAGCTGCAAGGGGAGGTGCGGGCGGCGTACCCGCAGCTGGGGCTGGATGTGGCTAAGTACTCAGCTGTCAGCTCACAGCCTTCGGCGAGGGGGGGCAACAGCAGCGCTGAGCGCGGGGGTTAGCGTCGAGGAGATCAAGTTGCACGGGCGTTGGCGCTCGGAGGCGGTCTACGCTTCCCTGTTGCCGGCGCCGTCAGCGCGCATGCAGGTGGTAGCACGCATGTGAACGACAAGTCGTGACGGTGGGAGGGGGGTTGCCCCTGCAGGCGCGTGTCGGCTTCGGCAGCGCTGCAGTTGGGGCGCGGTGCGAGACCCAGGTCGAGCGGGGCCCTTGCGAGCGGGGCCCGCTAAAACGACGTGGTTGGAAGATTCTCGCAGCCGTGAGCCCGGTAATCCCCCACTCACCGTTGGCACCCCTCGGCGGCGGCCGGGGTACGGTTACCGTGGTGAATAGCGTTAGCAGTTTTTGGGGTTGGGTTGAACGGACAGGGTGGCTTTCGCCACCGGCTTTGGTGGGTTATGGCGCGTGCGGGTGTGAGGGCATCGAGGCCCCCCCTTCCGCGGTTGGGGGGTTGGGTTTGTAAGACGGTCTTTGTTGTTACACGGCAGCCGCTTAGGTCACTTGCGCACTGAAACTCCAGTATTGCCTTCTCAGCTATGCAATTTGTAGCCCAACTTGCATGAGATGTACACACTCAAGAGGTTAAGCTAATTGTTGGCTTTATCGTAGGGGTGGGGCCCCACACGCCACAACCAAAAGGCGCCAGGGCCCACGGTCCTACGGTTGACAGTTGGAGGTTGCACACGGACCATGATATGCTTCTAACCATTCCCGCTCATTTTACACTGGCATCGAGTTAAACTGCGTCGAAAGATACATATAGCAAGGCAGGGTGACGCCTCGAACCGCGAAGGGTGGAGCCCTGGTGCGACCATGACTTCGCCAGCACCTGTGGCCGCGGTTAATGCATAATCATCGCTTGCTACTGGATTTGTCAGCTCAGGGGATACGTAGGGGACCTGTTACGGGGCGGGCGGCAGAACGACACTTTCTCAATGTGCGGCCTCGAGTGCGCCCTTGAATGGTCCGTGTACTGTTATCGAAGTCGTGACATAGGTAGGTTTAAAGCACACGGTTGCTGAGGGTGCATTGTGGTACATCAAGTTCAGCTTCCCTTCGAGGATTGTTCTTACATCCCATTGCCATGAATTTCGCATACCTTTTGCAAGAAGCACAATTGCGCAAACACTATGTTTGGTCACCCCACACGTTCCCGTCCCCTCGCCGCTGTGCTACTCGCATGCCCCCTCTGTTACGCCTCGGCCCCTGTCAGACCTCTTGGAAGGCCGTATACCCCACAGCACGGAATGACGGGGTGTTCAGACTGCCTACTTCAAGAATTGCACACCCGCTCCCCACTCTGCACCGCCAGGCAGCGAACACGCACTTCAGCCCAGCCACTCTACAATTGTCAATCAGCACCGACTGCTTGTCTGAATACGGCACCCAAATGCGCACTGCGCTGTGCGCGTGTTCCATGCCACCTCCCGGCACCTGCAGCCGCTCCTTCGCGGCCCTCTTCCAGGCCCTCCCGGGTCCACACTGCTCTACCGGCGCTCTAACTCCCGCAGGAAGTCCTGCTCTGAGCGAGTTGCGCCACACACGTTGCACTCGAGCAGGGCCGACCCAGGGGTCGGTGGGGCGGCTGTGCCAAAGCAGCCGGGCCGAGCGCACATGTACTTGAGGAGGAACAGCCGCAGGTAGGCCGGCTCGAGCGGACCCTCCTCCCCGGGCGGAGCGGAGATGGGACCCTGCACCGCGGGCGGGCGGGAAGTAGCGTTGAGTTCGGGTGTTGGGGTGAAGACGCGGCAAATTGTGAGCAGTCTACATCCCGCATTACATGCACGCGTTGCGGGTTGTCACGTCGGCTGTAACCCGAAGCCCAGTCCAGGAGTGTGGGATCAACTAGGACCCCGGAGACACACATGCTGCGCCGATGTTGCGTCTGGTGCGCGCGTCCCAGCTCACAGTTGCTTCCTCCATCTCGACCTCGCCGCCATCCGCGTCCTCATCCTCCGTCGCTCCATTGCCGCCCGCCTCCTCGTCTGCGCCCTGCTCCTGCATCGCCGCGTCGCCGCCGCTGTCCGTCTCCCACTCGCTGTCCTCGTCTTCGTCACTCCATTGAGACTCGGTCTGCGAAATCCCGGATGCGTGGCAATTGCAGCCGTGGGGCTTCCTCAGAATCAGGGGAACAAGCACGCGATGGCCGCACGGGAGTGCTGCTGGTGCCCCAGACCCGGCGAGGCCAAGACCCCCAGGAATACACTTCCATGGGGTCACGTAAATTGCTGTACCCCTGCAAGTCCCCGCCTCCTCGTTCCCACATCCTCATGCATCCACGGCCCAGGTCGCACCACCTAGCCCTAAACACGCAAAGTTCCGGGGCCCTCTACGAGCCCGGAGCCATCGACGATCCTGGCCCCACCTGGCACCGCGGGCACGTGCAGCTGAACCCGTACACCTCCCTGCACTGCGCCTGCCGCTCCGCCAGCCGCCAATGCAGAGGGACGTAGCTGGCGGCAAGCTCAGTTCCGGCGGGCAGGTCGTGCAGCGCGCGGAACGCCACGTGGGTGGAGGACGAGGAGGGCGCGGTCGTGGGCGCGCAGGTGGAGGGCTGGGCGGACGACCCGGCGGAGGAGGATGGACCGCCGTCGAAGGCGTCGAAGCGGGCGACGTTGGGCAGGCATTCGTGGTTGATAAGGGAAGCCTGCCACACAGGGAGGGAGGTTGATGTGCGGGGGTCATTGGGAAATAATAAAAATCAGGCGTTCTCACGAGAGAGGCCTGAGTGCGGGCGGTAATGAAGAAGTGCGGGGGGGGATAAAGAAGGGGAAACGGGTCGCGTCGCGGACACCGAATCGTTTCCTCAGCAGCAAGAGTAACGGCGGTCTTTGTGGAGTTGTAGGCAACCTGCAAAACTTCGATGTCAGCGACGAGCAGGCAGCGCTGTGGCGTACCTTCAGAGGTTGTAGGGGGGGAGGGTTTCCATGCTGGTGTGCAGCAGCCGGCAGGCTATCTCAAACGATGGGCACGCACTCCTCCAAGCAGGCCACGTCTGCACCCCCGCAGCGGCCTCACTACCCCTCCCCACTCAACAACTGAGGCCGTCGTTTTGCAACGTTGCGCCGCAAGACCTCCCATGCTACGCGTGCGCCCACACACCTGCGCGTACACGGCACTGCCCCGCAGCCGCCGCTCTCCATCCGCCCCTTCGTCTGCTGCCGCCGCTTCCGTGCTGCAGCCACCACCGCTGGGCCCCGCCCCCGACGCCACGGCGCCCCTCCGCAGCTGCGACGGCGCCGCCAGCACGCCGTACGAGTTCAGCTGCTCCTTCCGCAGGAGCGCTGCCAGTTCCGCGGGATTCAGCTGGGGAGGCCCCCCGGGCGCGTCTGCGGGGTGGCGCGAGACGACGCGCGGGTAGCGTGGTTGATTCAAGAGCGCGAAAAGTTGCGTCCGCACCGCCCGAGTCTCTCCTGGTCCAACACGGCGCGCCCTCCCCGTCTACGGTATAATGCTCCACCAGCCATCGGAGTCATCTTGCTGATGGCACCACACCCCCACCCCGGACAGACATGCGCCCCGAGCCTTCTCTACTCAGAATGCCTTCCACACCCACTACCCCCACCCCGTAGACCTACCGCCTCAGCGCCCCCACCCCCGCAACCCATCGTGCCGCTCACCCGCAAGCGCGCCCGCCAACAGCGGTGCCAGTCGCGTTGCCGTCGCCAGGTCCGCCCCGCCGGGCTCCCCGGTCAGCTCCAACAGTGCGGCGAAGCGGCGGCCTGGGGTCCGGGGGTGCGAGAGGTCTCAAAGCGCTCTCACACGATAAGCTTGGAGCGCAATCCTCCCCCGTCGTCCCAACGCGACCCCGTCGGATCCCTCAAGCCCTCAATGTCCTTCCGTGGTTAAAGCCCCAAAACTTCGCCATTTCCTGGACCAGCCTGGCCGGGCTGGGAATGGGGAGAGTACTGACTAGAGAGCCTAGGGGCAAGTGGAACGCCCTGCAAAATGCAACGGCGGTTGCGAGACTGCGCGCACTATCGCGTTCAGCATAGCGGAAGTTAGAATACTGGTATTCCAAGGGCCGTGTGCGTGGCGGAGCGAGTGTGGTGCGGCCACCACCCGGCAGCGCAGGGGAGCGGCTGAAGACCAGATGAAGGAGATCAAGAAAGCTGAAAGCCGGGCAATGGCTGTTCACTGCCCTGCAACGCTGCAAGTCCTTAAACCTACCCAACTGATCCTACTGACCCTCTGAGCCCCGACCCTCCTCCCCCGCCCAGTTCTGCGCGCGCCTCCTGACGCCCTTGCCGCTGACCCTTCGACCGCCCAACCCCGGCCCCGCACCTGCCTCCTCCGTGCCCCCATGTCGCAGCGCCAGGGCGTGCAGCAGAAAGCGCATTTGGCTCGCCTCCTCCGAACCCACCGACATAGATGCCAGACGAGCGTAGGCACTGCGGGCACGGGCGCGGGCACACGGGACGGTCGGGTAGGTTTAGCCCAGCCTCCATGAGCGGGGATGCGCATGGGCCCGGGTGCCGCTGCCGCCTGCCTGACTACACCGCGTGTATCACCCGTACAGCCGGGCGGCCGCGCGTGCGGGGCCCCGGAAGGACCGGTTCGCGACACACAAAGTTGTCAGCCCCCAACAGGCCTCTCGCTGCGCTGCCACCGGGTGAGGGAGGGCAAAACGGTGGCGCGCCCAGCGGTGCGCATCCCGATGCTTCCACGGGGCGGGCGCCAACCCACATGGCCGCCCCGGGTCACATCACATGCTCGCACCATTGGGACCCCATCCTGTGTGCCCTCGTCTCTCGCTCCAGCGGCACGTTTGTGACCACCACCGCGCCCATCT
Organism: Gonium pectorale; assembly: GCA_001584585.1. Taxonomy (NCBI): domain Eukaryota; kingdom Viridiplantae; phylum Chlorophyta; class Chlorophyceae; order Chlamydomonadales; family Volvocaceae; genus Gonium; species Gonium pectorale. The sequence goes on from LSYV01000015.1 coordinate 551,219, forward strand.
ACACCCTGGCCGCGCGGGCCCATAAACATGCGGTCTGCGTTGCGGGCAGTCGGTCCTTTCCGTGCAAGATACGCCGCCAGCGCACCTGCAGATGGGCGGTGAGTGCACCCAGGGCGTCGTCATCGCCTCCTGCTGGCAGGTGGGGCCACAGAACACGGCCTGGCGGCAGCCCGCGCAAGGCAGGCAGCCTGGCAGCAAGGGAATCGGGCAGGGGCCGTGCAGGGGATGTGGCGGGGGGCTGGTATACCCGATACTGAAAGGTGGTGGGTTAGCTCAGAGCTTGGTGAGGGGGTGCCACGTCGTTGCCCCACCTGTCGGTGCCACGGCGCGTAGGCATGCCGCGCAGGTGTTGTCCGCCATATCCGGCGCTACCAGCAGCAGCAGTGGCGCCTCCGACAGCACCACCTCGCCCCCTTTCACGAGCCGTGACGTGTGCAACGTGCGACCCTTCCTGGGATGCTTGCGGACCTCCAGCACGCCGCCAGGCAGCGGCTGCGGTGCTGATGTACCCTCCATTTAATTAAATTTCAAGATATTTGAAATTCGCAAGGTCACGCTGTAATTGGTCGCAGCAGCTGCCGTGCTTGCATGGCGAGAGACGACCGGTCGTTTGATATCCAAATACGTACGGTTAAGACTCTTTTCAGAAAGGGACGTCTTCAATGATGGCTCGTGCTTGAAGCGCGCGATGTCGTACGGCAGTTTCATTCATATCAATCTTCTCTATAGCATTTCGGGTCGTGAAAGATACTCGGGTAGATGTATGGTCGCGTGAACAGCTGAATAGCTCAAGCGTGCTCCCGGTAAACCGCTGCACTTTAACTGTCAGCAGGCCAGACCATGCAGCAGCAGTCCCAACTGGCACGCGATGGTCTGCGGCGGCCAATCCACCGCGGTCGATCCGCCTGCGTGTTGGGCCTGCCACACCTGTGTGCTGGCCCGACGCGTCTGGGGCCAATTAACCGCAGACCAGTGCTGCGTCGCGTGGCGCAAGTCGAGCGAGTGAGTTTGTGGAGCTCTGGCCGGACATGGTGGTGGCTGCCAACACTGGGTTGCCTGCCCACAACTGCAGGGCGCGACGGTTATCGACGTGGAGCAGCAACCCTCCGACATTGCGTCCTCACACGACGTTGTCACCGAAGGACCACCTGCGGAATTGGGCGATGGTGCTCTGCAGACTGTTTGCGACATGTAAGTGCAAGCATCGCACTATGCCTTTTTCGGTTGGGAACAGTCGGCAGGCCGCAGCAAGTTTGCTGCTCTCTGCGTTTGTGTCTCACTGACCGTCGAGAGATCTCGGCATCTGAGCGCGGCCCCGTGAGCCGTGGCCCCAGGCCTCGGTCTGTTGGCCTGGCGGGCTGTCAAACCCAGCACAGACGAGCCATACCGCCGGATCCGAACGTTTGCACATGTAACTGCACACAACCGCGCAGTTGACCGGAGGCGCCGCATGAGCGCCGATGAGGCCATCCGGCTCCCTCGCCAAGCGTAACCGCAGGACCGCGCCTCGAAGGCCACCCCGCCCTGGCTAACGCCCCGCCAAGCACGGCAACCATGCGCCGGCCGCCCACGGTCCACGACACCACGACTTTGACCCTGTATCCCTGTTGGAGCGCCCCAACAAGCACCCCCGAATGCATCCCTTGCCTTTCCTGTGCTGGCTAAACCGTACAAAGCTTTTGCGGTCCTACCCAGCACAGCCCCCGATGTATTCTGAGCAGCGGCGTTTGCGGCGATTGCGATGAAGAGGCGCACCCAGCAGCCTAGCCCGGCCTGCCCCCGCGAGCCCCCGCACGGCCGGATGCCGCCACCGGTAGCCAAATGCGCTTCCGCAGCGACAGCCCTTGCCTCCGTCGGCCGGTTCCGTGCTGATCCACTTGGCACCCCACATAGCACCAATGCGTGCACCGGGCTGCCCCTCGGCGGGGTGACTCTTCCAGCCACGTACGCCAGCGCGGGGCACTCTTCGGCGGACCATCACCGGCAATGAGTAACCCGTGTGTTGCGATTGTAAGACTCAGGTGCCTGCTGTCTTCCCTGCCAAGTGACGAGCCACTGTGCACCCAAAGTCCAGCCCCAGCGTGGGAAAACACTTGTGCAGTGCGGCCCGTGCAAGCATGACACGCCCGCCGCCGTCCTTTTTTCGCCCGCCCCCCCCGCGGTGCCCGTTGGCGGCTGCCCGCAGATGGCCCCGGAACGCCCGTCTGTACGGCGATCTGCTTGCCGTACGGGATCCGCACCAGGAGGGCAGCCCGGAAATGACGTTCAGGTGTGTGCAGACTACTATTGGGCTCGGCCCTGCACTGCCTTGAGTGCACGCCGTGGGGTCACGGGTACCCTTAACTCGCGTCCAACAGTGATTAATGGCACAGCTCGCTATCGACAGTGGCACATTTCTATACATCTTCCTGCCGCCGTTCTCACGCATGAGCCCTCTTGTGCTCCGCTGCCGCTCCGCTCCCACGCACAGCCAGCTGCACGAGGCGATGCAGGACTATGCCGCCGGCCTCCAGTCGCTGGGCACCGCCCACCACGACAAGGTACGAGCTTGCGTGCAGCACGTTTCCCGGGCGTTGGTTGCGGGCTGCGCATGCGTGTATGCGTGTTGAAAAGGAAAACGCATACGACGAGCGTAAGCGCGAAAGTGATGGCGTCGGTGTAGGACCCAGCTCCCGAGGCAGTCGAAGGGGCGATGTCTCTGCATGTTAGTTCGGCGGCGACCACCACCGTAGCCCCCGATGCGACCCAGAATTCTCTCTGGGGTGACCCTATGCAATGCCGTGATGGAATGCGCTTAGTCTACTCTACGTGCGTCGCATGCGGGCGTGTATGCGTGTGTGCGATGTATGCGATGTATGGGGACCTTTCGCCACTAGCATTCGGGGATGACGTCCACCTCCGGCTCCTTCGGCCTAATGAAAACGCCCTGCACCCCTGCGACCCGCCGCCATCGCCCTGCAGGTCGCTCTGTTCAGCGAGAACTCTTGCCGCTGGTTGGTGGCCGATGGGGGCATCATGGCGGCCGGGGCTGCGGGCGTGGTGCGCGGCTCGTCGGCCCCGCCCGAGGAGCTCCTCTTCATCGCGCAGCACAGCGGGGCGGTGGGCGCGGTGCTGCAGGACGGGGCGGCGCTGGAGCGGCTGCTGGCGGCGGCCGAGGGGCACGTGCGCTCGCAGGTGGGGCGGGGCGGGGCGGGGGCGGGTGAGGGATATTGGCGAGGTTGGTGAGCGCAGGACGCCAGCGCGAACGGGGATGGCTGGGGGCGCGTTTGGAGGGAGAGGCGGCCGACCATACCCTGGTGCTGCGGAGTCGGGGCAGGAAGCGCGCGGGCAGGCAGGCCGGTCTGCGGCCAGGTGGCGTGCGTTGACTGGGGTGGGTGGGTGGGTGTTCGGCGCGTCCCAGGGCAGCGGGCGGTGGAGCGCAACTCGCACCCATCGGACCCCCGGGGCTTGCGGCGTTTGACGAGGGAGCGGAGGAGGGCCGACATTGACCGCGCAGCGTCCCTGAGCTGCTGCGCACGCGGTCGGTCGGTCGGGTGCTGCGCCACCTGCCCGCACCTGCGCCTTCCCATGACGACGCAGCGTTCATATCTGTTGCCGTCCCTTCAACACAATGCAGGACGGCAACCCCCTGGCCGAGCTTCGCTTTGTGGTACAGCTGTGGGGGCAGCCCAACACCGCAAGAGCCGCCGCGCTGGGCTGCCCCGTACTTTCGTACGATGCCGTACTGCGAGCCGGGCGGGAGGCGCGGTCGGCGGGCGCCTTCTCGCCGCCGCAGGTGTCCCCTGGCGACCTGGCCACGCTGGTGTACACGTCGGGAACCACGGGTCGGTGGGGGCAGGGTTTGTCCCGTGGCGGGGGGCGGGGACAAGGGGGTCAAGTAATTGGGAGAGGGCAGGCATCGAGGCGTCAATGCTACTGGGGAGCCGCTCTCGTCCTGCCCCGATTATCGTTGCTTGTCCCAAAACCCCACCTGCCCCATATGCCCACCAACTAAGAAACAACCCCGGGGGCCATCCGCTTGCAGGCCACCCCAAGGGTGTGATGCTCTCGCACGCAAACCTGTCGTACCAAGTACGGAACCTGACGCACTTCCTGGACGTGCAGCCCGGCGAGCGCGTGCTGAGCCTGCTGCCGCCCTGGCACATCTACGAGCGCACCTGCTCCTACTTTGTGCTCAGCCGGGGAGGGCACCAGGTGCGGGCGGGGGGGAGCGGAGGGGAGCGTGCGGGTCAACGTAAGCCGCATCGGGATGGTGGGTCTCAGCTGCTGCTGGCGTTCCGCCTGAGTTTGCCCTAGAGGTATGGAGCAAAGGGTGGAGTGAATGTCGTGGTAGGGACCCGGGACGGAGCCCCCCCCCCGCGGGAAGCATCGCGGTGTCGGCTTGCCGCATTGCTGTAGCGCGCCTTTACCTAACACCTGAAGTGGATGTTGATGTCGGCAAGTCTCTAATCCCCCCATGGCGGAATGTGCTGCCCCACCCCCCGCTGACCTGGTCCGGCTGCGCCGACACGACCCATGCCGCTGGTCACCGAACGGGCCGGCTAAGGACTGAGGACTGAGGTACACCACGCCCCCCAGCCCTCATGCCCTCGGTTGCCGCCTCACCTACCGCCCGCGCCGGACCCCAACCCGACAGGTCTACACCAACATCCGGCGCATGCGCGACGACCTGACGGCCCACCCGCCCGACCACTTCGTCTGCGTGCCGCTTGTACTGGATACACTGCACACCCGTGTAAGGCAGAAGCTGGCGGCGGCGCCGCCGCTGCGCGCCGCCATCGCGGGCGCGTTACTGGCGGCGGGGGCTGCCTATGTGCGCGCGCGGCGGGTGTCGGAGGGGCTGTCGGTGCAGCACGCCCTCCCGGCAGCTGGCGGCTGGGCGGCGACGGCGCGGCGGTTGGCGGCGGTGGTTGGCGCTGCGCTGCTGGTAGCGCTCCTGACGCCGGTGCACGCCCTGGCATCCAAGCTCGTGTACGGCAAGGTACGGGAATGCCACAACAGGACACTCGGGGCTGCAGTGACGAGCATGTGAGAGGATTCGGCGTGGGCCGGCGCGGTGGTGGCCGCCAAGTACGGAAGGGCGCATTTGCTGTCCCTGGCGGCCTAGCTGCCTCGCGCTGCGAGCGGGGTCCTCGATTTTGCACGCCAGCGATTGGAGCTATTCAAACATAGGTATCTGTGTAAACCCCCGGGCCTCTGCTGAGGGGCCGGCAGGCGAGCCAGCTGCGAGGAGAGGGGAATATCGTCTCACGCTGTCGGCAGGAGTGTCCCGCCCGACCTTCTGTGCACCCGCACCCTCCGGCACTTCACCGCTAAGCCAAGCTGGCTTTCAGCCAGAGAACCCGTTGGTCCCATGGTCCTAGGCTCCTCTATTGGCTCGCTTGTGGGACCCTTGTGCGCGGCGGGAGGGTCGCATGCATGCCCTCCCGCCGCTCCGCAGGAGGGCGTGAGCCCCTCGGGGCCCCGCCTGCGACGCATGTACCCCTTTGCGCCCAGGTTTTTTCGGGAAGTTGGTTTATCGTTGATGACGTTGCAATTGTACGGCCGCCGGCCGCTTCCCTCAACATGCCCCTGTTTTCCGCATTCTCCATATTTCCTAGGCACGCCATATCATACTCCCCACCATTCCCGCCCCATGATAAACTAACGTACTCAACAACCCCTGTGCCTCCCCCTCCACGCGGGCACCTCCTCTGGGGCGCCCGTCCCTCTCCGCCCTCGCAGGTGGGTAGCTACGGAAAAGGGTAATTTCTTGCCGCGCGCGCGTTGCGTTGCTTGTTGAGAGTCGCGGACCGGGGGGTTGGGACATTAGGACAGCTGCATACGCATGCCATCTACCGGCTGTGCGCTACGCGTTACTTAGGAGCTATAGCCTACGAACTGACTACCGACTACATCACCGGCAAGATCCGGCCGCCCCAAGACGTCCCCAACAACAACAACACCAACTCGGTATGGCGCCTCGGACGCCGGCTTTGCGCCGGCCGCCGGACGCTTCCAGCAGTCAACAACTCCACGCTTTCGGACTGAGTAATCCCTCCCACCCACCCCAACCCCTGGGGCCCAGATTCGTGAGGCCCTGGGCGTGCGCAAGACGGTCATCAGCGGCGGCGGCTCCCTGGCGGCGCACCTGGACGACTTCTACGAGACCATCGGGCTGCAGGCGAGAACCCGGCAGCGGTGGCGGGGATGGAAATGGGTTTGGATTAGGAAGTTAAGCGTGTGTGGGTGGGAGCAGGTTTGGGCAGCCTGGGCTCGTGTGTGTCTTAAGATGGGTGGGGCCAGTGTGGCTTCCCCGATCGGGCGGAGGCACCCATGCGTCGATGCCGTTGATGACCCGGCTCCCCGGCTCCCCAGCTCCCCAGCTCCTAGCCAATCTTTCCAATCCTTGCTGCATCCCCCCCCCCGCCCCTCGGACTGTGTGCCCCCCCCCCCCCGCCCCCCCCTATCCTCCCCGCTCCAGGTTCTCAACGGCTGGGGCTTGACGGAGACTTCGCCGGTGCTCAGCTGCAGGCGGACCCATCCGGGGCAGGTGTGTGCACGTGTGTGTGTGCGTGGTGTGTATGATGGTCGGGGCGGGGCGGGGGCGGGGGCGGGGGGCTCCTGAATCCGTAGCCAAGCTCTGAGTGGGTGAGGGGCCGGGGCCGCCCAACACCCCATGCCGAGTGCCACCTCCTTCCTGTGTTGCCCAGTGGCCCCACTGAGCCAGCCAGTCTCCCGTCGCTCGTGCCATGTCCCCTAAATCTCCATGCCACGGCAGTGTATGTTGAACTCCCCACTGCCCCTTCTGCTGTGCCTGCGGCCACGGCACCTTGTCGCGCCGATCGTCTCACCGGTCGCTACCCGACAGCACCACTTCTCCACACGCCCCTCCAGTCCCTCGCCTCCCCGGTGTACCCGACCCCGTTCCCCTCCGCCAGAACATCCGCGGCAGCGTGGGCCTGCCAACCCCGGGCACGCAGCTGCGGGTGGTGGACCCCGACAGCCTGGCGCCACTGCCGGCCGGCCAGCAGGGGCTGGTACTGGCGCGCGGGCCGGGCGTCACGGGCGGCTACTACCGGGACGAGGCGGCCAGCGCCCGGGCCTTCCGGGCGGGAGACGGCTGGTTTGACACGGGTGCGTGCGTGCGGTCTGCGTGGGTGGGTGGGAGAGGTGGTGGGACGTTGAAGTGGTGTGTGGTGCGGTGGGGAGGGCTGGTACGTGTGTGAGCCTGGGTGCGTGCGCGGGGTGGGGTCGGAGGCGGGTTGAAGGCAGGGGGGCGGCCGCACACCGCTGCCGTGCGCCGTGGCGCCATCTTGCCCCCGCCCTCACGGCCCCGGCCCACCCTTCCAACGCGCCGCCCTCTTCGGGCATGCAGACGGCTCGGCCCCTAGGCACCCGCTGTGTACTGTGCACCGTCCCGTACGCGTGCACACGAGCACACCTGCTCCCCTTCCTCTTTCACTTCCCCTCACCTCCTCACCTCCCCGCGCCATACTTGGAACCTCCAGGTGACCTGGGCTGGGTCGCGCCGGCCGGCGTCCCCCTCTCCCGCTGCGGTGGCCACCTGGTGCTGAGCGGCCGCGCCAAGGATACGCTGGTGCTCAGCAGCGGCAAGAACGTGGAGCCACAGCCGATCGAGGACGCCGTGGCGGCGTCCCCGCTCATCAAGCACGTCATGCTGCTGGGGCAGGTGAGGAGGGGGTTTGAAGGGGGGAAGGGGGAGGCGGAGGAGGGAGTTTGAAGGGTTGAAGGAGGAGGGGGAGAAGTGGGTTTGAAGATTGAAGGGGGGAGGAGGAGGAGGCGGGAGGGGTGGCCGATTGGTGTCGCACGCCCAGCACGCCCCCTGCGCAGCACACAGGTTTCTGACATCGGCGGAGTCCGCGCCCCTGCTTCCCCGGCGTCGTCTTGACCTGCCTCCTTAGATGCATCCCTCCCTCCGCATGCATTACTTGTATCCCTGTTTGTGATCCCTGCCACCGCCATCAATCCGCCACCAGCACCGCCCCCACCGCCCCGGCCCGGGCCCCCACCCCACCCCACCCGTCCCGCCACACGCAGGACAAGCGCGAACTGGGCGCGCTGGTGTGGCCCGACGAGGAGGCCCTGGCGGCGGCCCCAGAGGCGGCGCTCAGCCCTGCGCAGCTGGAGAGCAGGCTGCTGCAGGAGGTCACCCGGTGGGTGGGTGTGGGGGCGGGGGCGGAACCGCTGGCACGAGGGAGCTCACGCGAGGGCAGCGGTCAGCGGAGTCTAGCACACGCCCGTGGATGCATACGGCTCGTTGTGTCACTTGGTAGAGGCTGTCTGTATATTCCCAATCACCACCACAGCTCGCCGGCGCCCCACGCCTGCCCACCCTCGCGGCTCTCGCAAGCATGTCCCTCGTCTGCGCACGTGTTCACGATATTTCAGTTCTGGTTATGGCCACCCTTTGGGCCTCCGGCTCGTATGGGTTTGTTACTTGTAGGTAGCGCACCTATAACGTGTAAAATACAACAACGTGTTTGAACGCTCCCTCCCCGCATATGATCTCGGCCCTCGCCCGCCCGCCCGCCCGCCCGCCCGCCCTCAGGCTCAACGCCGCCCGCCCCGACTACCACCCGTTCGACCACGTGGCCCACATCGGCGTAGTGCGCGCCCCACTGTCGGCGGAGGCCGGCACCCTCACGCGCACCCTCAAGCCCCGGAGGCCCGAGATCATGGTCAGGCATGCGCAAGAGGCAGACGCGCTGCTGGCGCGGCTGCGAGGCTGAGGCCGGGCGAAGCATGGTGGGGCGTGAAGCGTGATGTGCTACCGCCGACTGCAGGGCTGGGGTCGATGTATATGTCTTGGCACATGCGGCCTGGTCTGCGCGGCGCCGCACGAAGCAGGTATCGGGTCGGGCGCTGAGCCGCCAATGCGACAATTGCGACATTGCGAAGTGTAGATGCTGAGGAGAGTGTAGTTTACGGCGAGGTTAGTAGCGTCGCGGAGAGGGGTCCCACGTTGCGTGTGGTGGTGGGCGGGAGGTGGTCGCCGCCGGCGTGGGGTGGACGTACGGCGTGAGGAGGGGAGAGGAGGAATCGCCGTTCACTCGAGGGCTTGGCCAGGATACCCCGTTCCCCTGCATCTGGGGAACATGTCCTTGAGACCCCTGCCATTATTTGCGCGATGCTTATGTGGCGTGCCGCGAACACGGTTTGCTCCAGTCCGGATGTGGAGAGCCGCCGCAAGCGCGTATGCAGTGCACGGCGGCCCCACCTGGGGCAACCGCCCGCTAGCTATACATATGTGGATGCTGCTAGTATTGCTCGTATGTGTATTTTGTGTGTTATTTGGGGAGATTGGGGCACCTTAAGGGTATAGTCGTGTGCAAGCGAGCACAGCCATTACACCTGTCCAGACCAGTATGAGTTGAGGCATACCAGTCGTCTGAAGGGGGGAATGGCAGCCTGCCGGAGAAGGGATGTACAATAGCGGTGTGCCGACCGCCCGTCTTTCGCGGCACCTATCCATGGCGGCTGCCATGCGGCTGCATCGCAGTCGTGTGCGGGCCGGAGGCATGGCGGCTGGGGCAGCACCTATGTCGCAACTATACCGCCGCGCTTGTCACCATGTAATGCGACACGACGATGGCACATGCCCCTGAAAGCGGACGCACACGGTAGGCTGCGTCGTGAACCGCAAGACAGCGGACCTCAAGCCCCATGCCAGCCGCGGCACACCCTTTACGACCTGCCACCGCGCCCCAGGAAACGAGTATGCCCGGTGCACCAACACGCCGACTGTCCAGAACTTCCCTGGCGTGCAGCAGCACATTGGCATGGCACGGGTGCAGCCCGGCCATGTATGGAAACACCGAGGCACTCTCCGACGCGGTCCTCGACCGCGGTGCGCCGTACGCCACCGCGGTACGCCGTACACCACCGCGGTACGCCAACCGCGGACGCAGCGCACCGACGCACCCAACATCCACGAGGCACATGCAGCAGGCGCCGGCGCTCCGTGCGGATAGCCACCGAGGGCCTGCGTGAGCCCTGAGCCATCATCCGTGTTGCCGCCTCCACAGAGCTCCGAGCCACAGGTTCAGCTGCAGGGATTTGCTGACCGTGATCCACGCACGCACTGTGGCTTGTGGGTATTACTGCACTGATTCGTTCGTCGGTCCAATCATTCGTTAGGTGGCCTAGCAGGGCCGCTCTCCTCTTGGCCGCTACCCGAATATGAGCTTGACGAGGATCACGAGGGCGTTGATTGGAACCAAAACCCCTGCGGTGATGTGAGAGAAATGAGAGGGTTTGCTGGCAGGGGGCTCAGGAAGGTCACGGGCAAAGGGGCTTACCTCGAAAGTAATGAACGGCATGTATTCCACCTATAATTGACATCTTTAGGGAGTTGGATTCTCGCATCCGAGAGAACCCAAGGCCGTCTGTGCGGGAGGGGCCGGAGCGGCGGGAAGAGCGGGAAAGTGAGCACGGGGGTTACCAAATCCTCCAGCTGTCGAAGGCTTCACTTACGCTTCTCCAAGAAGCGATCGTTGTTCAGCACTGCTACGCCATTGAAGAAGAGGAGCACGGCCTGTGCGTGTCAAAAGTGACATGGCCTTAATACAAGACGGGACCATTTGATCAGTGAACGTCCATGCCGTCAAACCTGCAACAGCGTCCACAGGCTCATGCTGCCAGGCCCGCTGTGTGCGTCGACCTGTTGCTACTCGTCGTCTAGGAAAGCGGGAAAGTTCAAGCAGTTACCGCAGAATTGTTCTTGGAGTGTGTTGGCATAGCCGCGAAAGATGCCTGCGCTAGTCCGCTTCGCGCAAGCCGTATGGTGGTTGGGCGTTGGGAGCATGCACACTGTCCAGTGTCCACTTCGTGTGCTGCTTGCCTGCAGCGTCTCTCGCACCTCTTTAGGTAGTCGGCATCTATACGACCTTGAAGTGCCTCGGATACACTGCAACACTCTGATACTAGGGAATGGGCGTTGCGGGCGCCCTCTGCGCGATTGTCGCCCTCCTCGTGCCGAGTCACACGCCGAAGCAGTGCCTGCGCGACGACGGCGCCGCGCCCTGGTTCTGCCATGACCTGGACTGCCCGCGCTACGAGGTGAAGCAGACCCTGGCGGAGGACGTGGAGCTTCGATCCTATGACGCCGGTGAGCACCGCCACGGTGCAGCTCCCGTCCTGTTCCCCCAGCCTGCTTTCGTCGCGGCACGCGCGCACGTGACGTGGCGCCCTCCCCCCAGCAGTGCCCGCGTCCCGTCGTCACCCTGCGCACGCCACCCTCGAAGGAACCTTACCTGCCGTGTCTATGCGTCCAACGCTTGGGAAACACCCTCTCCCGGATGCTCATGAGTAACCTGCTCGACCCCAGTCCGCCGCAGCGCAGCGACGCCCCGCCGCCGTCGTCGTGCGCCCCCCCAAAACCCGTTGCCCCGCTGGCCCTCTCATGAACCCCCTCCTCCCGAAACCCGCCTGCCGCACAGGCTTGTGGGTCTCAACCAACGTAACGGGCGTTAAGTACGACCGGGCCGTCAGCACAGGCTTCATGGTGGGGCGTGTGGCCAGCCGGCAGTAAGGGGTGGTCCGAAAGGGAGGGGCAGCAGCGCGCTGCTGCGGGACCGCACCATTGGCGGTCTGGCGGCGGTGAGCCCCCGCCAGGCTCTCGACGCGCCGCTGGCAGGCGGCAGGAGGGTGTGCGTATGTGGGTGTGGGTTTGTGGGTGTGGGTATGCGGCAGCGACGTGGCGGGCAGAGGTTGCGATGGCGAGTACTGGCGGGGCCGCCGGTTGGCGCTGTGGATGTAGAGGCTCCCGCTGTGCAGCCGCACCCCTTCCTGTTGGGTCCAAGCAAGCGGCTGGGAGCGTTTCTTGGTCAGCGCCCAGGCAGCGTAGCGCGGCACTCCAGGAGGTTCACCAGTTCCGGCAAAGCCCCCTCGTGCGGCCGTGCGGGCATGCCATGGGCGCGGGAGCTGGCATGCGGTCCGGGCTGCTCTGCCTGGGCGAAGGGCGGGGGCGAAGGGCGGGGACACCGCTTCGGAGCCGTGGCGCCCGGTCATCAAGGTATTCCACAGCCTCTGAACGGCTCCGACCGCTGTGGATGCCCTGTTGGGCCTCATCCCTCCCTGGCCTCTTCATTGCTCCTCTTCTGCCTTCCTTTCCCTCTGAACTACCCAATGCCCATTAGCGCCTGTTCGGCTACATCAGCGGGGCCAACGAGGAGGGCGTGCGCATCCCCATGACCGCGCCCGTGCGGGTGGAGATGACTCCAGGCCAGGGGCCCTTCTGTGAGGACCACTTCAAGGTCTCGTTCTTCGTGCCCCTCGACCAGCAGGTGGGCGGCGCCGGGGCGGGGTCGAGAGATCGAGAGGTCGGGAGGCGGCATTCGCACAAGAGACGCCCGAGGCGCATGCCGTCTCGGTGGGGAGGGGCAGCGGTGGCGCTATATGCGGGCTTGTCGCCTATTGTGGGAGTGCGAAGGCACAGTCGCGGCGCAAGTTTGGGCGTGGATTGCCATGGGCTGTGGTTTGCATAACACGGGACTGGCCATGCGCACGATGGCTCTCGTGTGCCGCCCCTGTTCCCCACATGCCCAGGACGCACCGCCAACGCCCACCAGCGCCGACGTGTACATTGATCCCGCGCCGGCCGCCGCCTTTTACGTCATGTCATACGGTGGTCGTACGCATGAGCGGGAGATTATCGACAAGGCCACCCAGCTGCTGGGCATCTTGGACGAGCAGGGTCTTCCGTACAACTTCTCGTCCTTTTTCCACGCTGGGTACGACAGTCCGTTTCGCATCTTCAACCGTCACAACGAGGTCTGGGTGCGGGCAGAGTAAGCATCGCGCGCTGGACGCGGTGCCGATGGCCATAGTGCTAAGCACCATTGCATTGCAGTCGGCGCGTATTGGGGGTTGCCGTTCGGTGATGCACTGCGCCGGTCAGCGGGTCACCCCTGGAATGCGGGGCTCTGAAACGTCCTAGCAGGCTCAGTTGGGCAGTATTAGCACGTCGTTGGAGGTTGTCGCCAAGTTTAGGGTTGTATTAGGAGCACTAGCATTCTCACAAGGTGCAGCAGCGCTTGCGGCTTTGGTTCAGTTGACAACCTAGAACCTACTTGGCCGACTGCCCCCGGCGGTTATGCGGTTCATGGGGGAACTGGCATGCGGATGAGGGATGCCGTGGCAGGTTTTGAGGCCCGAAGTCGATTCCGGAGGGCGGCTACCAGGACTGCGCGGCGTGCAAATTGCAGTGCGGCCTTGGTTTCGTCGGTCCGGGTTCGGCCTGACCTCCTCAGCGCCACGGCCGTCAGGGCAGCCTTGTGATGGGGCTGCGCCACCGTGCATCGAGGTTTTGTGTGCTGCGTCGCCATGGGATACGGATACGTGATATGCATGGAGCGCTCATTGCCGCGAAGGCGCAAGCGCGTAGTGCGCGTTTGGAGAGCATAGGGGCACTGACAGCAGATGGCCCTTAGCAGGAGTTGTTGGTTGGTTGGTTGGGTGGAGTCGTGTGTCTTGTGCCCTCGTTGTGTATCGGTGGTGCCTCTGTGTCCCCATATGTAACTAGGTTGCTTTGCAAGACCTCCGAGTTAGTGTAAGGCCACGAGAGATGTGAGATGCAGGATGTGTGAGACGGCTTTGTTGCTGTACCGTGTGCACAGACCGGTGGTTGGCAGCTGTCGTTGGGCGGCTTCGCCACGCAGCCACCGTAGCTCACCGCGGAGTGCAGTTACTGCGTACGTGACGCGGAGCTGACTCCCCGGGGCACCATCCTCTGCACCGGCCTCACTCGCACAGCCCATGGACGCAAGCAGTTGCCATGTCCTGGGGCTGACGGGCCGTGGTAGTGTCGAGGGCTCGAAACTTCTATGGGCCCCCACTGGCCACCCCGAGGTGAAGCGAGCCATGGGTGCGGAACTACGGATGCCGAGCCGGCAACAAGTCGTGTGAGCTCCACACCCGTGCGACGTCCCAACTTCCGATTGCCCTACAGGCAGCAGGCTGGCCACTGGCGCGCGGCATGCGGGGGTAAGGTGGCTGAGTGGCGTCTGGTGTGGCATTTGGTGAGCGGGAGAAAGGGACGCCGAGAACCTTGGCCCTCTTGGCCCTGCATTCTTTGGGGGCGATGCGTAGCCGTGTGCATAGCAAGTTGCTGGCAGCTCGTACGGAACGGTTCTCCACCTCCTGCCCTGTCACACCCGCAACCTCCTGCCTCCTGCACCGTGAAAGCCACCGGCTGAGGCTACCTTCCGGCTCCCGACTGCGGACTCACCAGTGCCCAACTGAGAGCTGGGCGCCGTGTGTTACATATGCGGCGTACTGCCGTACCCCATATGTTTGCGTCCCTCAACGCTCACGGTGATCCAGAGAGTCTGAGCGAATGCCCCGCTCCGCAAGCCTCGTCAGTGTCGATGAGTAGCCGAAGTGCAAAACCGCACCAGAATCAACTGAAAACGTAACTCCGTGACGCAACAGATGAGCGCACAATCTGGACCGAGTAATCGCATGCCCCTTCCCGGAGACGGGGGCCCGGTTGGCCCCCGAATAAATGCGCCACCTGCGTCCACCCTCTTCTTTAACCTGCCAATCTATATATCCGTAATTACGGTTACGCTCGCTTTCTTCATGAAGACGGCTGTGCATCAAATCCCGGAAGTGAGCACCGGAGATGGCGCTGAGTTCGGGGGGGCTGGGTATGGGCGTGTGGGCCCAATACCCACGACTGCAAGGTCACGGTGCAGTGCAAGGGTGCATCATCGAGTGCGCGTCGCGGGGAAAGGCCTCGCCTGGCAATGCACCGCAGGCTCTCCACATGCCCATGGCTCCAGCACCACCAACCGCTCCGTGGCTCCCACCCCCCGCCATGTCTGGTGGTTATCCTCAAGCTGCTGCGCATGGCGCGACTGCCATCCTCTCCATGAAACTCCCCACATTCGCCTGCGCCATCCCTGCCACGGAGCCAGCGGCCACGCCTTTGTGCCAGCGCCGCCACCCCCTCCCCCACACGGCGAGTGGTACACCGCAGCGCGCGCTCCTCCCTCCGCCCACATGTGCAACCGCACAACGCCCCCTTATCTCCCCACATTCCCCGCCAGGGCCACGTCGGCGTGTACTGGCGGGGCGGCATGCTGTTGCAGCGCATCACGACCCCCGGCATACACGTGCGGCTGCCCCTCATTGACACCTTCGAGGCGATCCAGACCACCATGCAGGTGGGGCCAGGAGGGCTGGGGCAGGCGGGGGACCGGGGTGGATGGGGAGGGGAGGACGGGTGCGACCACGAGCTCCTCCAGTCATGCTGCGTGTACCGCTGACTCTTGCCCCAAAGCGGCCTTGACGCGTCCCCTGCCTCTCCTAGTGCTCGCACACATGCCCTCACTGTCCTCCCTGCCCCATGCTCCTCTCAAGCACCCACACCCCATCTAATCTCTGACCCCTACCTTGGCCCCCCTGCCCTCCCTGTGGCCCCCCCTGCCCTCCCGGCCCTCGCTCCGCGGCCCCAGACGGACAAGGTGATGGACATCCTGTGCGGCACTAAGGGCGGAGTCACCATCGTGTTTGACAAGATAGAGGTGAGACAGCCCGGCGGGCACTAGCGCCGACCCTGATGGGCGGTGAGGGTGACATGCGGGGCTGGGGTTTTGCGCGGCGGCGAGCCTATGGCGGCTGGGCCTGGAAGCGGCCGAACGGGCGGCTCAGTCCCGGAGGAGGGGGGTTGGATTGGATGCAGCTGGAAGGGGGCCTGGGGCCTGGGGTCGGGCACGAGGGTGCTGTGTCCTGGGAGTGCGACTACGGTAGCGGATATGCGAGGAGCTGTCCTCGAGGGTGCCGGATGGCAGCGGTTGGGGCAGAGGGCGGCGGACGCCGGGTGGCAGCGGGGTCGCGTCCCGGCTGGCTGCAGGCCTTGCACCGATGGGCACTGCACTGCCGTGCAGGTAGGCCCCAGGGTACCATACTGCGAGGCGCCTTTGGGATTACCTTTCCAACGGAGGGGATGCCGTCTGTGCGTCTGGTGGACCACACTGTCTCGCCACCCTCTCTGCCAGGTGGTGAACCGCCTCAAGCGGGATCACGTGTACGAGACGATCCGTGACTACGGCGTGCACTACGACCGTACATGGATCTACGACAAGATCCACCACGAGATCAACCAGTTCTGCTCTAGCCACACGTTGGAGGAGGTCTACATCTCAAAATTTGACCAGGTGGGTGGCAAGGGTTGACCACGTGGAGCTATTTGTGGGTTTGGGGTCACAGGATTGGAAGGCGCCCGAACTGGAGTCGTCGAGGGCTGATTGGCGATGTGGTTTCCAAGCGTCCCGTTGGTACCCCTCGTTCCCTTCATATGACAAATGGCTCCAGGGCCCGTGGGTTTGGGTTGGGTGTGTAGAGCTCGGGGCCGATGAGGACGTGCAGCCTGGGCAGGCTCTACATCAAACCTGGCCAAAGTCTGGTCAGGTGCGGCCATGAATGGCCCAGGCCCGTGGCGATGGCGGTGGCGGTGGCGGCGGTGCGCGATCCCGCTCTGATACGGGGGGTCGGAATGAGCTCCCTTTGGAGCCCTACCCGCCCCACCCATGTTAGGATGTTGCTGAAGGTACTGCATCAGGCCTCGTCCTCGCCCCGGGAGTGCCACCACTGACAGCGGTTGGACACCCGGTGTGTTGTGGTGGACGGAGCTGCGGCCATCCCAATGCCCAACTTTCGACTGCACCCGACCGCACCCGGCCGCTCAACCACCTACCCAACCACCTACTCAACCATCAACTGCCAACCCGACCAACCGACCAACTGCTCCAGGTCGACGAGCGCATCAAGGACGCGCTGCAGGCGGACTGCGACCGGTACGCGCCCGGCATCGAGATCATCGCGGTGCGGGTCACCAAGCCCTCCATACCGGACAGCGTCTCGGCCAACTACGTGGCGATGGAGGTGGATGGGGCGCCAGCCGCGCGGTGGAGACGGCGGTTGGGGGCACCGGGTCCTGTGCCTGGCCTGCATGCAGGGGGGCGCTTGACCCGACGCCTGACTGCGCTTAGTGCGGCCGGGGCCCGTCAGCACGGGGGCCCGTGACGCGGGGGCCCACAGCACAGGGGCACGTGACGCGGGGGCACGCAGCCGCCAACTACATGGCCGTGGGGATGTGGGCGATGTGTGAGTGTGTGCTATGTATGGGTGTATGGACGTGGGTGTGTGGGTGGGTGCGTTGCGGGTGCGGTGGGTGTGCGCGCAGTGGCACAGGGCATGCGTGCCTCGCGGTGCAGCCTCACGGCGCCCGTAAAGGGGTGTGAGGTGCGGTGCGCTGGCTAGCTGGCTGGCTAATAAGCAAGCAGACGGGGATCCAGACGGGGATCCAGGAAGACAGGAGCGGGTCGCGCACACCGCGAGACTGTTGTGCTGCATCAGGTTGGTTCAGTTGCTCTGACGGCCTCCGTCGCCTGATTTCGGCGCCGTTAGTGCCCCCACGTCTCTACACTGAACATGGCAACGCGCCCTGCCTCCCGGCGCCCCCAGGTTGAGCGCACCAAGGCCCTGGTGGCTCTGGAGCGGCAGCGGGTGATGGAGCGGGAGGCGGAGGCGGAGAGGGTCAAGGCGCTGGCGCAGGTGGGCTGGCAATATTGTTGCGGGCGTTGATGGTGGAGGGGGCAGACAGAGGTGTCGGCAGAGAGAGGGCGAGATTACGGCAGCAGCGCAGATGAGGTCAAGTGCGGCACTGGGGCGGTGGCCTGGAGGGTGGCAAGGGGGTCGGCAGTTGGCAGAGGCGTGCAGCAAGCAGCGAACGACCCCAAACTCGCGAGGAGAGTGCGGGGCGGCGGGTGGAGTGGCAGGTTGTGCTACAGCGGCGCCCGGGCCGGCGGTACGGAGAGGTGTAGGGCGTGGGGGCCTGGGGAGGAGCGGGGAGGCAGTGGAGGCGTGCAATGGGCCACCACCACACCACACCCATCAGGGAATGCTTAGACTGCCCACCACAGTCCGCACAGGTAACTGGGCTACCCCGGATGGGCACCACGAAATCCCTTCCCTGCCCCGGACCCCAACCTTTATCGCCCCCTCCCCTCCCCGTCCCGGAAGCATGCTACTGGCTCCCATCCAACACTCAGACCCCGTCCGGACCGGCAGCCCGCAGCCCAGTACACCCCCCGTCTGCCCGACCTATCAAACCTTGATTCCGTCAACCCAAACACCCCAGCCCGCCTGCCGCCCCTTCCACCGCCTCCCAGGCCCAGCGCTCCGCCGAGACCAGCGCCATCCGCATGCAGCAGCTGCTGGCCGAGCAGGAGGCGGCCCGGCGGCAGGCGGCCATCGAGGACGCCATGTTTCTGGACCGGCAGAGGGCGCTGGCGGACGCGGAACACTATAGGCGCGTGTGTGTCTGTGTGTGTCTGTGTGTATTGGGTGAGGGTGGGGAGGGCGGTGGGGCTGGGGGCAGGGGGGTGCGGGGATGGAGCATGCCGGGGCGGGGGCGGGGGCGAGGGCGGGGTAGGACCTGTATGGTGCGCGGAGAGTGGGGATGGGGCGGGCGGTGAGCAGGGGGAGTTGAAGGGGAAGGGGAATGAATAACGACGAGCTGGGCGCCAGCAGCTGCTGTCCCGTCCGGCGGCCAGGTTGGCGGGAGGGACAACGTCGGGGCAAGAGTAAAAACCACATGTGCACATGTATTTACAGGGGGCTGAGGTGTTGTAGCCTGTACGATGGCCCGCGGGTGCCCTTGACGCTGTGCCGCCCTGTGGAGTTGTCGTGAACTGCTGAACTGCATTCCAACCCTCCAGGCTGGAGCGAGAGGCGGCGGCGCTGCGTTCCAAGCTGACCCCCCAGTTCCTCGAGTACGCACTCATTCAGGCGGGTGGGGAGGGGCAGCGAAGACGGGAAATGGGTCGCATGTCCCCGAATCGCAGTATTGCGGGTGGGGGGATGGGGGACGGACCAGGCCAGGGGCGGCGGGCGCTCACGGTCTTTCGCCAGGGGCATTACGGGACATGCTGACCATCACAGTCCGCACCAATCACTGGCTCCGTCACGCTTCTCCCCAACCGCCAGGCCCTGACCAACAACACCAAGATCTTCTTCGGGGACCGGCTGCCGTCGTTGCTTCTAGACACGCGGGCGGCGCTGAGAGGCGCGTTTGTGGACTTCGCCTCAGGTCGGGAGGGGGGGCAGGCCAGCGCCGGGGCGGGGGCAGAGGGGGCGGGGGCAGGCGGCGGCGGCCGCCGTAGTGGTGCACCGGCAGGGGGTGCAGGGCCAGGGTCGGGGTTGGGGCCGGAAGGTAGCGGCGAGGCGGAGCTCGAGGGGCAGGTGGGGGATCGGGACTGGGGGCTATGATTAGCGCTGACGGGGCGTTTCCCACGGCTGGTGGCCGGTGGCCGACTGCGGTGACGTGTTGGTGCTTGGGGCTTTGGCAGTGAACGAGCGGAGGCGGCAGGATGCTGGCATGAATGGCGTGGAGGCGGGGTATCGAGGGCCGGGGGAGAGCGGGCACAGCATCGGCGGGGCGGGGCGCTGGGACGGGACGCGGCATGAACCATCGCGGTTTTCAAACGCTGGGCCGGGTCCGGCGGCCGCTGCGAAGAGATGGCTCGAGAACGCCCGGGGCCCTGGGGTGGCGTATGCGTGTGTGGTCGGAATGTGCCGCAGCGCAACGTCAGTCGTAAAGAGTGTGTCTTGAGCGAGAATGGGTGGTAGTGGAAGCGGGCCAGGCGGCCCGGTACGGGAACAGCGCGTGGCCGGGACCCCCCAGTCCAGGGATGGGGGCGCCCGCCCAAGGTGCTGGAGGTCCGGGTGGCGCTGGCTGGCACGACCGGGTGACCCCGAGCTGGGGCCGCTGATCCGCATTTGCGTTACTGATATGTTGTTGACGCGGCCTCACGAGGCACTACTGTCACTAGCCCGCCAGTCTGGCTTGGCTGTCGGGAGGGCTGTCGGGACACGGGCGGACAGTACAGCGTGCGTGCATCCAGTACTGCACTCTCCCGCAACGGCTTCCTCCTTCGGCAGTTCGGCTTCAATGTCCCAAGCTGCTTGCTGCGACCTGGACTACCGGCGGCTAGTCGCAGACGCACAACGCGTGCCGAGCGGTGACCCACGCTAACGCGCGTGGAAGTGTGTGGAAGCGCACCCGTTGTTTCCCGCTAGGTGTGCCGTACACCGCTGGATGACGCGCAACTGGGCCACGGCCGCGTCGCACTGCCCCTCCCTTCACCCTCCTCACCCATGGGGCCGCTCCGCCCTGTTCCTGCCGCGCTACTGCACCAATCAACAGCATCATCGAGCTCCTAGCACTGCAGAACAGCATCCCACCTTGGCCCTGCATACACGAGCCTCTACTGAGCCCAAACGCCCACATCAACATGTATCCATGACACTCCGAGCCTCATGCCCCGTTCATTTGCCATTGCCAGCTCCGGCATACCGGCTGGCGTGCATCGGGGGAGGGGCAGTAGCTCGGAGCACCGCCGTGGGCGTCTCCGAGCAGGCCAGGGGGGTCGGGCGCGACTCCACCTACAGCCCTCTCGACCCCGCCGAGTCCTTGCGAAACGGCGTCGAAGGCCTGGAATGTCGGCGACTCCACAACCGTGAAGCACAATTCGACTCACACACGGCCCAACTACGTTGCGCTCTGAATGAGCTCACACCCATGACCCCCCTCAAACACCCTGTCCCCGCCTCAGCCGCTCCCCGCCATCGCCACCGCCCGGAAGGGTGGGCGGCTCAATGGACTCCTGCAGCCGCGCGCGGACACTCCGTCCGCACTTAGGCGCGGCTCCTCCAGCGTGCCGTTCTTCTGCCCCAGCGCCACTGCCCCCCGCACCTAACCCGCTCGCGTGCTTGTATGGCGGCCCGGCACCGGCCGCAAAGCTTTGCAACCCGAACGGCCTCCCAACCCCACCCCGCCTCAATTTCCTGCGCCCACCTTCCTGCCCCATTGTTAACAGCCCTGCGGCCGCGACACGGACGCGCTTTTCCGTATGCGACCTTGCC
This sequence comes from Gonium pectorale, assembly GCA_001584585.1. Classification (NCBI taxonomy): domain Eukaryota; kingdom Viridiplantae; phylum Chlorophyta; class Chlorophyceae; order Chlamydomonadales; family Volvocaceae; genus Gonium; species Gonium pectorale. The sequence goes on from LSYV01000015.1 coordinate 572,153, forward strand.
CCTGCCCGCCTCCCTGCCATCGTGCCCCCGCCCGCGCCGCCGCCGCTTTACGTGACCTTGAAGAAGGGCCCAGGCGTGAGGTCGTCCAGGAGGCCCACCTCCCGCGCCTGGCGCACCACCTCGGGGGGCACTGTGTAGTCGCCCTTGCCGCGGATGATCTCGTCGATCAGGCCTTCCATCTGGGGAGGGGCGGACGGGAGACGAGGAGGAAAGGGCAAAGGGGCAGGAGCAGGCATGAAGGAAAGCCCGAGAAATGGGTCCCAGTCTGACGAATTCACCAGCAAACACGGCGGCGTGCTGGCTACCAGCGGCACTCTCGTGCCTCCCCTCCCTCCCAGCCCCGGGACAGACGCCTGTCCCCGCGGGCCCTGCCCTGCCCCGAGTGCACCGTGAGGCTCTCGCAAGGTCAAGCATGTCAAGTGTCATTCGGCACTTTCTGTCCCACCCTGCCTCCCGTCCTTGCCGTTGCCCCGCCCCCACCTGCGCCTGCTCGGGCGTCATAAAGTAGTCCCTGCAGGTGGCCTGCTCCACGGCGTCCTGGCTCATGCCCGTGAACTTCATGTAGTAGCGACTGAACAGCTGTGGGGCGCAAGGCGCGGGGCCGGGGGCGCTGTCGGGTTGGCAGTGACTAATGAGGGCCCAAACAGTCGGGCCACATATACATCACAACTTGAGGCAGTGGGGACAGGGTCCAGGAGGGCCCGACCGGGAAGACGGGCCAGAGACGATCGCACCCACGCAGAAGCGACGAGCTGCGCAGGCAGCCACCAACGCTGCGGCCCCCTCGCCTCCCAGCCCGACCCGGCTCGACCCCCGCACTGCCTCCCGAGCCCCGAACAACACCTGCTCAGCCCGCACCCATGCACGAAGGTGCGCCCCCGCCTTCCGTTGGCCCCTCCCCAAGCTCCGCGCCAGGCAGTCACCCTGGACGATGTACACACACGCAGCTCGCATCGCTTCCTATCCACGCACCCCAGACTATACCCCTGCGCGTCCCCCCTCTCAGTGAGCCCTCCTCCTGCCCCCACTCGCACCCCATCTTTCTCCGTCTCTCACGAGCAGCCGTCGCACCCTCGCCCCCCCTGCCGCACCGCACCTGGTAGATGGCGTTCAGCTCCTCCACCGTCTTCTTGATCTGGTAGATGTCGCCCTGGGAACCGCCTGCAGGCAGCGGCGAACGCAGGAAGGGAGATTAGTGGTCAAAGCTTCCAGTGCAAAGCCTGCTGTGTCGGTGCGGCGCTGTCCACTCAGCAGCCACGGGGCTGGGCACGACCTCGCTCGCAGCACAGGGCGGGGCTGAGCAGCGCGCCAGCCCATCCGCGCCTTGGGCTGGCCTGGCCTGCCCGGGTGCAGAGATGCGAATCGGAGTGAGCCCTCCGCGGACCGGCCCCGCAGGCTGAGGCGGCCGCACGCTGCCGTAGACCAGGGATGTGGCGAGGGGCGGCTGCCCAGGCGCTGATGGGACGATGTTTGGCACCTTCGCTGCCGCCGTGGGCGAACGCACCCTGGGCTGGCAGCGCTCTTGGGGTGCCACCCACTGCCCTCCGCAACGCGGTCCGGCGAGCCGCCGCCCCCTCCCAGCCTCCAACACCGCATGAGCGAGCCTCGGATCAGGCGCCGCCGCTGTGCTACCGCTGTGCTGCCGCTGTGCTGTCGCTGTGCTGCGCTCCTATCAGTAGCCACTCCGGAACCAAGGCCACGCTTTGCAGCGGGCGTTTCGCGGCCCCGGCGGTAGCCCGCCAGGCAGCGATAACACGCAGCTGGTGCCAGCAATGGAGGCGCGCTGCTTGCCCTGACCTTCAACTGGTACCTGGGCTCCAGGGCCCAGAAAGGCGTGGGCGGCCGCTCCACGCCCTTCCTACCGCTGACCACAAGGTGGCCAGCGAGGCGCCCCCGCGCATGCCGACCATTGGTGAGTTTGGGGCTTCCGCCTCGCCGGCAACTGCACCGGCTCCTGCGCCGCGCCTCGGGGTGCGGCTATAGGTCCCGCCACCCTCGTGAGCGCGGGGAGCCAGCGGCGCGTCCCTGCGCGACCGACTGGCGCACTCCGCCCAACCGACCGATCGGGTGGGTCAGTCGGTTGAGCCGCCCGGTGCCGGCCAGCAACCGCCCAGCTGCTGACCTTTGTTAGGGTGACCTGTGGGTCGGCAGCTGGGCCACGTTTCCCGCAGCTGCAGCCTTCGATCCCCGGCAGCAGCTAAGGACGTACTCGCACCCCGCGGCCATCGCGCTGGCGACGGCTGCAGGGAGCTAGCCGTCCCGGTGGAGAGGCTGCTGCTGCTGCTGCGCCTGACGCCGCTGAAACTGCCGCCACCGTTACCGCGCCTGTTGCTGCTGCAGATTGCCAGAGCTGATACTGGCCCCGTGGCCCTTCGCTTACGGCTGCCAGTGCAGGCCCATCCTTCACAGCCACGGCGATGCGTCGGGTCAGAGGTGCCAAACCCCGCTCGGCTGCTGCTACCGCCGCTGGCTGGGCGCCGTACAAGTCCGGTGGATCGCAGCCCGGGGCTCCAGTTTGCAGCCCTTCCGCCGCCTCCAACGCACGCCGGCGACACGACGGCCGCCAGCCTCCTCTGCCCAGACTCCACCCTGCTGCCGGCCGGCTGCCTTGAACCTTCGCTGGCTGCGACCAGGCGTCCGCACTGATGGGCAAGCAGCGCCACGCCCGGTGCTCTGCGCCGCGCCGTAGCCAACAGCAAGGCACGTGCAGTCCAGCGCCAGATACCGACCAGGCGCGGCGCCCCGCCCACCAGCGCAATCAACGACCTCCACCCCAACCTTCACGGCATACCCTTACCGTCCGTCTGCTCTCCCGCCCGCTGCGACAGCTCCTCCACGCTGCTTGTTTCTACTTACCCTACCCGTAATCTCCTTACCTGCACATTTCCTGGCGCCCTCCCGCCGCCGTTGCGCCTCCTGCCGTCCTCCCAGTGCTGCGCCCTCGCCGCCCGCCCGCCCCCCCGGACCCGTCACCCACCCATGGGCTGCGTCATCATGATGCGGGTGTTCTTCATGGCGTAGCGCTTGCCCTTGGTGCCAGCAGCCTGCGCGCACGCACGTACCCATGGCGTACGTGTGTGTGTGTGAGGGGGTTGGGGTGTACTCTGGGTGCACGGCAGGGTCGGAGCTGTATACAGGAGGCTGCGTGGCTAGGCAGCTGGTGCAGCCGAGGTGGGTGAGCCAGCGTGTCGGCAACCGCCAAGCCACCTCTTAACACGGGCGCGCTCCATGCAACCCCCCCCCGCACGCCCAAGTCTGGCCCCCCCTCCGCCCGCCCTCTCCTATCCCCCGCCCTCCGCCGCCTGCGCCCACCAGCAGCAGGCTCGAGTAGCTGTAGCACGCCCCCAGGGCCACCGTCTGCACGTCCGGCTTGATGGACTGGATGGCATCGACCACGCCCAGCACCGAGTACGGCTGGCCGCCTGCGCGGCGCAGAGGGGGTGTGGTGTCTATGTCAGCACATCCGCATGGTGCGGGGCGGAGGTCGGGAGGCCGCCCAAACAGCCGAGGTGGGGGCGGGCGCCTGTATGGCTGTATTGGAGGCGCCGGCTGGGGGTTGGGCGGGTAAATAGTCTGGGCGGTGTTGAGGGGGTATGCCTTACCCGAGGAGTTGATGTAGATGCGGATGTCCTCCGTCTCGTCCACAGCCTCGAGGGCCATCAGGGAGCCCACGATTTGCGTGGCCATCTACACGGCCAAGCCCCCGAACGTCAGCTTCGTGCATGTGATGCGGGATAGATGCGGCCCCCGATGCCCCGCAACTTACCTTGTCGTTAATGTAGCCGCCGACGAAGATGATGCGGTTGGTGAGCAGGTACCGATACAAGTCCATTTGAATCTGTGGGTGAGCGCACCATTAGATGCATGGTCAAAGGCAGTATTACACGCCAGGAGGGCTGGCGACAACGCACCGCGTCGTCACCGTGGCCAATCTGGATATCGGGCGTCACGACGGGGCTGCGCCGGATACCCCGTGCCTCTACACTCCGTCGAATCGATCTGGGGTGGGCCATCGTGGAAGAATATCAGGGCTCCACGTCGCTTGGCCAGGCTTGCGTCCCGCCACCTTGCGCACCTTTGCGATGGCCCTGGCACGTGTACAACCGGATGGCTGCTGCATGTTTGGCGGATCGCGATGGGAGCGACGCTGGGCAAGAGACGCTCCGACGACTGCGGGCTGTGCACCCGCACCCTCCCTCCAGCCGCGTGATGTAAGCTAGCCATGTGTTTTCTGCAATACTTTCAGAGTATGCGTGGCCGCGTGAGCAACGAAGCAAGCGGCGCAACTACAACAGCAACACACAGCGAAAATAGATGTATTGCGCAGTAGTTCTGCTTGTATCGGCCGGTGATCTTAAAGGGGGCAAAGGCAAATTGGGCCTGAGCAATGGGCACGGCACGGTTATCGCTCCACTCTACTGCATTCTCCATTGCTCCTTGTCCCTCCAAACTGCAGCAAACCACATTATCATACTGTATTATGCATACCAAACAATGCACACGTAAGCCGATCGCGAGCTCGACAACTGATCATCGACACTTGGCATAGAACAGATCTTGCTCTTGCCTTGCGTCCCATCTTTTTCCCATGGAGGATAATGAGGTAGTGCTGCCCCTAGGCGGCGTCTGAAAGGCAGTTTGCAAGGCCACACGGACCCAGCTCGCGGTGCCCCAAGTTGCCTGCTGAGCTTTGCTCTCCACCTACACGATACTCGCTACGACTGAGTCACACGAAGCATGGCGGCGAACCGGGGCCACACCGCGGATGGCAACGAGCGGTTCTGGTTCGACACTTTCTCGGCGGTGCTACTATTTTTCACAGCTATAGGCGGTGGGTCCCACCTCGCAATGGCTCCGATGCCCCCCGCGTATGTCGGACCCTACGAGTGCCCGGTGGCTCTCGCTCTCTCACTTCCCTCGCACAGGAGCTTGGCTACCGAAATATCTGTGCTCGCATGGAGCTCACGTTAGCGGCCCGCAGAGCCTCGCCTTCCACCTTGGAAACATGCTCTCAGCGGGCGGTGAGTCCCGAGCCCGTCGCGTCCCGTGGACCCATAAGGAAGCCGATGTCGGCGGAATTTCGGTAGCTCAGCGTGTCAGGGCTGTTGCGCGCCGGCGGGATGTTGCGCACCCTCCCTCTGTCCACTGCAGAGCGTCCGAACTTGCTGCTGGGGTTCAGGGTAGCCCAGTCAGCTACAGTGCAGTGTACCCATTGTCTCAACAGTTCCAGCACACCTGCCGCTCACCCGCTCCGTGTACCCCTTCCTACCCTACCCGGGCACCTACGAGCAACCCCCAAGCGCGGCTTCCCTGCGCGAGGAATGGCACCCCCTCGTTCCCTCTGGCCTCCTCCCTTTCCGACGGGCCCGCCTCCGTGCACGGAAGCTCACCTCCCGGTCCCCTGCGCTCCCCCCCCCACTCCAAACCCACTACCCCCCACTGCCCCTCCTCTCTCCCTCGCCAGTCATGCTGTCTGCCGGCTTCTGCCACCTGCTGGCCGACGCCCACCGGTACCTCCTCTTCGTGGGCCGCTTCCCCGTGTCTAACTTTCTGGCCGCTACCGGGTACATCATCACGCTTCTTGCGGACCAGGTGGGGGCGGGGGAGCAGGGGGCATGGGACGGGGAGGGTGAGCCTGCATAGGGCGGAGCCGGCAGGGGGCATGGGGCTGGGAGCCTGTAGGGGGCGGACAGCAGCCATGGTCTACTGATGTAAGGTCGCCGTGGGATATTGCGGGTCCGCGCCCTGGCGCTCCCCGCGTGTGTTGGGAGGACCTGAAGAACATGTGGAGCCGGGGTGAAGTGTTGGCGTCCAGGCGGTCGGGGGGACACAAGCGGGGGCGCCGCCGCCTGCCAAAAGGCTGCAGCCGCCGGCCTCAGGGGCGCCACGCAGTGCGACTTACACAGGAACCTCGGCAAGCTTTCATTTCGGACCTCGCTCCGGCGCGCCTTCCTGTTTGCTGCTCGCTCCAGGTGGTGCAGTACGTGACGGATCAGCAAGAGGCAGCGGCGGGCGGGGACGGGGCACACGCCAGCGGCGGGTCCTCCGCGGGCGCGGCCGCTGGCGGTGGCCGGCTGCTCAACGGCGGCTACGCCAAGCTGCCCACCTCCACCACGGAGCTCACCACCATGCCCGCCGGCGGCACGGTGGCCTCCTCCTCCGAGGGCAACCTCACGACGGCGGTGCTCCGGGAGAGCGCCGCTGCCAAGGCGCGCGACCCTGAGCACGGGGCGGCGGCGCGGGTCGCAGACGGCGAGGACGGCAAGGGGCTGGGGGCGCGGAGCTCGCGGCTGCTCAGCAGCGGCACCGCCGGCGGCGCGCTGTCCGAAGACGAGGGCTGCCGGCTTATGGTCCGCAAGGACAGCGGCAGCGCGCGGCGGCCGGAGGGCGCCAGCGACGGCGGCGGCGGCAAGGACTGCCACGGCAGCGGCGTGGTGGCGCTGCTGGGTGGCCGCAAGCTGTCGTTCGCGACGGCGGTGCTGCTGGCGAGCGCGCTTTGCATTCACAGCATCCTGGAGGGCATGGCGCTGGGCGCGCAGCAGAGCATGCGCAGCACGGAGGACATCATGGTGGCCATCGCGGCGCACAAGGGGCTGGCGGCGTACGCGCTGGGGGCGAGCATCGTGGAGAGCGGCGCGTCGTCGAACAGGTGGGGATCGGGAGCTGCTGGGTGCAGGAAGGGTGTGCGGGGTGGGGGTCAGGGGGCAAGCAGCATGGGCCCTTCTGGACCCGCGGTGTGCAACGAAACATCGGCCTATCGAATGAGACTTGGTTGTCAAGGAAGTGGTTTGATCACAATCAATTAGCAACGGTTACGGCTTGCATCATGTAAGTACAGGGTTTTGGTGAGGGTCTGGTGTACTCGTCCTGATCCGGTAGCTGGCGGCGGTATGGCGGGTATGGGCGGCGGGGGGCGGGGGGCAGACGCAGTTGCGCGCGGGCAGCAATGGCAGTTAGAGGGAGTGACGGGCGGCGGAGCACGTCGGAGCGCGCGTGGGGAACTCGGAGCGCGCGTGGGGAACTCGGAGCCCTCACATACGGCATGTCATAGAACAAGTGGTTTTGATTAGGGCAGGATAGGCCTTAGTCTGGCAGGGTTTGCCGGCGCGTGGTGCGCTGCGGGGTTCCGGGGCCTTGCAGCGGGAGGCAACGGTGGGCAGGACAGGAGCGCTGCGCACGCGTGCCGGGCATTGCAGGTGGGGCGGATGGGCGAGTGGGCGGGCATGGCAGGGTGGGCGGGCCGGCAGGCGCCAGCAGGCAATAGTCATGCAGCCGCCGCGCCACCTCTTAATAACTTGCTCGCCCGGGGCCCCTCGTGGCTTGGCCCTGCTGAAGCAGCCGCTCCGTGGCGAGTGGGCAGTCGAGGAGTCCCTGGGGCCTTGAGTTTGGCGAATACGCGCTCTGACGCGTCCTTTCGCCCCCCTCCCCTGCAACCCATCCCCCGGCCTCAGGTTCTGGACCGTGATTGGCTGCTTCTCGATGGCCACCCCCATCGGCATCTTCGCCGGTTACGGAATGTCCTCGGCCGCTTCGTCCAAGAGCGGGGCGGCGCTCAGCGCGCTCGCATCTGGGACCTTCCTCTATGTGGCCTTCATGGAGGTGGGCCGTGAAGGGATGCGGTGATGCTGCTGGGGGTAGCCTGAGGGCTTAGCTGCTCCCGAGTCACGACCTGCGTCAGCATGGGGAGGAGCGAAGGGCGGCTGGGTGGAGGGAGGAGCGTGAGTGCAGGCGGGTTAGCGGAGTCGGGCTCGACGGCAGTCGAGTCGGGTAGTGTGGAATGGAGCTCGCGAAGGGGTGAGAGCTGAGGCGGTAGGCCTAGGGCGGCTGTACCTTGCGTCACAAGCGGCGCGCCAGGTCCACCGGCATGCAGAGCCCGCCTGCGGCGTTGCCGTGATCGCTGACCCGCTTGGGACCACGTTCTTTGCCGCAGGTCATCCCCAAGGAGCTGGCGGACGGGCGGCACCGGGCCGCCAAGATGGGCGCATTCCTGCTGGGGTACGGGCTCATGTCGCTCCTGGCCGTGTGGGCGTGAGCCTGCCCCTGGACCCCGTGGAGCCGTGGAGGCGTGCGTCGCCAGCTGCCGGCCCGGGAGCAGGCGGCTCTTGGCGGGTGAGGGAGGCAGGTTGAAGCGTGCATTGATGTCAGAGGGAAGAGGATTGGGGACTCAGCTGCGGCCTGTGCGTCCCGGCGAGGAAGCCAACCGCGCCCACCTGGACCTAAGGTTGCTCTGACGCATGTTTTGTTGGCTAATTTAGCAGCTCTGCACTTCGTTTTGTGGGCATCTGTGAGGGGTAGGGGTGGAGGGGTTGGGACTCGGAGAGCTGAAGTAATGGGCAGCAGGCCTCCAGTGGAGCGGGACAGGTCGCAGGGGCCCTATGGCCGCAATTGCCGAGGGCGCCTGCGTTGGTTGCAGCGGAGCAGGGTGCGCCCGGCGCTGGGCTCCGGGTGCCCTCGTGGGCATGTGAGGAGTCTTGTACCGTATCGCATCGTACCGCGCGAACTGATCCCGTAACTGTACTTGTAGGAAGGGGGGTATTGAGTGCTGCCGCTCCCACGGTGTGTACCGCAGCTGGGCCGCCCCCTGTTTGCGTGTTGGGCGGCCTGGGCCACTGCCGGGTTCACGGACAATGCGCTGTCGTCAGTGGGGCTGCAACTGAGTGGCGTGCGCAGGGAGCGCCCTACATGCCGCTCCTGTGTTTTGTGTGCGCCTCGCCGTGCTGCCTGCATGCTGCCTTATGGTTACTGATTGGTGAGTATCTCTTCGACTGTGTAGGAATGCCGGGTGCAGTGCAGGGCGTAGGGTGCGTGGAGCCTGGCGGCATGCAGCCGTGCTTAGGGAACGCGAGGATGCGCTCTGCGCCGTTCGGCGGCGTGCGGGCTGCCGCACCCGTTGGGATGTGGCTGGGTGCGTGCGTGCGCTTGTGCGGCCAGCCGGGCTGCGTCCTATGCTGCACGGCGGGCCCGTCGGACTTCTGGGTGCGGTATCATATCGGTGCTCCGTGCCTCCACCTGTTTGGGCTGGCGAGGGTTGGCGCTGCTGGCGGCGTGAGGCGGGCAGGCGGGCACGGAGCTGCAGGCCACCAGCAAGCCGCAAGCCGGCCGCATGGGCGGGGCGGGTGGGGACGCACAGTCAAGGCAAGCAACTGTGTAGATCATGCCAACTGTCAATCCATTATCCATACCGGAACATTATCCGCTGCTTGTTGGGTTGCGCCCTCAGTACAAGCGCGGCTCAAGCCATGCACCCCAACCACCGTGTCAAGGGCAGCCTCCTGAAGCGCTGCCGCAATTCCATGTACGACCCACTATCGGCCGCCCAGTGGTGCATCGCCCAGTCGCGCGCCGGCGCTCTCTTGCTACCTCCGCGGCGTCGGTATCTTCGGCACATCTCGAGACGGCAGCCAAAGATCTGCGCGGCCCATCGACCTAAAATATGGCTGCCGCACTCCTTGGCGGCACAAATCCACATCACGGAATCCGTACACATACATGCCCACCGTCGCGATAGGTCTCACCGGGCTGAAAAACTCCAAGCCATACGTGCCGACAAACAGAAAGCCGCAAGGAAGCGATCGGACACCACGCCGGAGGACGCCGGGGCTTCCCGGCTCCACACCGGCACGCGTCAGACGGCCATGCCTTGCTCCCTGTGCGTCCCCCAACCGGACAAATCCTTAATGAAGAGACCAGCTCCTACACACGTGTGCGCATGACACGACCCGCCACCGCCACGTGCGTCGGTGCGTGGCACATCAGCCGGGCCAGCCCTCGACCCCAAAAGCCGCCGAGGGCGGCAGATCCGTAGCACTGGGACGGCCGCGCAGAAAGCAGGGCTGCGAAAATGTGGTTGCTACGGGCTGACGCCCCGGATTGGGGCGGTGCCGCAATCGCGCAGCGACCACCTCTGGGCGGGGCCCATCGCCCCCGGTGATGAGCGAATGACACCGGAGCAGCATCGGCGTCACGCAACGGCACCCGAAGCTGCCTACATGAAAGACTGCAGCAGCTTGGCGAGCTGCGGCATCTTGGCGGCTCGCCCCTTGACCGCATCCGCCTTGGCGCGCGCCTCGTTCAGCGCCACCTCGTTCTCCTGTAACGCAAAGGTGAGGTGGTCATGGGCAAACATTGTGGAACGAGCTGTTGCGCGACCGGCGGGTTGCTTCCGAGGCGAGGCAGGCGTCAGAGGTGTGCTGGAGGAGGGTAGCGAAGAAGGGACGGTGGGAGAGGAGGGTGCATGGCTGCGGCTGGCGGCTGGGCGGGGCTGCATGTGCGGTGTCGTACTTCCTTCACACTCCGTACGGTACGAAGGCGCCCGATGCGCACACTCCGGTCCCAACCGCGCTCGTCAGTCGCCGTCTGAGCGCCCGCCCCGTCCACAACACCGCCCATCGCGCTCCCACTCCCGCGATTCACCCGAACTGCTTGCCAGCCCCCACACCTCAATCCCTGAGATACGGCGCCCCCGTGTCGCGCCCCGACACACATATCCTTCATTACCCCCTTCTCCCCCTCTCGTCCCCCGCCCCACTGCCGGCCGGCCCACCTGCGCCAGTGCCGCGATGCGCCGCTTGACGCCCTGCCTCCGCTGATCGATGGCCAGCTTGATCTGGCCGGTCTGGTTCTCCAGCGCCGTGTGCTCCTCGTTGTACTGCTCCCACAGCTGGGCCATCTCCTATACGCACAGCAAGTACGGAGACACGCCGTACGACAGGGTACGACAGGGTCTTGGTGATGGTGCTGTTTGGTCAGGTGTGCGGTGAGGCACGTCGACAGCGCGGCGATTGGGACATTCGGGTGAGCAGGTGGTGCGACTGCCATGAGACGACTGTCATGCTCAGCCCCGAAGAAGCCTGACCTCTGCTCTGGCAGTCGAGGCGGCCGCCACCAACCCGTTTCCCAACCGTCAACCACCCGCCCCAACCACCTGCTGGTACTTCTGCGTGAGCTGCTCCATTTGGTTGACCTTGTCCTGGAGGCTCTTGAGCGTCTTGGTGTAGGCGCTCCGGGCGGCGGCGGCGCTGTCCTTGGCCTCCTGCGGGCCCCTCATGAGGGGATGGCGGGAACAAGCGGAGCTGGACAGAACAGGGCTCGAGGTTGCGACTGCCCCATAGGGAATAATGGCTAACGGCGCTTGTGTGTTGGCCGCCCAATTCGAGCGAAGTGGGATCTTGGCGATGGCGGGGCTGTCCGTTGCCTCCCGTTGCCGATGAAAGGCGGGAAGGGTGGCCGAAGCCAGACGAAAAGCCGGAGGGGCACAGCTTGGGGTGAGAGGATACGTGGCCATCTCGCCTCCCCCAACTCGCGGTCCTCAACCGCCTCGCTTCCCCTATCTTCCCCTGCCATTCGCCCCTTCCGTCCCCCGTCCTTCCTCCC